>JASEVX010000003.1:122071153-122464047 GCA_031761405.1 Serripes groenlandicus | reverse complement strand
ATCATGAATTGTGGTCTTTTTAGTCGTGAATCGCACTGCCAGCCTCTTCAGACAAATCATTATCAAAAACCTACCACACAAACATGCAAATTGATCTTATAATGCAATTAACACTAAAGCTATCCGGCAAATGCGGAATTTGTGCTGACGTGGTTGATTTGAGTCAAATCTTCATGGTACAAAATTAAAACCTATCCCATTGCACAACAAGACGAATTTTGATGCTAAGCATCAAAGACGCCGGGCATGATTTTAAAGCATGACTTAAAGGGAAGCTACGGTGGCATAGACATGACATTTTTTTTTTTTTTTTTTTACCCTTTTATCTTGTGGGAACGAGAAACTATCTTGTGGGAACGAGAACTTATCTTGTGGGAACGAGAAAACTTCTTGTGGGAACGAGAACTTATCTTGTGGGAACGAGAACTTATCTTGTGGGAACGAGAACTTATCTTGTGGGAAAGAGAAACTATCTTGTGGGAACGAGAACTTATCTTGTGGGAACGAGAAACTATCTTGTGGGAACGAGAAAACTTCTTGTGGGAACGAGAACTTATCTCGTTCCCACAAGATAGTTTCTCGTTCCCACAAGAAAGTTTCTCGTTCCCACAAGATAGTTTCTCGTTCCCACAAGATAAGTTCTCGTTCCCACAAGATAGTTTCTCGTTCCCACAAGATAAGTTCTCGTTCCCACAAGAAGTTTTCTCGTTCCCACAAGAAAGTTTCTCGTTCCCACAAGATAGTTTCTCGTTCCCACAAGATAAAAGGGTAAAAAAAAAAAAAAAAATGTCATGTCTATGCCACCGTAGGGTGGCATAGACATGACATTAACAACAGTCATAGAAATAATTGGAAATTACATTTTACATCGTCACGTTCTTGTCGCGAATATATGTGGCAATAATAAACGATTATGATTGGTCATCTTTCTCGTTCCCACAAGATAGTTTCTCGTTCCCACAAGATAGTTTCTCGTTCCCACAAGATAGTTTCTCGTTCCCACAAGATAGTTTCTCGTTCCCACAAGATAGTTTCTCGTTCCCACAAGATAGTTTCTCGTTCCCACAAGATAGTTTCTCGTTCCCACAAGATAGTTTCTCGTTCCCACAAGATAGTTTCTCGTTCCCACAAGATAAGTTCTCGTTCCCACAAGATAGTTTCTCGTTCCCACAAGATAGTTTCTCGTTCCCACAAGATATTTTCTCGTTCCCACAAGATAAGTTCTCGTTCCCACAAGATAAGTTCTCGTTCCCACAAGATAAGTTCTCGTTCCCACAAGAAGTTTTCTCGTTCCCACAAGAAAGTTTCTCGTTCCCACAAGATAGTTTCTCGTTCCCACAAGATAGTTTCTCGTTCCCACAAGATAAGTTCTCGTTCCCACAAGATAAGTTCTCGTTCCCACAAGAAGTTTTCTCGTTCCCACAAGAAAGTTTCTCGTTCCCACAAGAAAGTTTCTCGTTCCCACAAGATAGTTTCTCGTAACAAGAAGGCCAAGGTGTTCCTTTATTGCTCACCTGGATACCATCAGCGCTCACGTTAATGGACGTATTGGGCGTTTTTACGCCCGAAAATCGATCCCGTACGCCCAAAATTGACAAGGGAGACGTCCAAGTACGTCCAGGAATTAAGGGTATACGCCGACAATCAAAACACAGGACGTATAATATGTGTGTAATTATCTAAAGACACTGTGTATTGTGTTTTATGAAGTGTCAATTATGGACAGTGGGAGTTATCAATTGGTAGATTTAAGCCAATCACGATCGAGAATGCGTACCCCACCCACTCCCAGATTTGACACTTGATAACGACTTCACACCAATCAATTCTATTTTTCATTATAAACAGCGTAGGGGTAATTAATTTCAATAACCCATGTAGATTATTATTTTGTTTGCCTGAATCCATAGGAGACACTTTTTAATTCCCGATTTTTTAAAAACAAAGTTAACATGAAGATCTATCAAAATCACATCCAGCTGTCAAAAAGGACTTGCCTATGAAATAAATTGCATATAAGCCCATTTTTAAATAGTTCATTATTTTTTTAAAATATAAAAGAAACTGAAGTCTGGAGGTGAAAATACATATTGTAAATTTGTAATGGGTTTTCGTGCATTTTGGAAATCGGAAATGTCATTCAAGAAAGTATTACTCACACTCATTCTTATTTGTTTTAAAGTTGACTATTATGAAAGTTTAGTGCCCTTAATGTGTGTTTGTAATATGTCTCACTGCAGAACACTTTATTTACTGGTGTTTAAAATAAAATCAATAACTCATTAACAGAAATCATTCCTTTTGCCATTCTGAATGTGATTTAAGAACATAATTCATGTTTAATGTGAATGTAATGAATCATGGCCATGCCAATCTTTCGATGAATTTTATGCTGGATAGCTTTTGACACATGACTGGAAAAAGCATTCTATATCACATAAAAACCTACTGGTTTAAAAGTGTTATGATAGAACCAACAATAACATTGTTGACAAAGGAGCAATATCCACTTTCTGTATTAATTAGCTTCTTTTCCAATAATGTATTTAAAAATAAAACAAAGGGAAACACAATAGAATATGCAAGATGCGAAAAAAGCCAGCGTGCCACCTGGGACTTCCAAGAACTATGAGCAGGACTTCCAAAATTCAGACCCAGGAAGTCAGGACTTCCTGTTTCAAAAAGTTAGTGCAAGCACTGATACCATAGTCTATAATAAAATGTTATCAAGAGCAAAAAGGGTCCATTTTGACGTAGGGATTAAACACGTTATATGCTAGGATCTATGTGATATTCAGCTGTAAAGTTTAGTCTTCAAACCATTTGGTTTACCGTTTGCTTAACATTGACTGCAACAATAAAGTGTCATACAAGCTGAAGTTTCTTAATTTTAAATCTTCTATTACTAGATCAATTAGATAAACAAAAAACATAGATACTGAAATATTAACAGATATTAACTTAAGTGTTAATGCCTCTAGTTATAAGTTAAGTGTGACACAAGCTTTGGAAGGAGAGAGGGACGTGTATTCTCCTTCCAGTTGAGCAAAAGTATGATAACAAAAGACGAAAGTATATAAACAAATAATTCTAACGAGTTTAAAGATATTTAATATCAAAATTAAGCATTTATGAAATTAAAAGAAAAAGTTCTCTTGTATATATATATAGTCAACATATAGCAAGAATACAATGGTCTGAATGAACAAGTGTATGGGGAGGAACGTTTTAAGTTTAGTAATACAACAGAAATAAATAGGAAAAAACATCACCCGAATCTTTTATCTGAGCTTTGATGAATCGAGTCGTCAGAGCAGTAAACCAAACAATTTTAAAAAGCGTGGCCTAGTGAACTCCGTAAACCAACTCATAAAAAAAGCTTAGCCTAGTTAGTTGGGGAACAGTTATTAAAAACAATTTAAATGTGTCTAAAGTTTTGTAATAACGGTAAATGATGTACATATTTTGTATCTTGTTGTTTCTTAAATCAGTTAATACAATTTATTCAATCATAAAGGCTGTTTTTTCAAACATATTACAGAGTTTTTCTTTACAATAATATTTGTTGGTTGCTCCCTTTTCGATTACGTCACCCCATGGTACAACATTAAAACCTATCCCATACTGACGCCGCGCTTCCACGCGGCGTCAATGATGGCCAGAATATACCGGGGGATAAGACTTTTTGATTAACAAGTGAACACATTTGTATTGTTTGCGAGTACCCGAATACTCGATCGGAAGAGCATACGAGAACCCGAGTACTCGATCGGAAGAGTATACGAGTACCCGAGTACTCGATCGGAAGAGTATACGAGTAACCAATACTAAGTGACGTTTCTCTTAACGTTACCTATATATTGTATTTCAGTGTATTGAGATAGAATGTAAGCCACACCAGAGACATATACATGTTTATATGTCTCTAGATCTGCGGACATACTAAGTCACGTTCAAAAACGACTACCCGGCTATATATGAGCCGTCCCATGAGGAAACCAACATTATGCCCTCTGCGTAATGTATCGTCCCAGATCAGACTGCGCAGGCTAATTCGGGCCGACACATTCCGTCTCAGGGGTATAGAGGTATTGAGTAATTATTCCTGTAAGAGAAAATCCACAAGAGGCGTGCTTAACCTGATCCGGGTCGAGTCCACAATGCAATGTTGGTTTTCTCGCGAGACGTCTCATATCGTATTCCGGCCGTTAACATTGCGGATATATATCAGTGTCAGGGGTTGACCTTTGTGCTGGCTACTTGATACTATAACGAGCTGTAACACAGTAAAAACTTCCTTATAACAAGTGTAGACGCAGATCGACCTGCGCATTCGGGCATTCTGATCCACAATGCCAATGTTCGTATGAAAATTATTGAAACCTTTTGTGACTATTTTGCAAATTGGCGCATATGTAGCAGCCAAGTTTTTAAATCATTGTGACAAAAGGAGAGATTGTTATTAATGAGTAATTACTCCTTTTGCCGCAATGATTCTAACTTAATTCAATAATACTTTCATTGATATATATTTTCGATTATTGATTTTTTTTCTCTTATCTTACCTTTTTTTTTCTGTTATTTTTTGTTGTATACTTTTGTTTGTAAACGCATGTAACTATGAAATGACGAGGAACACTTGATGTTCAAGTCTAATGATAAACAATTAATATGAAACTCAACTCGAAAACCTGGTCAAGAGTACATTGTTGGCCTTTTCACTGCTCAAAAACCGTTCCAGACGAACGAATTAACGCTTCTCCAATGCAAACTAAATGGTACACGTTTACAGTTGAAAACTTTTGAAAACACCACGGAAAAAATAGCAATAGCTCAATTTATGGCGGTTTTATTCTCAAAGTGTTTAAAATTCTGCTTCAAATGTATTCTTCCAACTTGCCAGAAATGGTTTTGTAATCGTTTGTTTACAAAACATATGACTATATAAACATAGTGTATAGAGTAAACAGTAAACAATTAGAACCAAATGTGGTATAAATAGGTAAATAACTGCTTTAATCTTACAGCAAATATCGTTTATACTATTTACGTGAAAAGAAATTTATTTATAATTGAATCTGAACGTCCTTATGTCATGCTTTCTATTAATTCACACGTGCTATTTCAATAAGTGATTGTAAACAATTCATTACTTTCGATGATTCTCATTTGTTTAAACGATGCTTAATCGAAAGCCGAGCGACATCTAGAACAGGATCAAATTGCACTTAAGAGCGGTACGAGCGGGCTCAATTTTGGCAACAGTTTGCTTAAAGTACTTGGACTTTTATATACAATTCAGGTTATCAACACTATATATTCTAATCGATATTGCACAAATCAAAAATGTTGTTGGAAATTATTTGTGTTTTAATTTGTGATTTTCTTTCATCAGAAGGTAAGCTCATAACATTTATTAAAAAAAATTGAGTTGAGTTATATCTATAATTAAATTGTGCATGCTTTCTTTATTTAGACAACCAAGTGTGCATAGATATATAGAACTTTTGAATTGTAATAACGTTTCAGTTTTTTAAACAATTTAGCCAGGTTTTTCAAATAGTCTATTGAATTTAGAAAAGAAACTTTTACATAAATATACATGTAAATATTTGTCCGCAAAGTCATTGTATATATATTTAAAAAAGAAACCCCTACAATATTTTATAATTGTGTTTTTTCTCTATTTTTACTTTGTGTATACTTTTTTTTCTTTTTGTTATTTATGTAAAAATATTTATGTAATCTGGCATCATTTTGCCTCAAGGCTTTTGCGATGAGAAAACTATATTTGAAAGAATGCATCCATTTTAGGCGGCCTTTAACGAGTGTACCTCAAAATCCCCTAGCTCATAATCCCGTAGGTCCAAAAATGGCTACGTAGTCAAAATCCCCTAGGTGTTGAATACAGCGTACTCAAAATCCCCTAGATGATATTTTCAGGGTACTCAAAATCCCTAGACAGAAAGTTCAAGGTAGTCAAAATCCCCTGGAAGAATGATTGTAGATGTTTCTATATATGTTTTTATAAATGTATAATATAAACAGCTATCATTGCTAAAGGATAGATAGACAGATAAATAGATTATCCTTTGATAATTCCAACTTTCAGTAACTGAACCTACCGGTATTACTTAAGGTAGTAGGAGCGTAATGAAAACCTCCACTTGAAACTTAGCCTATGTTGTTAAGCGCAGGACTTCAAATCTTTTGAGGGTTTCAAGGTAGTGGTTCGAATCCCTCCAGAAGCACAATTTCTTTTTCTTCTTTGTTTTCATTAGCTAACACTTTTTACAGAAGTTTATATTGTACTTTGAATTAAAAAGTAATTAAATATATTTCTATACATAAATATTAGCTTCTTTGAAGATTTTATTACTTGCAGTCACGGTTGAAATAGGTGGTTGGGAATTTCAAACTCTATTTTCTTTAAAATGAGACGGTTAAAACATTTTGATTTTTTGGCATAATGTTCCCAAAAGGTTAAAGATAATTATCAATAAAGAACAGGTCATGAGTATTTCTAGAACTTGTTGATTTTTGCTTTTAAACGTCGATGTTCAAATTTTACGCAGTCAAAATAGTATGTTAAAATCGTAATACCATTTGACTATTCCAGTACAGTTTGATTATATTTGTTGGTGATGTGATCAATAATGTATTATTTCTGAAAGCAAATATATTTCTTGTTACTTTGATACCAAAGTATTACCCAAATGTTGAAAAATAAATTAAATAAAGGATTTTTCTTGTCTCTTGGGTGATGTCGTTTTTATCGAAAATTCTGAAAGGGGGGGTAGGGTAATTCAAATTAAAATAAAATTGTTATTTGAGGTTAAATTTCTTTTAAATTTTGTTTTTGAATCCAGGAAATGATACACATTAAGAAATTATCAAGCTGATCATAATTTGAAATGTTGCCAATTATATCTGAGTCTATACTGATTGCGTAGAATATATATGTGGTAAATGAACCTTCTGATCGTAGTCTATACTGCTTGTGTATGCGGTAACATCCCATTTCGTCTACAGTTTGTTGTCCCATTTCGTCTACACCCTTGTTCCCATGTCGTCTACTGTCCATAAAATGAACATACAAAGCTACATAGAAGATTGCCATTTCATCTTACATTGACCTTTCTGGAGATGCCATAACAGAAACTTCGTGTTTCATAATGTAGACTAAGACTGGCTGAATGCCATGAGTCCCTTAAAGCAATTGCGACATTCCAATATAATCAGATAAAAAAAATCAAAAATAAAACGATAAAATAACACAATTTCCAATGAAAAGATGCTCTGGTATGGGTCCACAATGTATGTATAACCCACATATTTTAAATAACAAAATATGTCCGTCTTATTGAATTAGACAGTCTGTCTCATTAATCTAAGTGTAGACGAAATGGCACCGGGGTCTACATTGGTTGTAGACGAAATGGGACAAATTGCAAAAAGTGTAGACGAAATGGGATTAGACGAAATGGGCTTAAACCGTGTATGCAGTCTAGACCCAGAACAGAGGGCTCTGATCAGAGTCTGCAATACCCTAATACAACATAAATTATTTCCCTTCTGCACGGTTTTGGTCTATACTGTTTGCATAGAAGTCTGTTTCACAAATCCAATGGCTGCAGTATAGGATGTACCACCTAAGGGGTGAAATGTAGGGACGTGCGTGCGTGCGACGGACACCACACCACGGCATAAGCTATTCTGGCCTTTGGCCAGTAGAGCTAAAAAGTGAAACTGGTCGTCATAAAAATATTGAAAGGAATCAAAGAGGTTGTATTAGTTTGTCCGTTCTATGACACTCTAAAAAACCAACTCATACCGCGCTATTATGCACAACGTCCAAGTATGTACAAGTTCATAGAACTCTTCAACAAAATGAATATATGTGAATGTGTATGTGTATGTGTATGTGTATGCGTATGTGTATGTGTAAATGTATGGTATGTGTATGTGTGTATGCGTATGTGTATGTGTATGTGCATGTGTGTATGTGCATGTGCATGTGCATGTGTATGTGTATGTAGAAGTTCATAGAACTCTTCAACAAAATGAATATATGTGTATGTGTATGTGTATGTGTATGTGTTTGTGTATGCATATGTGTATGTGTATGTGTATGTGTATTTGTATGTGCATGTGCATATATATATATGTGTGTATATGTGTATGTGCATGTATATGTGTATATGTATGTGTATGTGTATGTGTATGTGTATGCGTATGTGCATGCGTATGTGCATGCGTATGTGCATGTGTATGTGCATGTATATGTGTATGTGTATGTATATGTGTATGTGTATATCTATATACATTTGTGTGTTTATATACATATGCATATAAATCTGAATTTTAACTTAATTAATTACTTTTTTGCAACTATTTTATTGTCTTAACCATTTCAGTATGTATATTTATGAATATAAACCATGAGCTGTTTCTGCTTAAGGATGTACTGACCTGAGAAGTGGATATTAAAAAAAAAAAAAAAGTGTTACATTGTTATTTAATCTTCTGGTTATGTTGTCAATTAAAACATGTCTAGTCATTATACCTTTTTATACTGCTTCAAAATTTAAAACATAATGGATTAAATTTGTTTGAGATAAAGGGCTGAATTTGTTCTCGAGCCTTCCAAACTCTGTCTTAGACGCCATGTTTGATTATATAATATAACTGGGTAAAACGAACATATTAAAATCCATGTATTTACATTTTAATCTTGAACTTGTATAGTATCATATTGTTTCGAAAATAAGTATAAACTATTTGAATACTTTTATGACAATTGAAGATATGTTTAAAAAATAAATAAATATATATTCATATTTTAACATTGTTTAGCCATTCAGACAAGAAAAACTGAAAAAAAATATTGCTCAATGACAAATACTTTTCTTTTTAAATTTTGATAAATGATAGTAATTGCAATAACCTAAAGAAGTTTCAGAAAAGTTAAATATTATAAATATGTTTTTTCCTTATTTCAGAGTTTTGAACTTTTCTATTCTTACATCTGACAAATATGGGTTCTCATGAGGTAACAATAGCGTCTATTTTTGAGGTTTAATTACAACGTATCACGTGAACGTCCAAAGATATGGGTAAAATAACTTCAGAATGAGATTTAAACTACGAGAAGACAAACGATAAGCATATCATCTTTCAAATATTGGTATTTTGTATGAATTTTTTTTTTTTCATTTGTTGAAATAGCAAAAAAATGCATATCATAAGGCTTTCATAAATGGATCTAGCAAAAAATAAAGTCCACTAACACATTTTTTTTTTTTTATTATTAACCATACACCTAACACGCTGCACATGTCGTATAAAACCTAGTTTATGACCGAAATTAAGTAAAGCATGTAAACAATAGGTTATGCGTACATGTAGTAGTAGTAGTTTTATATTATATTTAGGTGACACGTAATACAAGTACTACATATATACGATTGAATAAAGTTGCATTTCTATAGAAATTCATAACAAAAATGAGGAAAATAACAATCGTTTTCCCTTATAAACATTTATGAGGTGATGCTTGATTCTTATTAGACTGTAGTATGAGAAAGCCGTTTCATATTTTAATTATTTAAATAAAATAGTTTTTTCTCTGCTCGGTAGGTACCGATTAAGGAATTGCAAGAAATAACTGGACCGAATCACAACACAATTATACCTCTTTAAAGGTTATATACTCTTTATTTCCTCTTTTACAGAGATTACATAATATGAGAAATGTATAAGCGGAATACATAATTATCAAAGTAGGAACATATATAAAAGAAAGAAGAAAAAAAAGGAGCAAATGGTAATGATAATCATTGTTGTTATGATAATAGTGGTGACATACATATGAACATAAACATGGACGCAGTTATCTATCTATTGTGCATATTCATGGGCACACCCAAGTCTAAGCATTACTACAACCATGTGCAGGTGGAAGACAGAAGGGGTCTTGTTGAAACGAAATACAAGGTGCCAACAACTTATCGTTAAAACTGCAAAGTATAGTGGTTTTGCAATTATTTTAACCCCTTTATAGCTAGCACTTTTACAACATATACTACATAACGTGACATAATTATGTATGTAGGAGCAGGAGAGAAAGGAGACATGACTTATATAAGTCATGTCGATTTTTCTATCTTATTTCCAATTGCTATAAAAGGGTTATTTTTACAATAAATACTTACAGCTGCATGTTCTAGTGCACGAAATCAACCCATTCTGAATCACTAAACGAATTAACTTGTTAGTCTCCAGGACAAGCATATGATTATGGTTGTAATCACATAAACTGGGTTTTTTTTATATAAAATGTTGCATGTAAGGATATAGATACACAATGATACAATAATGAGGTTGTGAGAGAGTGACAAGTGGAGGAGTATGATGATAGGGAGAAATAATAATAAGAAGAAGAATATTATCATTATATTACACATGTTACATAGTATTAATGCAGGATGATGTTAATTAGATTTGCAAGTTTCAGCGCTATCAAAATACTGTTAAGATCACTGCATCATTGATGCAATATCTCATAGAATCAAGGCACTGAAAGTACTAAAGGCCTGGGGGCTGCAAGAAGGTTGGAGAAGTAGGGATAATGTGAAAGGAAATAACAATTGCACCTTATGTTTCTGGATTTATTGTTAAGAAGTTGAAAGATCAAATAAAGAAAAGTAAATATTATGAAACTCCTAATTTGAAAACAGGAGGACCTTGCTGGGACTATATCGCTCACCTGAGCTCACAAGTATACACATATAAGACATGAAGAATCAAAGGAAACTTTGAAAGCGGGTTTAAGCCGAAACTTTTGAAGTTTCTGCCTTATTATATTGAGAAATATGTCAAAGTTAAATCAACTTCGATCAAGTAGAAATAATTATTTAAACACACATGTACTAGACTGGGAGAAAGTCTTTGGTCAATGCAAAACGCTTCAAGACAATTATTCTGACAAAGATTCAAAATGCAACCTCCAGAGTGTTATCAAGATTTTCCTTCAAATGGCCTAATGACATATCTTTTTTGTTTACATGATATGATCCATATTCGAAAATGGACTAGATATTATCAATACAAACATTCTGAAAAAGTTCTAAGCTGCTGAATTAAAAAATGCGGCTCCCAGAGTTTTAACAAGATTGTATTTCAATTTGGCCTAGTGACCTAGTTTTTAACCCGGCATGACCCATATTCGAACTTAGCCTAGATATCATTAAGATAGACATTCTGACCAAATTCTAAAAAAGGTTGCTTCTAACGTGTTGACGAGACTTTCTATCAATTTGGCTTTGTGACCTTGTTTTTGTACATACATGACCTATTTTCAAACTTGGCCTACATATCATCAAGACAAACATTCTTAAACAGTTTCAACATACTCAAATTAAAAATGCAATATCCAGAGTGTTAACAAGATTTCCCTTCAAGTTGGCCAAATGACCTAGTGTCTGACCCAATATGACTCTTATTCGAACTTGACTTAGATAGCATTAAGACAAACATTTTAACGAGAATGCCGTTGATACCTCTACAGCGCTTGTGGGCACCTGTATTGTTCGATCGGGTCGCCCGGTTGAGAGAGAGTTTGGCGTTTGCACTCTTCCGCTACAACTTAGTTAGTGATGCATTGGTGGCTGAAGAGGAGAGGCATGGTCTCATTCACTTCACTGCCACTCTCACTCTCTTCTGGATCCTGCAGTCTCATTCTCCTACAGTCATCCTATCTTTTCTAGGGCATCTTGTAGTAATGTTATTCTGACACTTGTGTGATACACTGTGGGTTAGCCTTTTGTGAAGAGCGCGACCTGGATGATCTGATGAATGATGAGATGAGCCGGCTTTCAGAACCTGCGAGCCACAGTGGGTGGTCGGCCAGACGCAGGCCTGTCCCAAGTCAATGTCTGCCCGTTTTCCGGCCGGGCTCTGAGGGGCGTCTGGATTGTCTGGGTAGTCCATAATTTGGCCCGGTGCTAGCCCGATATGTGTCATGCCCGGCCCGTTAATATGCAATGAATTTTTAAGTCCGAGTTAAAAGTAACTCGATGCCCGCGAGGAGCCCCGAAGGATTCCGGCCGAAAATAGCTAGAAATTCGCAGCAAATTACTCGCAAACCTATCGCAAGGTAATTGTGACTGGTATTTAAGTGATACTAGGTAGGCTACATGTTTAATTCATAAATATGCTTTTGATAAATATATAAATCTGCAGCAGAAGACTTTTGAAGACATATAGGTTGATATCCATATATCTATGTACAGACATAAGGCACTTTCCTGTAAGCATTTGCTTCGCCATTGATGATCTTCAGTCGGACTTCACGGGGCCAATAGTTGTAATTCTTTCTTCAAACTCGCAATTTGTCACCAACATTGTGATCGCTATCCAACGAATTGTGTGGGTATTCGGATTGCTTGACTTCCTTAATCAAGTCGTCAATCGTTGATAAGGGTGATACACCACCCCATTTTTTCCCCCGCACTCGATTTACACCTGGAGTGCATCGTCCGATGGCAGGTCTTCCCTTATAAAGTTAACCGACTCTTCGTTAAGTGCTATATCAACTGGTGGGAACAGTACAATTAAATAGATAAATTGCATGGACATGCTATGGGTTCCTTTTGATAATATAAAAACAAAATGAACAAAAGGGGGGACACGGGCCCTATGTCTAAATCCGCCACTGCATTTATCACCCGACTCCTTTGTTCACCGGCCTTGCGCCCCTTCCCAACCCGGTAAATCCGCCACTGCATTTGTCACGCGGTTCTTTGTACTTTTCCGTTCTGCTGCGCGAATGTTAATAGTTAATAAGCTTCCATATTTGACCTCTCGGCGCATTAATTTCGAAAACATTTGTTAAACTTATATTGGAGTGCTCACACCTTAAGTTGTTCACTGATGTACTAAGAATATTATAATGATCTTTTTTTTGGAAGATCTTAACCTTTTAAATGCAATTTTGTTGAATAATACTTTTCTCGCGCAATCTCACCCTAAAATGCGTTGTTTGGTTTTAACAGCAATTGGCAGGCTGCCAACTCCGAAAAGAATGGTATTACTACTATGACCAGGGGCTAAAGCTCTAGGCCAAAAATGAGGTGCACAATCTTGTAAATATGCCGATCTGGTTTAAGTTTATATCAACTAATGACAACGTATATATCGACAACAAGCTCCGTATGAACGACTCGGAGTCTTGCGTTTGCAGATATATATTAAGGTCTATGCCACAAAGAGTCTTTATTGTTTCTATAAACTTTGAGCGGCTCGCGGTCAGCTAGTAAGTGCTTGTCCGTATTTTCCGTTTTGCAGAGACACTTTATACATATATGAGAGTCACTATCTCTATTGTTAATCACGAAATTCGCAGTGTGTAGCGCTTTCATAATATCAGTTTGTGTAACTGCTGTTTTCCACAGAATTGAGGTTCGAATCTCTGAGTGTACCGAACGAAATCGGTCGAAGTCTTTGTCGTTTTGTACTCTTTTAGTTTAAACAATATTTTATTCAGTAATTTTAAAAAATATACAATTCAATGTTCATAATGCAACTTTAATTGACCATTGACGATGAGTTCCATGATGATTTTGACGGAAAAGAGGCATTTTCAATATAATTCTCAAAGTATTGCAGTAAATTATGTTTCACTAAAATAGAGTAGATGCCTGGTATGAACTATAATTGTTTTTTCCGCTTCCGAATGAGACAAAAGCTGAAGTCTAAACTCGAATAATCTTTTCGACAGTAGATTTGTCGGCATGTTGCACAATCTTTGGAAAATATTAATTTCCTTTTTTCTACATGAAACATGGCGGGAAACCATACTAGCATGCTAAGCGCCATGTTTGTTCTGGTCCTCGAGGAAAAATGCTACCAACATTTTGCCGCTAGTCGTATAAAACGTTCAGCGGTATTGATATTTTGTCCAGAGTTCACATCCGTAGAGCATAACAGGAAGTGATACCTTTTGGATAAGATCTGCCATAAGTACCGTATTAATATCTCCGTTATTGCTTTCTTTACTTAATAAAGAGAATAATGATGCTCTTCTTTTCTTTAAGCGCGCTTCTATAGCGGTTTTAAACGCCATATTTTGATTAAGGTTTATGCCAATATGCATTACAGTTTGGTCTGGCTGTAGGTCTGTTATCCTATTCTAATAGTGCATTTATGTTTAGCTTTCTCTCTAAATATAACAAATTTGCATTTCTGTTTGTTTAATGAGTATCCCCATTTGCTTGCATACTCCACAACTGTATCTATTTGTTGATGTAGCGAGTTTGTACAAAAATGCACTATGTCTGACGTTGTGAAACGCTCCTTATGTATCTAGAAACGTAACAACGAGGACGTTGGACATGTTCACTGTTGTTAGCTAATGTTTCTTTTAAATTGAAGGAAGTCGTTATAGCACCCAAATTTGATTGATACGCATTTATTTTGTTAACTAGGAAAGTTCTTTCGTGATATTTGCACCTGTCGAGTAATATATTTTCAAACAATTTGTAAATCACTGGTAAAAGTGTTATTGGGCGATATTTTTTTAGTTTGTTTTTCGGCTTTTTTTTTTTTTTTTCAGCAGCGGAATAATGTTCCAGTTTTACATGCGTATGGGATATAACTTATTTATTTCATTAGTTCAAATAGCTTCTGTAAATATTGCAATAACACATTTCCACCATGTATTATATGTTCGTTCACTATTGCGTCTAAGCCAGGAGCCCTGTTTTTAATTTATTCACTAATGTTTTTATCTCTTCTTCACTTATTGTGCCGGGCAGTATCCCATCATTTCCATTCTCATAAGTGTGTTTATCTTGTGTTAAAGCATTATACAATTAAGCTGTTTATGGGATACAGATGAGTTCAGGTATGTCACAGGAAACTAACATTCTCTTATGCCATAATAGTGAAGACACTGATCATACTGCATAAGTACATACTGATCAGGATCTTCATTAATATAAGATAAGAGAATGTGTTTTTCTTGTGACATACCGGAAATCATCTAATAAACAGTATAATTAGTTAAGCACTAGATACAATTTTACTTGACCGCCTCGATGGTGTTGTGGTAGAGCGTCAATCCCAGGTGCGGGAGGTCACATGTTTGATCCCTGGCCGGGTCATACCACATTCAAAATGGTAGTAATGCCTTCCGTTGCGCTAAAGGTTGCAGGGTTAGCGTTACGACTGACTGGCTGATGTCAGGATATATGGACCAGTAGGACTGGTAACTTACGCAGTAAACTCCGTGATATAACATAATAATTGTTGAAAGTGGCGCTTAACACCAAACAATAAACATTTACTTACTGTGTAACTTAAGATGATTTCAGGTATGTCACAGAAACTGTGGAAATAAAATAATGTTAGTTTTCTGTGACATACAAATCATATTTTGTACAATACTTGTACATATTAAGGGTACTACCTAGCCATACAAGCGGCTTGTGAGTCACTGGAAATTAATCAATATGAGTACTTAAAAGAATTGTATACATTAATCCGTATAGTATAACCTTATGCAATAATAAGTTTAAAGAAACATCATGACATTATAAGTATAGAACAGTATGTAATCATTTGTTTATTGGAACTCAGGCAATAATAAGTTGATTGGAACTCAGGGAATAATTAATTGATTGGAACTCAGGTAATAATTAGTTGATTGGGCCTCAGGTAATAATTAGTTGATTGGAACTCAGGTAATAATTAGTTGATCGGAACTCAGGTAATAATTAGTTGATTGGAACTCAGGTAATAATAAGTTGATTGGAACTCAGGTAATAATTAGTTGATTGGAACTCAAGTAATAATAAGTTGATTGGGACTCGGGTAATAGTTAGTCTATTGGGACTCAGGTAATAAGTAGTCGATTGGGACTCAGGTAATAATTAGTTGATTGGAACTCAGGTAATAATTAGTTGATTGGAACTCAGGTAATAATTAGTTGATTGGAACTCAGGTAATAATTAGTCTATTGGGACTCAGGTAATTATAAGTTGATTGGAACTCAGGTAATAATTAGTTGATTGGAACTCAGGTAATAATAAGTTGATTGGAACTCAGGTAATAATTAGTTGATTGGAACTCAGGTAATAATAAGTTGATTGGAACTCAGGTAATAATTAATATATTGGAACTCAGGTAATATTTGGTATATTGGGACTCAGGTAATCATTAGTATATTGGGACTCAGGTAATAATTAGTATATTGGGACTCAGGTAATAATTAGTTGATTGGAACTCAGGTAATAATTAGTCTATTGGAACTCAGGTAATAATTAGTTGATTGGAACTCAGGTAATAATAAGTTGATTGGAACTCAGCTAATAATAAGTTGATTGGAACTCAGGTAATAATAGTTGATTGGAACTCAGGCAATAATTAGTTGATTGGAACTCAGGTAATAATTAGTTGATTGGAACTCAGGTAATAATAAGTTGATTGGAACTCAGGTATTAATTAATCTATTGGAACTCAGGTAATAATTAGTCTGTTGGAACTCAGGTAATAATAAGTTGATTGGAACTCAGCTAATAATAAGTTGATTGGAACTCAGGTAATAATAGTTGATTGGAACTCAGGCAATAATTAGTTGATTGGAACTCAGGTAATAATAAGTTGATTGGAACTCAGGTAATAATTAATCTATTGGAACTCAGGTAATAATTAGTCTATTGGGACTCAGGTAATCATTAGTCTATTGGGACTCAGGTAATAATTAGTCTATTGGGACTCAGGTAATAATTAATTGATTGGAACTCAGGCAATAATTAGTTGATTGGAACTCAGGTAATGATAAGTTGATTGGAACTCAGGTAATAATTAGTCTATTGGAACTCAGGTAATAATTAGTTGATTGGAACTCAGGTAATAATAAGTTGATTGGAACTCAGGTAATAATTAGTCTATTGGAACTCAGCTAATAATAAGTTGATTGGAACTCAGGTAATAATAGTTGATTGGAACTCAGGTAATAATTAGTTGATTGGAACTCAGGTAATAATTAGTTGATTGGAACTCAGGTAATAATAAGTTGATTGGAACTGGGACTGGGGAAATAATAAATTGAGTGGGACTCCGGTAATAACTAGTCTTTTGGAACTCAGGCAATAATTTGTTTATTGGAACCGCATTTAAATAATAAGGGTATTAAAACGTAGTGCAATACTTTTTTATAAGAACCTCATGCAATTATCAATGTATTGGAACCGCATGTAAATAGATAGTGTAAAAGAACCGCATACATTTTGTTACTTGACTTGCGTGCAATTATCATTTTTTTGGGACAGCATATAAAAGAATAATGTATCATCCAATAAAAAGTATAATTACTTGTTTGTTTCTTTCTCCATGCGTAATATTGCATGAGATGCAAATTAACTAAAGATTTCGTGAGGTGTTACAATACTTTTATAAGTGCATGAGGTTCTACTATAGTTGTGATTGCGCGAGGTTCCGTAATAGTTATGATTTCATGAGATGCTACTATACTTAATATTGCATGTGAAGTTCTAATTTAGAAAGGATCGTCTGAGGTTCTACTATATATATTATTGCCTGAGGTTCAAATAAACTCATTATTGCACTAGGCTCCAATAAAGTTGTTATTTCATGATGTTCCCATAATGTATTTGTTGCACGAGGTTCTTATAGTAAGTGTGTATATCTGACTATCAAACTGTGCTATATGGATACACGGAATTACAAAGAGAAAATTAGCCCAGCTGTACAACTACATTTACTATGTTAGTTATCATTTGGTATCAAAGGAATATTAATTTCGATATGGATAACAACAATAAAGGTGTGAAGATGGTTTAATGAAAGTACCTGCACGTATTCAATCAAAGTTACAAAGTAATTCAACCGACAGGCTGATCTACAGCCAAATAGTGCTGGTAAAACATGGGTTTGCCTAAAAATAATCTATACATTTTTTGTTTAGAGCTGAGAGCTAATTCTTTTCACTAATATAACGTGTTCTACATGTAAACATTAACCCTTTCCCTCATATAGACGCTTTCTGACACCTATGCAGCAGACAGCTTTTTGAAAACATAGTGACAAAAGAAGAAATTGCTCAAAACGAGCAATTTCTCCTTTTGCCACAATGTTTTCAACTTTTCATCATAGGTTATCCATTCAATTATAGAGATTTTCTGTGTTTTGACAAAATATGTTTAAAGTCGTCTGCTGGAGAATTGTCGTATGAGGGAAAGGGTTAAGAAAGTGTGACAATTAAGGGAGGAAATAAAGATGGAATTGCATTACTTATCTCTTAGAATTTTAATAGCGGTCATGCAAAAACGGAGATTTAACATTTTCCTTATCTAGTGTGTCATTTTTTAAATGAATATTCATGGCCAAAGAAGTGCTGGTCTTACCACACACACTGCCGATGTTTATATATCGAGATATTTTTATGATTTAGATATGTTAATTGTACTTTAAACAACCTGTTTGGTATCAATTCAACTGAGGCATGGTGAATACAACAATAATATCAGTTCACTATATATTGCTATGTAAACTGACCTTGATATTTATTCATCATGCGATAGATCAATTACCACGGTCAATACCTGCTTAACCCTTACCCGCATACGACAATTCTGCAGTAGACGACTTTGGACATATTTTGTCAAAAAATAGAAAATCTCTACAATTGAATGGATAACCTATAATTTAAAGTTTAAAACCTTATGGCAAAAGGAGAAATTGCTCGTTTTGAGAAATTTCTTCTTTTGTCAATTTGTTTTCAAAAAGTCGACAGCTGCAGATGCGTCTATATGAGGTAAAGGGTTAACCGACTTCTGCAGATTCGATTACACTGCCTACTACTATGTACCGGCTCTCTATAGTCACCTCTGTCATGGGCACGGACTATACCTTCGCATCACGTGACGACTTTCCTTCACGGATACTGCCCGCAAAGGAAATTAAACAATATGAGCCGTCCCGCGAGAAAATCAACATTGTGGACTCTGCGTAAAGTGTCTGTCCGGATCAGTCTAAGCATGCCGCGCAGGCTTACCCGGACATACACTTTTCGACTTCTGTGACTTTTCTGTTTCAGGAATAACTACTCTATACATCTATCCTCCCTAAGACGGAATGTGTCGGCCGGATCAGTCTGCGCGGACAGCGCAGGCTGATCTGGTCGATACATTACGCAGATGATATGAGCCGTACCGCGAGAAACCCAACATTGTGGACTCTGCGTAAAGTGTCTGTCCGGATCAGCCTTAGCATGCCGCACAGACTTACCCGGACTGACAATAAAACCACAGAAACCGTAGCTTAACATTTAGAAAGAAAATGTGATGATCTAAACATTTAAATCAACAACCAATCAAAGCAGTATGATCAACAATATGAAAAAACTTCGCAAACATGATAGATCTAGAATACCGCCTCATGAGAGAAAACCTAATATTTTATGGTATTCCCGAAACAAATACTCTAGGAATCAAAGATTCGTGTGAGAATCTGGTAAAGGACCTCATCCAAAATGTGACATCGATCCATCTAATATTATGTTCGACACGGCACACCGTTTTGGATCTAATTCAGCAGCCAAACCACGACTGATAGTGGTGACATTTCATAAATATGTAGAAAGGGAGCTATTACGTGCTAAATCGTTTGAGGGGCATCTTAAAAGTAAACTAGACCAGCTAAATAAGGGTATAGGTCCACACACAGCTGCCCAAACCTCTATGTGAAGCCAGAAAGGCTCCACTGCCATTCGCAAAGACAGCCAAAGATAAAGGGCACATCACCAGAATATACAACAACAAACTTTATACTGATGACGTTTTTCAAAAGAAATACATTGATGGAAAAGTAGTCGACAATACTGATGTTTAGGGATGTCAAGAGAAGAATTTGAATTTCTATCCTGGAATGTTAATTGTTTATCCGTAAACTGTGTGATCCCGATTTTGTTGATACTATTAAACAATACGACATTATACTTCTCAGTGAAACTTGGTTATCTGAATATACACATTCAAACCTTGATATAGATGTTTTTTTATCATATCATTTATTTGGTAATAAATCTGCTAGAGTTAGAAGAGGTAGGCATAGTGGTGTTTTATCAATATATTACAAGTCTGCATTATTAAACAAAATAACATCAATCGGGCATCATATGGTTACAATGTTGCAAATAACTGTTTGATTTTGATCTAGCTGTATATGTATGTTTAACCTACATACCACGAAAAGGTCCCAATTATATTGTTTTCAATGAGTTTGACTTTTTCGAAAAGATTGAAATAGGATTTGAAAAATATAAAACCCTAGGCAGGCGATTTTAACGGCAGATGCTGAAATGCAGACGATATTTTAGATCATAACATGTACCTAGATAATGACAACCATTGTTGTTGTTGGTTGGCGTGGTTTACCCTCGCATTCGGCATTAACCCTTTCCCTCATATAGACGCTTTCTGACGACTCTGCAGCAGACGGCTTTTTGAAAACATAGTGACAAAAGAAGAAATTGCTCAAAATAAGCAATTTCTCCTTTTGGCACTATGTTTTCCACGTTTAGTCATAGGTTATCCATTCAATTATAGAGATTTTCTATTTTTGAACAAAATATGTTCAAAGTCGTCTGCTGCAGAATTGCCGTATGAGGGAAAGGTTAATGCCATTTGGCGAGCAGCTTTCGTTGTGACTACTATTTCTTACCATTATTGGTTTTGGTTTGCAGACTATCTTATATATAAATCTTGTTTGTCCACGTGCTAGTAAAGATCACGTGACTGATGCGTATTGTAAGCGCGTGATTGATTTGTGGGTATTGACTTCTACTATTATTGGAAATGGTTGTCTGCATAGTGACCTCAATATTGGACAGTACACCCTTCACTCCCACAATGGATCTAGTATGTTAGTAGACTATTTGTTGTTAAGTTATGATGATATTGATATTGTTTCAAACTTTAAGATTTTAGGACCCACTGAATTTTCCGACCATTCTGCTATCTTATTCAGTTTAAATAGAAAACAAATATATGACATAAATAATCAGTCACCGAATATAAATGATAACAAGAAGATACTCTTCAAAAAATGGTAAATTCGAATGTTTAAACGACTTGTTATCGAAAAGAGTTCACACATTTAACATTTTATGTAGTGAGATATCTACAGCTAATAGCGTTGAAAATGTAACCAATACATTCGCAGAAGGTTTTTTTTAGGTTACAATACACCAAAAAAAATCCTTCTTTGTTTCCATGTAAATCGACCAGTTTCAGTCCTCAATTGTCATATTTTCTAAGCGTTTCTCATGTAGAACGCCATATATCATTGAAAAGCCCCCTAGCTTGAAAACAATCCAAAGAAAATGTGGGATCATGCATTATGCAAGAAAGAACTCACCAGGCGAAAATGGTAACCGTCATTTTGGACCAAATCGTGCCCGGACAAAACCGGTGTTTAGTATTCTCTACTTTCACTTTCAAACAAGGTCAAAATACTAAAGGTGATCAAATCAATCGTTTCCAGTGCATCTTATACACATTCACAATGCATTTAATCTCAATGTCATATATTCAATACATTCTGGTGATGGTATACACTCATTTCCATGCAAACAAAGGGTTTTTAGCGACTATAGTAGTAGCGTAATTTGACCTACAAGAGTGTATAGCTGAAACGTTTAAAAAGCATAATGATAACCGAAAATACAATTATAACTCCAATGAAGCCAATAAAAAAACATGGTTTAACTCTGTATGTTGTAATGCTAGAACAATTTCTAAGAAACAAATCTGTTGCAAATCGAGTAGAATATATTAATTCTAAATCTTATTACAACAAAATAAAAAACAAGAACAAAAGTGATTTCATGCAAAAGGAAAAACACAGATTAGCTCAACTAAGTAAATATAATCCAAAACAGTTTTGGAATTAAATAAAGAGGCAATATAAAAAAAAAAACGCTTAAGTAATTAGACAAATAAACGTAAATGACTTGTATAACCATTTCAACTCACTTTATCACATAGATGAAAGTACTATTAATGAGGACAATGATATTCGAGATACTATTTTTTATGAAGATTTAGACTTTGAAATTACCATAAACGAAATGCGCCATGCTGTCTTTCACCAAAATGATAATAAAAGTAGCGGTTTAGATGATATCGTAGCGGAGGTATACACACAGTCGTTTAATATAACATCTCCTTTCATTCTCAAGCTATTTAATCATCTTTTCGCAAAGAGCGAATATCCTCAATCTTGGGGTAATGGTATAATCGTATCAATATTCAAGATTCAAGGTGGGGGGGGGGGGGGGGGGGGGGGGGGGGAAATGTTGATAATGCACAAAACTATAGAAGTATAACACTCATGAACACTATAGCGAAGATATATTCTCAAGTCACTTTAAACCGCCTTACCAATGGTCTACCAAACACCAACTTATAATTGAAAATCACTTTGGGTTTCAAAAAGGAAAATCTACAGTCGATTGTATTTTCATGGTACATTCAATAATAACTAAAACATCAAGCCAAAAAAATAAGACTTTATTGTGCATTTATTGATTTTGAGAAATGCTTTGACAAGATTGATCGATTTTTACTCTTCCAAAAACTTTTTCATGGGGATGTTAGCTATACAATCATAAATGCGATAAGAGCATGTATAGTACCAGAGACATATATATACATTTCTATGTAGGTCTCTGATAGTACCATCAAATATTGTGTAAGGGTTGATAATGAATTATCTCCCTTTATACTATATATTCAAATATTGGAGTCAAGCAAGGGGACCCAAGTTCCAGTCTATTGTTCCAATTTTTCGTTAATGACATTTTATCTCATTTAAACCATATTATAGATAGTATAGAGCTTTTTATGATAAATTATATCAAGATTGTCATGCTACTTTTCGCCGATGATACTGTCCTATTCGCTCACTCACCAGAGGTTCTACAATCTTTATTAAACGATCTTGAACAATATTGAAATTCATGAAAAAGGACGACATACCTTACATGAATTTATCTACAACAATATTTAAATAGAGATCGTGGACTCCTTTAAATATTTAAGAATTAATTTATACAAGAACTGATGTATACGCTTTACATAACTTGTTTATTGTATTTAACTACCAACGATAAATGTAATCTTGTTGATAGTTAAGTAGGATCCGTCCTAAACAACGGAGGAGAAATTTGGCAGATATTTGAACATTCCAGAGAGAATATGCACAGATTGCAACATGAACGTCATTGAATCAGAATATCATTTCTTATAAGTGTGCTCCAAATATTATGAAAAACGCAAGACATATTTAGAAAGTAATTATTGTCATTGGCCAAGTATACTTAAATTTGCTGCATTAATATCTTCAAATTCTACGAAAATTATAAATAGTTTAGCGTAATACGTATTCGTTGCAATGAAACATAGAGAACGGTAGCAATGCTAGATTACTACAACTAATGAAGTGATGGTCCAGCTTTGAAAACCGTTCTACTATCAAAGTTTTATTTAAATTTACACATGATATTTCTAGAGATGAATTTTATCGTGAACACTTACAATGTTAAATTATTGCAAATTCTTCTGAAAAATCCATTTCTCCGTTTGTAATTTTTATAATTCTTTATTTGCTATAAACATCCTGTTTGTTGTTTTATGCAATGAAATATATTGAATTGAATTGAATATATATAGTAAACCGTTTGGCATGATCCAACAATAACGACTATATTGGTGACATCCCCTTATATATCGATATCGCTTATGTTTTTAATAAGTAAACATACAAATGGATTTCGTAAACTCTACGTAGAACCAAATCAACTGTATTTTGACATCAATAGTAGAATAATGAAGTAAATACCTTTCGTAGTGTGTAATGTTAAAAAGGTTTGGTCCTAAAAACCTAATTGATGTATGCATGGCCCAATAATACTATGGTAGGGGCAGGTGACTCTAGACAATCTGGATTACCAGAGTTAACCGCTAGTCCATCGGTCCAGTCAAGATCAAAGTTAACTCCAAGACATCAATATGTCTGATTCACACCACTCTTTTGCTTACAGTTTTAGCAGCCGACCCGAAAGTGACACTTATACAGACTTTCCCGACGACCAGTACGTACAATGGCTACAAAACGGTCATTACACATAAGGACAAAGACTGCTTGATGGCATGCAAGGTTAGCAATAAACCAAGTTATAGAAAGGTAGGTGGATAAACTTGTGTGTATTACTATGTGTGAGGCAGACAAAACTTTGCGTAATTAAAAATGTGCGTTTTATCAAAATGAAAAAAAAAAAAAAAAATTGTTATACTCTAGACATAAATAATTAACTTTTCCAAAGAGTTAATTTTATTTCTTACGAACAAAGCACATTTTGTATTTGGATATGAGAAAAAATAAACAGTGTGTGTACCACATAAAATGATTTGATTTGCATGGTGTCCGCGCCACTTTCAACAAGTTTTCTATGATATCATGGTGTTGTCTGGTTAAGTACCACTCATCCATTTATCCTGACAACAGCGAGTCAATGTTTCAATGATAGTAGTGTACAAACTATTTTCCTTTTGATAAAGTGGGGGTATTAAAAACGAACAACATCATTCCGTAATTTCGAAAAATCAATTCATAAATTATTAAACATTTATGAAAAAAGTCGTACAAATTTTATCACTATCTCGTCTTTTTTTGTGTCTTTTTTTTTCAGATTCAATCTGATTGTATACACTTTAAAAAATAACGTCAAAACATGAATGGAAAATATATGAGACACAAACACAATTTAAAACTAAAAAACTAATAAAGAAGAATACGAATAAATAAATTGGAATGCAACAGCATGGTGTACCCGTCGGAGAAAAGTTGATTTGTCACTCATATTGAAAAGGACAGTCATTTTTGGCTCATGATATAGCTTTGACGTCATGAACTTCGTTTGTTTTTCGAAGGGTTTTGTGAAACCCTTGGAGTCATCGTCGTCGCCTGCTGCGTCTTTACAAAACGTTAACCGTACCTTATAACTAAAAAACCGTTCAATATTTTGAAACTTGGTACACATGTTCCTAGAAACAATACGCATATCAATACCAAGTCACACAACTCTTGCTTTAATAATTATACAGAAATGCCCCTTGTTCGACTTAGAAAAAAAACCCATACGAACTTTGACGTTCGCTTGTTGCGCTCTCGTTTGAATTCCCGACTCCCATCCGTTTTGCAAGACTCCAGGCAGACAGACGGCAGTCAATCGTTAACATGTTTTAGCACCTTCGGTTAACCGGCTAGATCAGAAGGGACCTATTGTCTCCACTGGGATTATAATCGTCGAACTCTACCTCCCGCAGAAGATGCCTTAACCCTTTCCCTCATACGACAATTCTGCAGCAGACGACTTTACACGTATTTTGTCAAAACATAGACAATCTCCATAATTGAATGAATAACCTATGACAAAAAGTGGAAAACATTGTGGCAAAAGGAGAAATTGCACGTTTTGTGCAATTTCTTCTTTTGTCACTATGTTTTTAAAAAGCCGTCTGTTGCAGAGGCCTCAGAAAGCGTTTATATGAGGGAAAGGGTTATTAACCACTGTGACCGGTATATGGAAATTAGAGAATGTTTGGTATATAGTAAAAGAGCTAATTTAGATTAACCTGGCATAGTTAGGTTGGTTTCAGTTCTTAAATTCGTCTGAACGACCAGTTAGCCTTACACATCGTCCATTGTTATAAGTGTAACAGACAACTATTACGGTAACATCTATAACTATGTAAATTCACCCCCAGAAACCCAGTTATTATTTACGTATGGATAATTAAGCAGATTCTTGCATTATATGCAAAATCCGTTTAAAGTCAAAAGAAGTTTCATCTCGGATGTTATTAATACATTTAATGAGTATGGTCGTCTTGCACATGAGCCGTCCCACGAGAAAATC
Organism: Serripes groenlandicus; assembly: GCA_031761405.1. Lineage (NCBI taxonomy): Eukaryota > Metazoa > Mollusca > Bivalvia > Cardiida > Cardiidae > Serripes > Serripes groenlandicus. Next base: position 122,438,042 of record JASEVX010000003.1, on the reverse strand, counting down.
AACAGTATGGACTCTGCGTTATGTATCGACCCAGATCAGCCTGTACAGTCCTCACAGGCTTACCTGAACCGACACTGTTCGTATCCTGTGGATTTTCTGTTTCAGGAATAACAACTGTATACATCTATCCCCCCTAAGACGGAATGTGTCGGCCGGATCAGTCTGCGCGGACAGCGCAGGCTGATCTGGTCGATACATTACGCAGATATATTGATATGAGCCGTCCCACGATAAAATCAACATTATGGACTCTGCGTTATGTATCGACCCAGATCAGCCTGTGCACTCCGCGCAGGCTTATCCGGGTGGACACATTTCGTCTCAGGGGGATAAAGGTATATAATAATGATTCCGGAAACAGAAAATCCACATGAGGCGAAAAGTGTCTGCCCGAATAAGCCTGCACGGCATGCTGGGGCTGATCCGGTCGATAGTTTACGCAGAGTCTACAATGTGTGTTTTCTCGCGAAACGGCTCATATATGAAATATATACACTTACAGGGATGCTAGTTTGCCATCTAAATGTTACGGTGTTCCGTTAGGGCCATCGTGCTATCGCGCACACGCGATGACACGATAGCACGATGACACGATGGTGATGACACGATGTAATATCGCGTCATCGTCATCATGCCATCGCAGCATCGCTCCATCACCATCGTGTCATCGTGTCATCGTCATCGTGCCATCGTGCCATCACCATCGTGTCATCGTACCATCACCATCGTGTCATCGTGTCATCACCATCGTGTCATCGTGCTATCGTGGCATCGCGTGTGCTTGTTGACAGCGCGATAGCACGATGACACGATGGTGATGGTACGATGACACGATGGTGATGGCACGATGGCACGATGACGATGACGCGATGTAATATCGTGTCATCGTCATCGTGCCATCGTAGCATCGCTCCATCACCATCGTGACATCGTGTCATCGCGTCATCGTCATCGTGCTATCGTGTCATCACCATCGTGTCATCGTACCATCACCATCGTGTCATCGTATCATCACCATCGTGTCATCGTGCTATCGTGGCATCGCGTGTGCTTATTGACAGCGCGATAGCACGATGGCCCTAACGGTACACCGTAAAATGTAGTTGGAAAGCGACTGTTAAAGTTAAAAGTGTCTTTAATGCGTGTAAAACACACAATTATAGAAATGTCAACAGCTTACATACGTAAACAATTAATGTTTAGCTGTGATATAACAGATGAAGCTCAAAAAGTATTCACAATGCTTCCTTCAGCATGGACAGCTATTTTGGGTAATTCAAGCCGGCTTTGTAATGTATATGCTAGGAGTCCACGACCGATGGTACTAAACATGATTTCTGTGAACATCGGGGTTTTTTGCCTCTGAAAGCATTGTTCCATCATTCACACCGATATCGTAAACAGTTAAGGGTCCGATTCTTTGGAGACGTGCATTTTGATCTGACTCTGATATGGAAGTCCATGGTGAAACAACAGCCATACTTCGTAGGCGCTAATTGATATATGCATATAACTGTTTAGAAACATGGCATCATTGTGGTATTCAGAAATCACAATTATTGTATGGTTCCTTTAAATGATACTATATTAACAAGATCGCAAGCCAATACACTGAGCTTAAAAGCAGCGTAGTATTGTCTATAATTACACTCGCCAAATAGTTAACTCTTTCAGCGCCAAAGGCAATATCGAGGTTTTTGCAAACAATGCAGATTCAGGCGAGTCAGTTCGTAACGAGCTGTCTCACCTGGAATCAGCATTGTTTGCCTTTAAGTTACCAAAATAGTGCAAAACTTTCATAAATTGAGAAATGGACACACACGATTTTGAACATGGAAGAGTCTATTTTAAACAATTTGGCGCTGAAAGAGTTAAGCCTGCACGGCGAAGGTAAACAAAATCAAAGAATAAATAATATTATTACATACATTACTCAAGGTATCTTTTTAAAAATTGTTTAGTGTTAAATAAGATAAAATCTGTGTGTGTTTAGTTATTATCTCTAACAGAAGGAATTAAAATGAATAAATGAATAAATGAATAAATGAATAAATGAATAAATGAATAAATGAATAAATGAATAAATGAATAAATGATAAATGAATAAATGAAAATGAATAAATGAATAAATAAATATATATTATCATTATTATTATTACCATTATTATTATTATTATTATTTTCATCATCATTATTATCATTATTACATTAATATATTTGTAGGCCCAGTGGATATTTCTTGACTCACACACCAACACTACAATACCGATTGCAACTGATACCGATACGATGAACTCATTTAAGTATGCTATCGACAAACCTGCCAAGGACATATGGCGACTCAAGATACGCAATGTGCAGGTATCGGACGAGGGATTCTATACATGTCGCGTTCAATTACACGGCTTCCAATCTGCATTTGATCTTCGTGTTCTTAAGATCGTTGGTAGGTATTACTATCAGATCAAAATACTGCACTGCTCGTATACGTTGGATCTGACGACACCTCATAAATCAGGTCGTTTTGAGTTGACCCTATACATTTACATATAGTTGACCCGTTCTACGAGAAAACCAACATTATTGACTCCGCGTAAAGTATCGACCCGGATCAGCCTAAGCATGCCACGCAGGCTAACCCGGACAGACACTTTTCGCCTTCTGTGGATTTTCTGTTTCAGGAATCATTACTTTACACCTCTATCCACCTGAGACGGAATGTGTTGGCCCGGATTAGCCTGCGCGTACTGCGCAGGCTGATCTAGGTCGATACATTACGCAGATCCAATAAAGTTGGTTTTCTCGTAGAACGGCTCATTTATATTATTCCTAGTTTCTCTACAATCGGTACACACGATAATTACCGCTTCTTTAGTTCGCTCTCTATGTGGGTTATCTCCCCTGTTGATACCTACCGATGGTGTAGGGACACTTTAATTGGCTGACGTAAATGATCAATCTAAGACGACTTGTCATAAGATGTGTTAACAGTCATGATCAGATGTTATACGATGTTGCTATGGCAGCGTAATGTTGGTCAGGTTTAAATGGGATTGGGTATCGATATCACGATGGTGAATTTTTGTGATAAACTGTGTATTTTGTACCAGTCAATATAGTATATGTATGTTAACGATCTTGTGTTAGAAGTTATTTTACTTCATTCTTTATTCTATTTCTTTCAAATGACTGCATTCATCATACAGTATTGTCGAATTCCACAGAAAGCAACCAAACATAGCAAAAAGAACACAAATGATTCCATATTGATTTATGTATATGTGTGATGATGGTGATCATTTGTCTATAGTTAGAGACATATATGTAACAGTCATCTCCTAATTATAAATGTTCAGGTTTTTTTATCTTACACCTAAGTTAGGAAATGGTCTTCCTTTCATCTTGAATATTTACTGAAACGGTGGAAAAATTCCATTTCAATGTCAACACTTAATTAAGAACAAAACAACTAACATGTGTGTTACTTATGATATGTTTAGTGTACATGTATCTACACCGCAACGAAACACACATATCTTTTTATATTTATTGATAGTTGGATAGGGTACAATGAAGACCAAAAAGTAGTTAAAATACTTGTACTATAGCAAATATAAATGTTATTTTGAGTCACGAAAACACATAGAAACAGAAACGAAATTGGCTTGTTCTTTTGAATTGTTAACCTTTCGCATTAACACTTGTTCGTAATCTTCTTAATTAGTAATACTGATATCATACTTATAAATGATACTTATATATATCATTTGTTTTTAAAAGAAACGCCCCGTATATCAGACATACGGACCAGCTCTAACATGGAGGTGAAGGAAGGAGACGAAGTAGAATTACGATGTGCGGCCAGTGGTATACCGCCTCCCGTTATATCATGGCAGTTAGTCAGCGGTGGGCCTTTACCGACAGGGGGACGGGAATATAATGTAAGATATAGTAATACTAACTATTTATATATCATTAGTGACTGCGACTTATACTTTATGTCAGTAAGTCAGTGGTAGAGCCGTACATACGTGATTGAGACTTATATTTGCTGCCAGTGGTATACCGCCTGCAATTATTATGGCAGTTAGTCATTGGTGGAGCCTTATAAACGTGATTGAGAATTATATTTGCTACCAGTGGTATACCGCCTGCAATTATTATGGCAGTTAGTCATTGGTGGACTCTTACATGCGTGATTGAGACTTATATTTGATGCCAGTGGTATACCGCATCCAATTATTATGACAGTTTGTCATTGATGGAGCCTTACATAAGTGATGCCAGTTAATTATTATAGTTAATTGTGTGTATCATTCTTCTATACTGCTATTATCAGTTTGTAAAAATAGTATATGTAATGGGTGATTATTTAGTATTTTGCAATTACACGCGATTTATGTGCGTCCAGTGACAGTTGTGATAGTCTGTTGTGGTCTTATACCAACATATGCAGGATTGTAATGTAGCTGACCCCGTAGAAAATGTAAATATACATGAATATCTCTAAGTTCGTATACATAGTTGCCGACTATGTTTCAGGGACGTGTAATATTTTTGGATGAAGTGACCCGAGATAACAGAGGGCTGTACAAGTGTATGGCAGTGAATGAGGCCGGAAAAGACGAGAGAAAGGTCAGACTGACAGTAAGATGTAGGTACTTTTCACTTGTCACAGTTGTTGTCGTTTTAGAAACGGTCCTATCTGAATGAATGGACAAGAGGTGGTTAATAGGTTCAACAGCATCGAATCTAAACGAGCTTTAATGGCACAATGATTTAACGCCGTTTTGAACATTATTTTAATCATTTCACGGCGATAAATCACTTAATTGTGATTCATAAATGAAAGACCAGAACGTACTGGGCTAGGAAGTGTAGCCCATTGGTAGTATGACGCTTGTATAATTTATTATCTCGCAGAAAGGAAAGAATGGTTGCCGAGCTGGGGCTTGAAATCGGAACTCCTTGATTGACAGCCCAAGTCGCCACAGGATGAGGTACCGGGGCTCTGCGTTTTCATAACATCTACTGTGTAGGTCTTATAGTTTAATTTCTTTACTTCTATGCATAAGACAAAGAGGTAGAGCAGTGATGTTTTTCGTGCTCGTTTTCTAACCTAGCATCAGAAGTGACCATTCATTGATGTTCTTTTCGATGGTCGGTTAAGGCGCCCGTTAGCCTTTTATTGTTGCATATGTGAAGGGACCTCATTAAACGGTCACAGATGCGACATGAACCCATTTAATTGACGCAATCGTGACAGGAAACCATGTTATTGTCTCAGATGCGACATGACCCATTAATTTGTCACAGGTGCAGCATGAACTTATTTTAAAAATTGTCCAAAGTCTGACGGGATACCATTTAATTGTCGCAGATGCGACATTACCTCATGTAGTTATCGCAGGTGTGACATGACCCTATTTAATTGATGCAGATACTACACGACCCCATTTAATTGTCGCAGATGCTGCACGACCCCATTTAATTGTCGCATGTGTGATATGGCGCCATTTAAGTGATGCGACAGATGCGACATGACACAATTTGATTGTCGTAGGTGCAACATGACACCATTTAATTGTTGTAGGCGTGACAGTCAACCATTTAATTGTCGCAGGTGTGACAGGACCTCATTTAATGCACGCATGTATGACAGGGCACCATTTTATTATCATCGATGCGACAATGTAACAGTTTATGGGAATGTCGCAGATGTGACATTCCCAAACTTAATTGTCGCAGATGGGACAGGGTACCATTGTATTGTCGCATATGCGACCCCATTTCATGATCTCAGATGCGACATGAACATTTAATTGTCGTGGATGCAACTTAACACCGTTTCAGCTGATTAAGCTCATTTAGTTATGGACATAGAGAACTAAATGCAAATATTGAATTAACTTTGTGACACCATTGAAGTACAGTCAAATATCTCTATATATTTATCAGTTGTAAAGGGACCATTGAAAGAACTTCGGTGTTTGAACGGAATGCCTTATCATGCACTTGAAAATGCAGACAGTGTCGACGTACGAATGCTCAACGTATAGAGATTCGACTGTATATGTCGATGTTCTTATTTAATTATATTCAGTGGCCGCGAAAAAAATACTTCCTTCATCATAACACACTGGTGATACAATAATAATTATAACTGCTATATTTTGACTGCTTTACGTTCCGGTGTGGAGGTCAACTCCTCTGAAACCGAGTAGGTGAAGTCGTTTAGAGTCCATTTCGGGGATGTCCTCTTCACGTGCGGGTTCGGTTTCCATCCATGTCTTATCACTGTGCTTTTAACCCTTTCAGCGCCGAATTGTTTAAAGTAGACTCTTCCATGGTCAAAATCGGGCGTCACCATTTCTCGTGTAATAAGACTTTTGGAATATTGTTATAACTAAAAGGCAAACAATGCTGATTTCAGGTGAGACAGCTCGTTACGAGCTGAATCGCCTGAATCTGTATTGTTTGAAAAAGCCACAATATTGCCTTTGGCGCTGAAAGAGTTAAAATGGGAAAATGGATTTCCTTCCCTATTGTTCACATTTTCGGCTAAGCATAACAATTGACTGGCTGGTGTCGGGATAGGTGTACCAGTAGTACTGTTAATATACTCAGAAAATGCCGTGATATAACTGAAAACTTGTTGAACACGGTGTAAAACACAAAACAAACAAATCCAAATGCGATCAATGTAGACTGCGTTAGATGTATTCCTACATAGAAGTAGTTATTTTGAACCTTAACGGAATAATAAATTAGCTACCCATCATCGCACGAGGACAAAAACTTGAATTGATGGGTGTAGTCAATGTAATCTTATTACGTGATATGTTTTCAGTCCAACCGACAATCAAAGCCCGATCCAAAGAAATCCAGCAGGCGGTCGGTTACAGCCGACAGTTAACGTGTGAAGCATTTGGAAGTCCTCTACCGACGGATTCACAGATTGTATGGTTTAAAGATGGAGTCTCTCTGAAAAACCAGAACAAGTGAGTGACCTTGATCTTAGATGTGACTTGGTTCCCTACACGTGTATGGCCTTTTTTTATAAATAGTAACCATTACATGTATATCAAGTTTCATCTATTGTTGATACAAAGATATAACTTGAAAATATGATTTTGTTTAAACTTGACACTTGGAACACAGTCGCAGCTCACGCATTTGCTGACGCCGGCGTAAGAAGAATATCTCTTTTAATTGTTCAATTGTCGAGCCAAATGGTATATTCTCATTCACGAAGGAATATACTGTTCTTAGAAAACAGTACGCTTTTAGTCGGATCATTTGACAACATTCAATTTAGGTCCCGAAAGATTGAATGCAAATCAGTCAGCGTTCTATCTGGCGAGTGATTACCACTTGCATAGGACTGCTTACGCCTCTTCAGTAGACAACTTTTGAAAACATTGTGGCAAAAGGAGATTTTTTCAAAGTAAGCAATATCTCCTGTTTCCACAATATATTCAACTTTATTCAATAAGTGTTCTTTCATTTATAGAGGTTTCACAGTATTGACTTATTGTTTTCAAAACCGTCTACTGCATATTTGTTGTATGTGGGAAATGGTAAACCATTAATCGACGAGCTTCAACTTTCGTCCTCTTTCAGATATAGCTATGAGGCATTCATAGGTTCGAACTCTGTACTCATGAAGTTAACCGTACACACTATCGATGATAGTGACTTCGGTCAATATAGATGCTATGCAGAAAACTCAGAGGGAAATGGGGAACATTTTGTACAACTAAAACGTAAGATTATCATAACAGATTAACTATGTTTTGGTGAAGGCGCTTAACAACACCACACCAACAATTTCTCGAATTGCCACAATAATTCCAAAAGTCGCCAGATGCAAATGCGTCTACAGGTGGAAAATTAGTTAGTGTTAGCGATATTCTGAAAATGCCAAGATAGATCATATTTTTTTAGAGTAGTACCATTATTAAACTAACCCCAGTGGCGCACTTACATACTAATTCTACATTGTGGATGGGAATTATAGAGTTATAAAGATCTAATTTACCAGAAACGTGCAATTTGTAAATATAATTTCCATATTAAAAGAAAATGCATGGGCATATAATGAGTTGTGTTACACATAGAGTTTTGTGTCAGAAGTTACATCTACATATAGTATAATATACTATATATCACTACCTAATCTACATATAGTATAATATACTATATATCACTACCTAATGAACAGTCACATGACAACCACTTTAACCCTTTCCCTCATACGACAATTCTGCAGCAGACGACTTTGAACATATATTGTCAAAAAATGGAATATCTCCATAATTGAATGGATAACCTATGACAAAAAGTGGAAAACATTGTGGCAAAAGGAGAAATTGCACGTTTTGTGCAATTTCTTCTTTTGTCACTATGTTTTCAAATGGCCGTCTGAAAGCGTCTATATGAGGTTTCCCTATATGGGTTAACACGTATGAGTGTATCGTCTAAGACTTCACATTTGCTTGATTTATTGATTTTGGTTTAACGCCGTTTTCAGTCATATCACGGCGACCATTCTCACACCAGTACTACATATACCAGTCTTTCCCAGCAACTGGCTGCTTTTACACATAGTCCCTTCGCCATCTGACAACATACTGTAGATTCGATTGATCATTGTGAGATTATGAACACGTATTATCAAGTAATCGACATACCTGGATCTAGACAAACAACTTGAACGAGAGGTGTTGCTAGGCCCTATTAAAAACCGACCTTCAGGCTAAATCTTACACAAGATTCACGAGAGACTGAAGAAATTTCAGAAAAGAATGAACTAGGAAATTTGATCCTATGGGCCATTAATACGTTTTTCATGTGATGTGACTGAAGTATGCATTATATTTATATTAAGCTTAATAATAAAGATTCTTTTTCAAAACAAATGAGCATCTTTTCTCCGTCCGGAAGAGCTCATTTTTGTCATGTTGAAATGATTGTTATTATTTGATCGATATCAGTGCAATCTCGTTTTAGGTTCGGACACGCCAGTAAGAGAATTGTACCAGCGCTCCAGGTCATCCAACATTCACGTCAACAGAAGCGTCGTCATGTTATGTGTGCTGTTTCTTATAAGACTGTGCCAGTAAAAGACCATATTATAAAGATCATAGTATTTGTTAAATTTTATACAATTCAGAAGTGGAACATATTCTACGAACTGCCGTTTGATCTATGTACATATGGTGAACGTTGAACATCTATAATCAGGGGCGTAGCTCCCTTTAGGCACTGTAGGCACGTGCCTACACATTTTTTCTCAAAATGCCCCAAAATGCAGCTGCGGCAATGATATCTGCGTAATGTATCGACCAGATCAGCATACGCTGTCCGCGCAGACTGATCCGGCAGACACAGTCCGTCTTAGAGGGATAGATGTATAAAGTAGTGATTCCTGAAACAGAAAATCCACAGGAGGCGAAAAGTATCTATCCGGGTAGGCCTGTGTGGCATGCTTAAGCTGATCCGGGTTGATACTTTACGCAGAGTCCACACTGTTGATTTTCTCACGAGACGGCCTACACATTGATTATTGCAAAGCTATGCCCCTGATGTATGTATACGCATTGGAAGACTCTTTTAAAATTAGTTTGGCAAACGGAAAACTTGCAGCAATGCGTTTTAATCTAAATGATAATAGTATAACATATGAAGATCTTCCATGACTGCCTTGATGCTTCCCAAGTCGCCGGATGTAATTGTATAGTATATAGCCGAGCCCCGGTAGCTCAGTCAGTAGCGACATGGGCTGTCAATCCAGGGGTTGTGAGTTCGATTCCCGGCTCGACCAACTTTCTTTCCGACGATTGACAAAAGTCAATGAGACATGCGTCTTCCACCAATGGGGTAAGTCTATAAGTCTATGTGGAAAAGCAGCCAGTTGCTTGGGAAGATTGTTGTGTGGAGTACTGGTGTGAGAAAACCAGGAAATGCATGAGTAGGTGAACTGGCCGCCGTGATATAACTGAGAAATTGTTAAAAACGGCATTAAACCCCAATCAATCAATCAATTTGTATAGTATATGGGAAAATGTAAACCTTGTGCTGACCCCCTCCAATCAACTCTCTATGCCTCTTCACCGGACTAGTTCCGGGTCATCTTGACGGATAGAGGAATTGTTCATGATGATCAGTTATTTTATAAAATTATTTGTCTACATATTCATGCTTCTGTGTGCTTTGCTTGATTCTACAACTGTCTTCAATGTGGGTACAGTTATAATAAACTAGAAATATCAATATCACTGAAGGTGATGAATACCCCCAGCTGGTGCCTGACAATATACATATGTATGAGAAATTAAGGGGCCATAACTCATTTAAAAATAATTCCAGTGCGACATACCAACAATATGCACCACTAGGCTTGGTATCAATCATTATTGTGAAGTTATATTGAATTCTGATCAAGGGTTGCTGAGAAATAGTGTTCACAAGAAATGTCCACAGACCAACCGACCGACCGACAAGCGTGACTCCTATATAGCCCCAATATACTATGTATCTGGGGGTATAATTACAAATTAACATATATATATTCCTGAAGGAAAGGTAAAACAAATTGTAATCAAGTCATCTATCATATCACTGATTGAAGTTCAATGCAAAATTTCACAGTATGTTAATTACATTACACAAGCTATTTCATTTACTCATATTTTCCAAGCTTATATTTTTATGGTTTTTTTCACAATATTCTTCCGAAGCATCTGGCAATCTTTCCACATATACTTGTATCCCCATGGCAGAACATCAATGATATTGGTTGTATGTTTATCTATAATGCTTTTAAATTAAGAAAAACATATCTTAATTATTTTGAATAACAATTGTGTTATTCGATATATAGTTGGTTTTCCTTGAGGGACAAGTAACTCCAGCTGTCATAAGACATTTTTATCTAAAAATCGTATTCATTTTTTTAACATTAGCTATATCCTTTACCTTTTAGAAGTATATATTATATAATGGATATACGAGTTTTTATATTACATTGTATATGTCTGTATTATTATTATGTCACAAAATACGCCCGTCCTGTTTTTTTTTGACCAAGTATAGTGATAATTGGTTGTACATCAGACAAATTTAGAGAGCTGAGACTGTTAACCCTTTCCCTCATACGACAATTCTGCAGCAGACGACTTTGAACATATTTTGTCAAAAAATAGAAAATCTCTATAATTGAATAGATAACCTATGACTAAAAGTGGAAAACATTGTGACAAAAGGAGAAATTGCACATTTTGTGCAATTTCTTCTTTTGTCACTATGTTTCCAAAAAGCCGTCTGCTGCAGAGGCGTCAGAAAGCGTCTATATGAGGTAAAGGGTTAATATAGTCTGGGCCATACACTGTACGTGTGGAGTGACTAAGATAACATGGTTAATTATCGAACCTGACCAAGATATTCTGCATATCAACATATTGTCTATATTTGGTGATGATCAAATAAAATGACTCGAGCGATATGGCTGATTATAGCATTTTTCTGAGATATTATGTCCATACCTATTCTGACTAAATTTGGTGATGATTGTATAAAGGCTTCAAAAGTCATTGATCAGACAAGACCGATTTGAGGTAATTTCTAAAATTAAAGGGAAATAACTCTCGAATGAATCCAGCGATATGGCTGGTTATCGATCATGTTCGAGATATTATGCAAATACACATTTTGACCAAATTTGGTGGTCACTGGACAAAGGCTTCTTAAGTTATTGAGCGGACAAGACCGATTTTAGGTAATTTTTGTCATTAAAGGGCGATAACTCGAGAGTGACAGGAGCAATATGCCTGGTTATAGAACTTGTCCGGGATATTATGCCCATACATATTCTGATTAAATGGTGATGATTGGATAAAGGCTTCAAAAGTTATTGATTGGACAATACCGACTTGAGGTAATTTCTATAATTAAAGGGCAATAACTCTAGATTAGACTAGAGGGATATGCCCAGTTATCAAACTTGTCGAAGATATTATGCCAATACACATTCTGACCAAATATGGTGATGATTGGACGAAGGCTACTAAAGTCATCCTATCCAAATAATTTGAAGTCTTAGTAGAGGGGCACCCAAAGAACATTCATGGCAAATGGACAAGAATATTTTTAAAGTGTTTACCTTAACAAGTCTATTTAAAACAAGTGATCCCCAGGGTGGAGCCATGTTTGACACCAGGGCTATACAAATTTGACCAATCTTGGTAGAAGTCCACTAGATGAAGTTAGATTTCAAATATTAAACTTTTAGACAAGATTTTTTTAAGTTTTTCCCTATACAAGTATATGTAAAACAAGTGACCCGGGTGGGGCCATTTTTGACCCCAGGGATATAATTTGAACCAACCATGTCAACGATCTTCAAAAGCCTTGCGTCCGAATATATGTCTACTTTTTGCGATAGTTTTATCTGATGATGTTTTTTAGTTTTAACGATAATACAAGTATATAATGACTAGGAGCTTTTTAGTGGACATTAACTTTCATCTCAATATCTAAACTCACTGTCTAGTTCGGAAAAAGCTCATTAAACTCTTTTTTATTTTGTCCATTTCGCCCTTGAAGTGGTAAGAGCAGAGGACGTAATAGAGTAATCACTTTTTCCTCAACCAAAGTCGCAACGTCTCGATAAGAATGGCTGTTAATAAATAGCTCATGTCATCAGGGGATATGCTGATCATGTGACCAGTGATTGACATGATTAAACACCCAGCGAAACTGACAGAGATCACATATTAATTGGCCGTTACAAACAAGTGGATTACAGTTAATGATGACTAGTTAGTGTGACAAAGAGGTTTTTCCCTATATAGATGTAAAACAAGTGACCCCCAGGGAGGGATCAGTTTTGACCCCAGGGCTATAATTTGAACAATTTTGGTAGAGGTCCACTAGATGATGCTACATACCAAATATCAAAGGCCAGGGCCCTCTACTGTTAGACAAGAAGATTTTTAAAGTATTTCCATTAAATGAGTCTATGTAAAACAACCCTTCTCTAAAAAAAATACACTTTTTACCAAAATGCGCTTAAAATGCGCTTAAAATGCATTAAAAAGCGTATTTTTACTGCACTTGTTGTAAAAAGCGAATTTTTTCTGCATCTTTTCCAAATTAAGTGTATTTTAAGCGCATTTTTTCTGCATAAGTGTATTTTAAGCGTGTCTTTTTCAATTGAACTGCATTTTAACCGTATTTTTTCTGAATAGAAGTGCATTTTAAGTGTATTATTTTGTCAATAAGCGAATCTTTTTCACTGAAGTGAATTTTTTATGAAGAAGAGTGCGTTAAAAGTGAATCTTTTGTTAAAAAAGCGTATCTTTTCATTTTCTGAATATAACAAAGTGCATTTTAAGCGTATCTTTTTGTAAAGAAGATAATCTTTTATTTATTTATTTTTTTTGTAATCAATAAGTGCATTTTAAGTGTATCTTTTTGTAAAGAAGTGAATCTTTTATTTTTAATTCTACCGTATAAATTTGATTTATTCACCATTAAATATTTGTTTTATTGTTTTAACCCTTTGCCACATGCAGACGCTTTCTGACGCCTCTGCAGCAGACGGCTTTTTGAAAACATAGTGACAAAAGAAGAAATTGCACAAAACATGCAATTTCTCCTTTTGCCACAATGTTTTCCACTTTTTGTCATAGGTTATCCAATCAATTATGGAGATTTTCTAATTTTTGACAAAATAAGTTCAAAGTCGTCTGCTGCAGAATTGTGGTATGAGGGAAAGGGTTAAACAACCCTGCCAGAGTCCCCATATAATCATATTCTGAATCAGAGACCTTTCTGAAGGGGGCAGTTCATTAATTTCTAGAAACACTGGCCACAGGCTAACTGATGAGGAATTGTAAAGTGGAACTCCATCAGTGTTCATGGTGAGAGTTATGTGTCCGATTCCAATATCCTTGCCTCTTTTTAGCACCTCCATGACCTGCGAACCAACAGACGTGGATGCAAAGTAGCACTTTGGTCTTTTTAAATGTTGAAAGTGTTCAGGCCCAGAATATACTTTATAAAGAAAATTGAATTCTGGTTTTATTGATGCATGAATCATAACAATCTTTTCAGGAATAAATTGATAATCGTAGTTCGAAGTTTGATTTACAGGTATTTTCCGATCCACCTGTAGAGTCGCATTTCAACATATGGGTCAGTTTAAAAATAAATGCGATCACATGATTGATTTGCATATTAATGAGATCACATGATCCAATCAGGTCAAATATATAACTTCCTGTTGATTTTTTAATCATTTCCAGTCGCGATTATTTATGAAAATATCGGCACGTAAAGTTAAGAGCATGGCGTTCCGCATCTGGTAAGTATTTATTTACGATTCAATACATTTGAAAACTTTAAATCAATAACTTTAATTTGATGTAAGAATAAACAAAATCCGTCCACAAACAACGATAGCATGCAAATTTAAAGTTCAAAGGTCACGCTTTTCGAGCATAACGCAGAGGTCAATATACGACGCCATTTTGTCAATATTACCTTGCTGTAGAAAACACATTAGAAACCCCGAAATCAGCGCTAATACACAGTCTTGAATAATATTTTGATGAATAATCAGATAATTAATATGATTTTATGAAATAAACCCATTAATATTTGTTATTCAAACATTATACTTAAATTCGTTAAACCCTAAACAAAGGGTCACGATTACGTAAATTTTCATAATAAGAAAACAATAACATTGGTGAAAATGTTCGCTTACGTGCGAGTTTCTAAACAGTTTTAGAAATGAAACACATATACACTTGTCATTGCATTGCACACTTATTTAGATGCTAGTTATTATTTAAAACGAAGCCAAATTTTTTATTTTGAAATTGCCAACTGGAATTGATTTCGGACAGTCATATTTTCGGATAAGGCAATGTCATCATACATTTTCGTGATGGACGTGACATATTATAAATATTATGTGTATTTTCAATGATTTGACATTATATTAATTAATAAGATGAACCCTTTCCCACATGCAAAGATATCTACCACAGAACTGTTTTTTGAAAACATTGTGGAAAAGGAGGCTTTTTTCAAAACTTATTCAATAATTATATTTTCTCTTATATTAGAGATTTTTTAATCATTTGACATGATATAAAATTATAACCTTGCCCACCTGTAGACACATTTGCAACCGATTTTTTAAGACATTGTGGAAAAAGAGGATCTTTCTTCAAACTTAATAACTTACTGCAACATCTGCAGCAGATTTTATTTAAAACATTGTGACAAAGGGGGATTTTTTCTGCAAACCTTATTCAATTATAACACTCCTCAATGAAGAGATTTTCCTTAATTTGACCAAAATGTTTTCAAAGTCACTGATGCAGATCTGTCACATGTTGCAATGGGTTTATTCTTAATCGGCTATAGTTGCTATAGATAAAGTATAACCTGTACTGAATTCTTGGAATGAAAATCAAAGACACATTTACTTTTCATTTATTTTCATAGTTTTATGAATCATGTACATATTTCAGACTTATGACTTGATGAATGCTTTATAATGGTATCCAGCCAACACGAGACATGATCCCCTGAATCACCCCAGTCCGTCCTGTAAAGATGTTCAATCCCAAAAGAATACATCAAGAATGACGCGAAGATGAAAGATGATGGTGTTATAATTTCAAACATTGAAGCATTGAATGATGATGCCATTAGGTCAAATTTGAAAGATGACAGAGGAATTTTTTCTAATGATCTTATGCTGTGTGTTATTGATTTATTTGGACTTGAGGTAGCAGTTGATAAGATCCCATCAGCCATACAGTTTGTAGCGAAACACCTATTCCAATGTGAAATTCATAAATCTGATCTTTCAACTTCTTCATCGGTTTAAAATATTGTTGATGAGGGCCACTTCTTAGTCAAGAGCTACATAGCAGACAGAATCCAAACTTCTGAATATTTGGGATTAAGCGTTGACAGCACCTCTCGGCAGAAAAAAAAGATTTTGGACACTTAATTCCCTCACCCTGGACACCGGTGAAATTGTCAGCCTCGGTTTTAAGAGAGTGGCATCAGAGACTGCTAAAAAATTAATGATGTGACCAAAGCGCACTTTGAAGAACTGGCAAAAGTTATTTCTGAGTTAAACAAAAAGAATGTAAGGGATACTGGTTTTGTAGCAGTCTCTTCAAAAATTAACATTTACCATGAGTGACAGAGCTGCCAATGAAAAATGTGCTGACAAGTTTTTCCAGGGATATATATAAATAATGTAATAATGAAATGAAGCATTGTTGACTCTTTTTTCATATGTATAAAAGTTTTTAAATAAAATATCTATTTGTTTCATTATTTTATTTATGCCCTGTTTTGCATGGACAGATGTATAGAAAAAGTACAGGGCTTTTTCCTTTTTAGTGATTTTTACTGCATTTCAGCGATTTTTCCTGCATTTTAAGCGCATTTTTCCTGCGTTTTAAGTGTACTTTTCTGGCTTAAAATGAAAAAAAAAATGCGCTTAGGATGCAGTTAAAATACGCTAGAAGTGAATTAATTCGCTTGAAGTGCGTTTAAAGCGTATTTTTCTTCTTAAAAAAATTCACTTTCAACACAGTTAAAGTACACTTAAAATACGCTTACCGGTAAGTGAATTAATTCGCTTGAAGTGCGTTTAAAGCGTATTTTTCTTCTTAAAAAAATTCACTTTCAACACAGTTAAAGTACACTTAAAATACGCTCAAGTGAATTAATTCGCTTGAAGTGTGTTTTAAGTGTATTTTTCTTCAAAAAAAATTCGCTTTTAACACAGTTAAAGTACACTTAAAATACGCTTAAGTGAATTAATTCACTTGGAGTGCATTTTAAGTGTATTTTTTCCCAAATAAATGCGCTTTTAATACAGTTAAAATACACTCAAGTGAATTAATACGCTTTTTTGCAGGAAAAATACACTTATAATGCGCATTTTTTGTTAATTTAATTCACTTTTAATGCATTCGGTAAGAAAAAATACGCTTAAAATACGGTGCCAATACCGCAGCGTTTAATGCAGATTAAATACGCATTAAATGCGCATTTTACACACTTATTTGAGAAGGGTTAAGGGACCCCCGGGATTGTGTCATTTTTGACCCCATGGCTATAATTTGAACAATCTTGGTAGAGGTCCACTATATGATGCTACAATGTCATACTAAATATCAAAGGCCTGGGCCCTCCTCTTTTAGACAAGAAGAATTTTAAAAAAAAATCTGTATGGAGAACAAGTGACCACCGGGGGAGGGGTCATTTTTGACCCAAGGGCTATAATTTGAACAATCATGGTAGAGGTCCACAATGATGCTACATACTAAATATCAAAGGCCTAGGCCCTCTTCTTTTAGACAAGAAGATTTTTTAAGTTTTTCCCCTATATGAGTCTATGTAAAACAAGTGACCAATGGGGTCATTTCTTACCCCAGGGTTATAATTTGAACAATCTTCGTAGAGGTCCACTAGATGATGCTACATACCAAATATCAAAGGCCGGGGCCTTCTACTTTTAGAAAATATTTTTATTTAAGTTTTTCTCTATATGAGTCTATGTAAAACAATAGACCCTAGAGGAGGGGTCGGTTTTGACCCCAGGGCTATAATTTGAACAATCTTCGTAGAGGTTCACTAGATGATGCTACATACCAAATATCAAAGGCATGGGCCTTCTACTTTCAGACAAGAAGATTGTTTAAGTTTTGTTTAATTTCTCATTTTCATTCCTGTAAAATTATTTTGAATTTGGTTAATTGGTTTAGGAGGAGAAGTCGTTTGTACGAAAATGTGAACGGACGGACGACGACGGGCGGTGAGCAATCACAAAAGCTCACCTTGCACTTCGTGCATAGGTGAGCTAAAAACAAAAAGGATACATGGAGTTAACTGCATAGCCAAGCTGTGGCTTGAAAATATGACACCTTTACCCACAACGTTTTTGAAAGTCATCTGTTGCAGAGACTTCACATGTCATCTGTATCAAGAAGACGGGTAATTCATACAACAGAGACATATATGTGAAAATTAGCCCTTTTCCACATGCAGATGCAATCTGACGCATGTGCAGCAGAGAAACTTTTTAAAAACATTGTGACAACAAGAGAAATTGCTCATAAAGAGTACTTTGCCCTTAATTTTGCCGCAATGTTTCCATCCCTTTTATTATCTATACTTCTAATTTTTAAAGTTTCCTTATTTTTTGGCCTAAACGTTAACAATGTCATCTGCTGCAGAGTTGTAGTATGTGTGAATTGGTTATAGTATCTATGGAGGAATAAAAGTATGGAATCAGATCCACAGTTGGACATTTATATTAACCCTTTCCCACCTGTAGACGCATTTTGACACAAATACAGCAGATGACTTTTGAAAACATTGGGACAAACGGAGAAATTGCTCAAAACAAGCAATGTATCCTTTTGCCACAAAGTTTTTAACTCTTTTCAGTTATAATACCTTCATTTATAGAGATTTTCTGTGTTTTTACGTGGAGGTTTTCAAAGTTGTCTGCTGAAGAATTGTTGTATGTGCGAAAGGGTTAAGATAGTTTGCAGATCATTAAGTACCAATGTGGTGTCTTAAGCCTTTCCCTCATATGACAATTCTGCAGCAGACGAATTTGAACATGTTTTACCAAAAAATAGGAAATCTCTTTAATTGAATGGATAACCTATGACTAAAAATGGAAAACATTGTGGCAAAAGGAGAAATTGCACGTTTTGTGCAATTTCTTCTTTTGTCACTATGTTTTCAAATAGCCGTCTGCTGCAGAAGCGTCAGAAAGCGTCTATATGAGGGAAAGGTTAAAAAGGTACATCTCCCAACATTCTGATTGTTTTCCAGATGACATTTCTCACCGGACAACTTTTGCATACCTTGTTGGAGGAAAATGGTAAAAAAAAAAAAAAAAAAAATTTCCCACAAAATGTTCAGTTCATTAACAAAAGCATACAATAATTCAGATGTAACATTTTTTTCCTTTGATGTTTTCTACGAAGTCAACTTAATTATATCTCACATGTATGCAAACACTTTCTGAAGCATTATGAATGTGGAAACGGGTTAAAGATCAAATTAGTCTGGAATCAGTTCCTTCAGGCAAACTATTATACAATGTATACACACTGAATTAATCCTCAACCCTTTCCCTCATATAGACGCTTTCTGACGCCTCTGCAGCAGACGGCGTTTGAAAACATAGTGATAAAAGAAGAAATTGCTCAAAACAAGCAATTTCTCCTTTTGCCACAATGATTTCCTCTTTTAGTCATAGGTTATCCATTCAATTATAGATTTTCTATTTTTTGACAAAATATGTTCAAAGTCGTCTGCTGCAGAATTGTTGTCAAAAAGCCATCTGCTGCAGAGACGTCAGAAAGCGTCTATATGAGGGAAAGGGTTAACTTTTACGTTTTGGTCACAAAGATCTTTTCTTTACCATAAAATTAATACTTTTATTAAGAGGTCTAGAACAGTCCAAGACAATAGATAAGAGATATATTTTCTGGTTGTTAAACTCTTCAACATATTTTCAGGTTATGAAACCTTCGCTGACCCCTTCTAACTTACACCAAATCATTAGCAGGCAACTTTAACCCTTTCCCTCATATAGACGCTTTCTGACGCCTCTGCAGCAGATGGCTTTTTTGAAAACATAGTGACAAAAGAAGAAATTGCTCAAAACAAGCAATTTCTCCTTTTGCCACAATGTTTTCTACTTTTAGTCACAGGTTATCCATTCAATTATAGAGATTTTCCATTATTTGACAAAATATGTTCAAAGTCGGCTGCTGGAGAATTGTTGTATGAGGGAAAGGGTTAAATACATCGTTGCAATAATATGGGAAATCTGAACAAATGAAAGTACTTCTTAAGTAAACTTGAAAGCAATTTCTGGCAGAAGGAGAAATTCCAGTTGTACGCAATTTCTTATTTTGCCACAATGTTTTTCAGGAGTTGTCTGCTGCAGATGCATTAACATGTGTCGGTTGCAAAGGGTTAAATCCTTCTTTAACCTGTAAACTCTATGTTGTGGTTACTTGAAATAAATGACTTATTAAAACGATTATTTCGAGTATCCATGAGGAAGGCATTAAAGTAACGATAGGGATATTGTTATGCATTGAACTGTTTACTTCCTCAACAAAGGATTAACCCTTGTCCTCATATCGACGCTTTCTGACGCATCTGAAGCAGACAGCATTTTGAAAACATGGCAACAAAAGAGGAAATTGGTCATAACAAGCAATTTCTCCTTTTGTCACCATGTTTTCAACTCTATTCAATTATTGTACTTTCATTTAAAGGGAATTTCCAAAAGAAATCGGGTATATTTGTTTTCAAAGTTGTCTGCTGCAGATTTGTTGTAGGTGGGAAAGGGTTATCTTTGGTCTTGGACGGTTTCCAGTCTATAACAAAGTATGTAATACAGTATGTAACACAGCTGGCTATAAGGATCCGCCCTATATTGCTTCACTTGATTTTTCAGACTGTCATGATATACATTTTCATCAGAATCCATCCTTTATAATTTCACTTGATTTATCAGTTCATTATACTATATTCAACTGCATTGTTGTGACATTTAAAATAATTCACTGATAAACCTCAGTTTTTTCATTGGTAAACATATATATATACTAAATATTTTCATCAGGATCCATCCTTCTTAACTTCACTTGATTCATCAGTCTGTCCCGTCGCGACATTGTGTAGCTCATACAACTGCACTATTTGTTCATTATTAAAACACTCTAACAGTTCTCTAGGCATATTTTCACCAACTGTCTGTTTTTTCTTCTTAGCTGATAACTGTTTGGCCAGAGATAGGTAGTATTTCTGGAAAGTAAAATTAATGTTTTAAACACTTTACCTGACTTAGATAACATTGACATTATTACCCTTTTCAACATACAACAAATCTGCAGCAGATAACTTTTAACCCTTTCCCTCATATAGACGCTTTCTGACGCCTCTGCAGCAGAAGGCTTTTTGAAAACATAGTGACAAATTTTATTTATTTATTTATTGGGGTTTTACGCTGCTTTCAACATTATTTCAGTTATATCACGGCGACAGTTCACTTATTCATGATCTCTGGGTAAACAAACCAGTACTAGGTTAGAAAACGTGCCTTGCCCAAGGGCACTCCACCATGACTGTAGTGCCGCGACTGGGCATCGAACCCGGGACAGTCGGTTATGAAATCCCCAACGCTAACCACTCAACCACAGCAGATTCCTCATAGTGACAAAAGAAGAAATTGCTCAAAACAAGCAATTTCTCCTTTTGCCATGTTTTGTCAAAAATGGATAACCTATGATTTTCCATTTTCCAAAAGTCAAGCTAAAAACGGTCTGCTGCAGAGGCGTCAGAAAGCATCTATATGAGGGAAAGGGTTAAAGACACCTGGACAAAAGTGTGAAAAATCACTTCACATTGATAGTTGATTGATAAAATTGTTTGGTGTTTTAGGCCGCTTTCAACAATCTTTCAGTTATATCATGGTATTTTCTGGGTAAGTTACCAGTACTTCTGGTCCTTTTATCCTGACACCAGCCAGTCAGTAACAACCTCCCGCATCAAAGAGGAAATCTCTACCACTTCATCACAGAGGCTGTTTTCAACGATGAAAGTACATAATATATATAACCATCAAATAGTTTAAAAAATGCTGCTAATGGAAAGATTTGCTTGTTTTGAGGATGTTTTCCTTTTGTCAACATGTTTTCAAAATTGATCTACTGCACTAAAAGGCATCTATATGTGGGAAAGTGAAAACTGTTCTGCAGTGGATGATATATATAGAAGTATTGTGAGAAAGGGAGAAATTGTTAAAAATATACCATTTCTCTTTTTCCGATATTTCAACAGACTTAACATCAAGCATGGCTTTAACCCTTTAAGAGTTATCAAGGTAGTTTATGACTTGACCCTTTTCCACATACAAACAGTTTGTAGCAGACAACTTTGTAAACCTGTGGTAAAAAATATGGAAATTTTCTATTTACCTTATTTAAGTTTAGTTATTGAATAGAGTTGAAAGTCGTCTGCTGCAGATGCCTTAGAAAGTGTCTACATGATGGGAAGGATTAAGTAATACTTCTTTGGAAAGGCTGATATGATGAAATGATTCCCAACATAGATATCAAAGGAGGGTTTGTATGCTTCTTTATTATATTTTTCATGTACATCACAGCATTTCCTGGTTAAGTTTCCAGTACATATACTACTGGTCAATTTATCCTGATACCAGCCAGTCAATCGTAGTGCTATCTCCACAACCCCAAAACAAGAGGCCCATGAGGGCCTATGCTCTACTGAGATGGTTCTTTGGTCATTTTCAATCCAGAGCATGTATGTATGGTGAAGATCGGATAGTAAATGGAGGCTCTATTGTGTTCACAAGCTGTATTATAGCAATTTTGACAATTTCAAGGGCCATAATCCAGTCATGCAAGGGCACATCTGGCTGGTTTTCAAAGGAACCGAGCTCTCATCAATATTTAACTACTTTCTAAGTTTGGTGAAGATCAGATAGTAAATGGAGCCTCTATTGTGTTCACAAGTTCTATTATAGCAATTTTGGCAAATTCTAGGGCCATAATCCAGCCTTGCATGGACGGATCTGGCTGGTTTGCAAAAGAAAAGGAACCAAGCTCTAATCAATATTTAACTACTGTCTAAGTTTGGTGAAGATCTAATAAATGGTAAACTGTATTATAGCAATTTTGACAATTTCAAGGGCCATAATCCAGTCCTGCATGGGCGGATCTGGCTGGTTAGCTAAAATAACTGAGGTCTCATGGATATCTAACTACTGTATAAGTTTGATGGAGATACAATCAAAACTGAAGACTTTATCGCGTTCACAAGCTGTATTATAGCAATTTTGACAACTTCAAGGGCCATAATCCAGTCATACAAGGGCACATCTGGGTGGTTTTCGAATGGAACCAAGCTCTTATCAATATTTAACTACTTTCTAAGTTTGGGGAAGATCAGATAGTAAATGGAGCCTCTACTGTGTTCACAAGCTGTATTATAACAATTTTGACAATTTCAAGGGCCATAATCCAGTCTTGCATGGGCGGATCTAGCTGGTTAGAGAAAGGAACCGAGCTCTCATGGATATCTAAATACTGTAAAAGTTTGGTTGAGATAAATCAAAACTTAAGACTGTATCGCGTGCACAAGCAATTGTTTACAGATGCACGGACGGACGGACAGACACATGCAAGCATGCACGACGGACACCACGCCACGGCATAAGCTCTACTGGCCTTTGGCCAGTAGAGCTAAAAACCAGTTACTACTATTTTAACCCTTAGCAAATACAACAAATCTGCAGCGGATAACTAACAAAATATCTCGGCAAATATATGGGGCATCATTTAAAGTGTATTAAATGAGAGTATAATTGTTGAGTCGAGTTGAAAACATTGTAGCAAATGAAGAAATTACTCATAATTATCAATTTCTCCTATTGTATCAATGTTTTCAAAAGTCAGAAAGCTGTTTTAGGTCTGAACGGGTTTAAGTATTTGCTATGACCTGGCGGGGCATTTAACCCATGACCTCCCACACCACTGAGGATAATGCTTCATGAATACACCACTGAGGATGTCTAAAATTCTTGTGAAACAGGATAAAACACCATTCAAACAAAGGAAATATATTGAGGGGAAAAGGCCTATTTTAACCTCAAAGGCTGAGATAAGACATACATGTAGTATGTATACTCAAGGCATTTTGACTGCCTAAAAGACCGAGAAAAGACATGGAGTATACTCGAGGCCTTTTGACTGCCTAAAAGACCGAGACAAGACATAGAGTATACTCAAGGCCTTTTGAATGCCTAAAAGACCGAGACAAAACATAGAGTATAATCAAGGCCTTTTGATTGCCTAAAAGACCGAGATAAGACATGGAGTATACTCAAGGCCTTTTGAATGCCTAAAAGACTGAGACAAGACATGAAGTATACTCAAGGCCTTTTGACTGCCTAAAAGACAGAGATAAGACATGAAGTATACTCAAGGCCTTTTGACTGCCTAAAAGACCGAGACAAGACATGAAGTATACTCAAGGCCTTTTGACTGCCTAAAAGACCGAGATAAACATGGAGTATACTCAAGGCCTTTTGACTGCCTAAAAGACCGAGATAAGACATGGAGTATACTCAAGGCCTTTTGACTGCCTAAAAGACCGAGATAAGACATGGAGTATACTCAAGGCCTTTTGACTGCCTAAAAGACCGAGACAAGACATGGAGTATACTCAAGGCCTTTTGACTGTCTAAAAGACCGAGATAAGACATGGAGTATACTCAAGGCCTTTTGACTGCCTAAAAGACCGAGACAAGACATGAAGTATACTCAAGGCATTTTGACTGCCTAAAAGACCGAGATAAGACATGGAGTATACTCAAGGCCTTTTGACTGCTTAAAAGACCGAGACAAGACATGGAGTATACTCAAGGCCTTTTGACTGCCTAAAAGACCGAGATAAGACATGGAGTATACTCAAGGCATTTTGACTGCCTAAAAGACCAAGATAAGACATGGAGTATACTCAAGGCATTTTGACTGCCTAAAAGACCGAGACAAGACATGGAGTATACTCAAGGCATTTTGACTGCCTAAAAGACCGAGATAAGACATGGAGTATACTCAAGGCCTTTTGACTGCCTAAAAGACCGAGATAAGACATGAAGTATACTCAATGCCTTTTGACTGCCTAAATGACTGAGACAAGACATGAAGTATACTCATGGCATATATTTTGACTGCCTAAAAGACCGAGATAAGACATGGAGTATAAGACAAAGAGTATACTCAAGGCTTATTTATTCCCTCGAAGGCCTAGATAAGACATGGAGCATACTCAAGGCCTATTTACTCCCTCGAAGGCCTAAATAAGACATGGAGTATACTCAAGGACTATTTACTCCCTCAAAGGCCTAGATAAGACATGAAGTATATAAGTATTCTGGTCTGGGGTCCTCCATGTCTCTCTAAACCATTTCCCTTATACAGATGCATTTTGATGCCTCTGCAGCAGAGGACTTATGAAAACTTAATGACCATCAGGGAATTGATCATAATGAGCAATTTTTCCTTTTGCCACAATGCTTTTACCTATTTTTAAATTACTATACTTTCATTTAGAAAGATTTTTCATTCTTTTATGAAAGTCGTCTGCTGCAGATTTGTTGTAATGCTAACTTAAGCCCTATGTACTTAGAAAAAATCTTCTCGACTCATCAAGACGATTATATTTGCATAGTCACAACATAGGGGCAGGAGGTTAAGAGGTCTAGATTAGGATGAGTAAACAGGTTTTGATTCCAGGATATCTCTTATAATTCATTAAAACAGGAGACAACTCTTTAGAGAACCCACAACATGCAGGTCAAATAAATGTATTAGAACATGCAAAACGCCCCTTATCTATAGCTCTGGAAGTTCATTAAGGATTGTCCAATATGAGAACCTCCGCCCCTCCTAGTCCTATCAGAACTCTCCTCTCTCTACACCTCTGATACTTACGGACCATTCCTTCATGAAAATGTCAGCTTCAGTTTTGGGTACCTCTTTATGTCTCTTGAACTCGTCTTTAACATACTGATTTCCCATAGCTTGTAACTGATACGGCAAACCGTTGTGTAATTTTAGTAACGCTTTGTAGAGAGCTCGAACATGTCCAACGTGACTGGACGTCATTTTACAGGACAGACGCAACCTAGAAAAGTAAGAATAACTAACTGTTATGATTTAGAGAACTAGAAATATGTGTAGAATTATTGTAAAGCCTTTGCATCAGACAACTTTTAATAACATTGTTACAAAGAGAAATTTCTCAACTAAGTAGTTTCACCATTTGCCTCAATGTTTTCAACTCCATTCAATAACTGTACTTTCATTTAACCCTTTCCCTCATACGACAATTCTGCAGCAGACGACTTTGAACTTTTTTTGTCAAAAATTGGAAAATCTCTACAATTAAATGGATAACCTATGACTAAAAGAGAAAAACATTCTGGCAAAAGGAGAAATTGCACGTTTTGTGCAATTTCTTCTTTTGTCACTATGTTTTCAAAAAGCCGTCTGCTGCAGAGGCGTCAGAAAGCGTCTATATGAGGGAAAGGGTTAAAGATTTTTTATACATTTTTGCAATATTGTTGTATGTGTGCAAGGTTTAACTTTTAGAGAGGGGATTCATTTGATAACCACGATCGTAGGGATGAAATGAAAAATATACTGCAGTGTAGTGGTACAGAGTCCATCTGAGTAATGGGAGGTCGCAGGTATACCATAGACTTTAACCAGAGCTGTCGGAGGACAGCACTCTCGACTATTCCACCGCTTATTTAAGTTACTGAGATATGGACTCTAATGTAGTTGCATGCAAAACATTAACCAGAATTTCGTAAAGGGTGATAATTTGCAGGATAGAGTTATTATTTTGATTATTTTCATAGGTGTGATGGTTGGGAAGGGTTGTATAACGTTGCATCAAGTAGTTACTAAGATATGGACTCTTAATGTAGATGCACGCAAACCTTTTACCATAATTTCTAAGTAAAAAAAGTGCAACAATTTGCATCATATGCAGGATATAGTTATCTTAATGGGTTGTGTATATAGTTGAGAAATTGGGAAGGGTTGTATGAAGTTTCAATACATTAAATCCTTCAAGTAGTTACTGAGATATGGATTTTTTACATAGGTGTGATGGTTGGGAAGGGCTGTATAAAGTGTCAATTCAATGCATTAAGTAGTTTCTAAGATATGGTCTCTTTATGTAGTTGCATGCAAAACTTTAACCAGAATTTATAAGTTCAAAAAGGGACATAACTTGCATAAAATGCGAGATGGAGTTATTTAACTTGAAAGTCAACATAGGTTTGATAGTTGGGAAGGGTTGTATAAAGTTTCAAAGCAATGCTTAAAGTAATACTAGGATATCGACTCCTAATGTAGTTGCATGCAAAATTTAACCAAATTTCTAGTTAAAAAAAGGGCCATAGTTAGCAAAGTATACTCGATCGAATTATCTTACTTCATTGTTTACATAAGTGTGATGGTTTGGAAGGGTTGTATAAAGCTTCAATGCAATGCATCAAGTGGTTACTAAGATATGGTCTTTTAATGTAGTTGCACGCAAAACTTTAACCAAAATTTCTAAGTAAAAAAAGGGCTATATTTTCCATAAAATGCAGGATAGAGTTATCTAACTTGATAATCTACATAAGCGTGATAGTTGGGTAAGGTTTTATAAAGTTTCAATGCAATGCATCAAGTAAATTCTGAGATATGGACTGTTAATTTAGTTGCACGAAAAACTTTAACAAGAGTTTCTAAGTCAAAAAAGGCCATCATTTGCATAAAATGCAGGATAGAGTTATCAAACTTGATTATTTCTATAGGTGTGGTAGCTGGGAAGCATGTAGAATGTAAAATGCATCGGGTAAATACTGAGCTATGGACTCTTAATTAAGTTGCAGGCAAAACTTTAACCAGAATTTCTAAGTAAGATAAGGTCCATAACTTGCATAAAATGCAGGATAGAGTTATCTAACATAGGTGTGATAGTTGGGTAGGGTTGTAGAAAGTTTCAATGCAATACATGTAGTATTTGAGTACTTGCATGCAAAACCTTAACCAAGGTGTGACGTGGACGCCGATGCCAGGATGAGTAGTATAGCTCTCATATTCTTCGAATAAAAATGGTAGAAATGACTTCCCCGACTTGGCACTTTTAATTGTTGAGTTAGCAAAAGAGTTATGGTGACCCCCTTAACCCTTTCCCTCATAAAAACGCTTTCTAACACCTCTGCAGCAGACGGGACTTTGCAAGCATGGTGACAAAAGAAAAAATTGCTCAAAACGAACAATTTCTCCTTTTGTCACCATGTTTTAAACTCTATTTGATTATTGTACTTTCATTTAAAGGGAGTTTCCAATATATTTAGGGTATATTTTTAAAGTTTTTGGCTGCAGATTTGTTTATGTGGGAAACGGGTAATTTTAAGGTTATTATAATGTATAATACTGTAATAGCTGGACACTGAAATATCGCATGTGTTGAATCCTGGAGTATATTTTAAATACCAACTCCTATCTGGATTATTTCTAAACTGCAATTTCATTATTGACTTTTAACATTTGTTACATTCTGGGATGCGGTAATTGAAATCAGTAATTGTAATAAGCTGTAATGAATTACTTTTCTCAGAGCATTTGAATGTATTTGTAATTTAACATATTTTCAGTAATTGAATGTATTTAAAATACTTTTCTATAAAATTTATGCTAGTTAATGCAATTAATTTCAATTACATGCACCCTTTTCCCATTACTTGTTCTGTTAGTTAATATAAGTGTTACTTCTCAACAAGTTTATACTGCATGTAATAGACTACTTATGGGAATGCTAATGTACGAAGTAGCCTTGGCTAGCGAAGATGGTGAAAGATGGTCAGCTTGGCAAATTTGGTCTAGTTTAAAAACAAATTGACAACTATTGTAAATCTCTTAAAACCTTCATGTTTGTTTATAATATACTGTGATTCATGTATTGAAATTGTGTTTGAAAATACAATAAATTCCCAATTCTTGAAATTTTGTGAAAAGAAATGTAGTTATAATTGAAATTAATTAAGGATTTTGTCAAGTAATTGAAAGTAACTGCTTATTATTATTAATAATTTAATTACATTTCAAAGTAATTGAACCCATCCGTGCTTACAATGCAATATGAAATGCCGTTATCTTGAGACTACTACTGAGCCAGAGATGTTTTAGATAATTTTATATTACAGAAAAGTTCTTAGAAAGTTCTTTGCCTAATAAATCAATCAAATCACAGCATCTACTTAGCACAAACCTAAGCGTTTGGTATTTCTGAATACACTGCTGGATTACAGGGCTTGTTTAGGTCTGGTTTACCAGTATTTTCTCTTACAAATGCCAAGGTTTACCTGGAAAAAGATGAGTTGAAAACTTGAAATATAACAATACTCTATCAGATTAACCAGCCATCTCTTGGCTGGGGATATTTCAAAAGAGACGATTCCTACAATATAATGTTTTTCATCTTTGAAGTATTGAGCTGGGATCCTAATTAGCTCAGCAAAATTAAATGTACATAGTGGATATTGTTAAGAATTCCATGTTTACAAATAAAAATACTGCTGTTTTTATAATTTTGTACATGGTTCATTTCTATGCTGAGGCTTAGGGGAATGTCTTAAAATCCACCAAGGTAGCTGCTGTACTCAAGGTATCCGTACTCGGAATGTGATTTTATATTTTGACTGTTTGCATATTAATGCAATATGTAACGTCATTATAATATTGAGACTGGCCTCTGAATGCGGCCGATGTGACATTGGGTGTTAGGTGGTTTCAGTCCTTCACCATACATGTGATAAATTTTGGTGACCTTTCCGGGAAATTTGACTTAATGACCACAAAATTTGGGGGTCTGGGAGCATCCCCCTCGAAAAAACAACAACTTGAGAACGCCTGTTGAGTGTTCTAGGGCACAACTTGGGGTTATTTTAGACATATTTAATGTCAGGAAAATGTACACTTTTTATGCATTTTCTGAATTTTTTTTGACACAATTATCCTCCATTCTTGTTTGTCGATAAAATGTGTACCAAAGCGTCAATTTAGCGATTAAAAACCATCATTCATAATCAAACATGTTACACCAAACAAACCCATATCAAACATTTACCAGTATACTCCCCAACTTGTTAGACCCCACAGTAGCCCATTAAATCAATTATTGGATAAATGGCGATGACCACACCGACACACATACCAATTAATGGATAAGTTTCAACATGTTCTGCATGGAGAGACCGTACAGGCCAACAGCCTACTTAGATAGGTAAAATTATAGGTCTAAATTAATTCTTTCTGTTTGTTATGATTCTGGGACAATCAAGCGTCCCTCTGGGACACCAGGACAGAGATGCAATTTCATGGACGATATCACACGTATGCCTTCATGGTTCCTAGGGAAAATAACTGACGAGGGTCTTGCCGTTGTAGCGTTTCTGGAAAAACCCGTTCTGGTTCAGGCATTGCTCGGCCTAATGTAGACGGTTGCTGGTATGCCAACTAGCCTATGGTGTATTTTAAAAGAGAAGAATGTAGCCTGTTGTGTTTCAAGAGTTTTCACTGGAATTTCAATAATATGATGGCGGCTTAATTGTTCACCTTACGTGACATGTTCGATTCACATGAATAATCTTCCCACACATTGTTCCTAAAACAATATTAGATTATCCCATTCCCTCATACCACGAATATGCAGCAGACGACTTTGAAAGCATACATGAAAACATTTTGCAACTCCCTTTAAATGGAAGTACAATTTTAATTGAATAGAGTTGAAAACATGTTGACAAAAGGAGAAATAATCAATTGCTCGTTTTCAAAAAGCTGTCTGCTGCAGAGGAGTCAGAAAGCGTCTGTATCTGGGAAAGGGTTAATAGACTCCCCTATTCTTCCCACACTTCTTTCCAGCAACAGTACGTATTAGGTTGTATGATCGACAGTACTGAAGTGGTCGAAGTAAATTGATTACGAAAACGTGCTTGATTTTGTAATTCCCTATACATGTTAAATAATGAAACTGTTATAAACAATTCACATACGAAAGACTAGCATATTCAAGAGGACATAATAAAATGAAAACTTACAATAGACTTTGAAATGTAACAGTATTGTTTCTTGACAGCGGAAAATATTATATAAGGTGCATTGTATTTGTACACCGTATATTGGTGTTTATTACGGTTTGGTAAGTAATACGGTGTGGAATTCCCACTAATCCTGGGGCTAATCCTGAGGTAGTAGATCTATACGATTTTAATGATTTTAAACAGTGTTGTTCTCTGCTTGCTCTTAATACAGAGATAACAAGTTATTAAAAATGCCTCATTTGTATGAGAATCGTACTCGTATAGGAAATAATTTCTAAATGACTTATTAAACGTGGGGGAAGATACTTTCACTTTCGAAACCGAAAGTAGGAAGTAGGTAATAGCCAAAAATGAAGTAATAATGGTCACCAGGAAACAAATGCTAAAAGTTTAGTTTTATGAATGTCATATTGGTTTTTATTTCTGTTAGCCGTGTAAGGTTATTATCATTATCTGAAAATCAGTAAGTAGAAAGACCGACTGTATGGGTTTGGAAATGTATCGCTATATGAACATTAGTATCACTCAAATTTCGATTTTCTTGTGATCGATACAGTACTCTCCTGATCGATATCCACTATTTCATTTAGCCACTAAAACGACATGAACAAACAAAAATGAATCGGAAGCAGATGTCTACATAAGCGCCGTATTTGATTTATTTTCACCTGACTCTTAACACCTATGTTGTGGGTAGTCCAAATCATTTGGACTTTCGGTTTCTCGTTTTATCATCTGATAATAACAAAATGAAAAATGAGCATATGCGATGTCTTTTTTTGAAGGACTATGTTGTCGGTATCATACTCAGAGTTATCTGTTGGTTCACGGAAACGATTATTTTGAGTACCAACAACATAAGGTTTGCGGGATAAGTTAATCGTAAAAACGACATATATTGTGAAGAAAAGACCAGTTTACTAAGGTTTGTCCTGATTTCGGGTAACTACAATACTCTCCAGTGACACAAAGGCCTCGATGAAGTATTAATTTGCCTTTACCCCATCTACACTTGCGATGATTTTGTTGAGTGTCCAATATGTTTTTCTGGGTCAAATTCGTGACACAGTACGTTCACACCTTTCCCCCAACACAGCAAATATACAGCATATAACTTTGATCGAATAGTATGAACAGATATCGAAAATATCCTAACATAAGAATGTTAAACTTTGTATAGAGTTGGAAACATTATGAAAAAAGAAAAAAAATCATTATGAGCAATTTTCTCCTTTTTGTCACAGAGTTTTCCAAAGTCGTCCAGTACAATTGAGTCAAAATGCGTCTGTATGTGCGAATGTGTAAATATACGAGTTTGGAAAAATACAATGCCATTCGTTTGAGGGACAGAAAGTCCGCGAATAACTCGATAAAGATAGCTGTGCTACTGACAGTTTGTATCCTAAAATATACACAAGAGTTTAAGAACTAGAAACTCTCAAAAATAGATTTCTATTTTTTATCTTAGATCGTGAACAGAACTAACAGATGACTGAACATGTTAGTTGCTAAAGGTCAAATGAGTACACGTTCAAGAACACCTTCTCCCGAGGTTTTTGACAATAATTTCTCAGATTTCGACGATGGCGAGTCAGATGATGGCATACTGACTTGGGACGAAACTAAACAGACACATTGTTGGACGAACGAAGCTGTTGTTGAAAGGGAAAACCCCAATGGCAACAATAATGTCCTTGTATCTAAGCCTGGTGACATACAGAATATCGTGAAACCGAATTTCGTAAGCCGACAACACAGTACTGAACATATACACGGGCATGGGAATCCCACGAAGACAAATTTAAAAACAGATGGTGCAGATAACGTTGTGAATGGAATTCATGATACAAATACAAAAGACAGTTTTACGAAAAAGGACAAGTTTGTACGCGAAAATGATGCAAAAAGACAACCCATCAAAGATGTTAGACTAGAGCAAGATCATAGCAGCCGCACGGAATCAGATAATGAAAATCGTCAAAACTTCGAAAACTGGATAAAAACATGGACTCTCGAAGAAGAAGATCTGATTGAGACCGACAGATACTCGGATCCAACTATCAGAATCGACCCGTCATTTAGCGAGTCAGCCAGGCGATCCCTAGGAAAGGATCCAAAGGCTCAATGGACTAAATTTCAGAAGTTTCCCAGGATTTACCATGTTAGATCGTCAAGTAAGTTTACACGAGCATTTGCACTTCAGTCCAGTAAAATAATTGTCGTGCGTGAAGTCAAATCCGTACTATCTAATCGAAATTTACATTGCTTGTCAGGATTACGTGAACATTTCTGTGACTATTTGATGAACTGAGCAAGTTTATAATATAATGGCAGATGTCTAGGATGATCTGAATCTTCGTGTGTTGCTAATGCCCTTATTATTCATGTAGCACTGATTATGTCCCATGTATTGTCACATGCAACTTAATATATTATTTTACTGATCTGCAAAAATACATTTCTTTTAAAAAACAATGTTTATTTCATGTATTACAGGAAAATCAGCAGAGGACTTAAAGACCAAACAAAAACAGTTAATGACAACAGTTATGTCTCCATTGACTATCCTAGCTAACTTTGCAGAAGAACGTGGGAAAGATGTTGCAGAATTTCTTGACGATTGCGAGAAAACGGGGTTTCAGGAGTATATGGTTGTCCGGTTCCCGTGCATGCAGTGTTACGAGAAACAGGACACCAAGACAGACCCACATGATTATTATCACGGTGGATCTTCAGGGAGTTACCATCAGGACTATGGGAAAGAATTCGGGGAAGAGGACAAATGTAAAAGTAAGGAAATCAGGGGTCTTGTTAAGAAGGGGTGAACAGCTCTTTACCCCACAATATCTCTATTTTTATCCAACCAAACCCTATGACGTGGGTACTCAAACGAATCGTCTCCACATCATAGGGTTATATTGTCTAATACCGATTTTAGAACATGCAAAACGCCCCTTATCTAGAGCTCTGTGAAATGATATGAAAAGTATTTTTATTTATTGTGTTGCTTGCACATATCACATCTATTTTACTTTGAGAAAAGTCGTGTTAACCGGAAAAATATTGCTCTAAGTAAAAAAAAAGTTGTCTCTGTCCCAGTTTTCAAGTGATACATTATATCTGTAAGTTAACCCTTTCCCTCATACGACACTTCTGCAGTAGACGACTTTGAACATGTTTTGCCAAAAAAATGAAAATCTTTATAATTGAGTGGATAACCTATGAATAAAAGTGGAAAACATTGTGGCAAAAGGAGAAATTGCACGTTTTGTGCAATTTCTTCTTTTGTCACTATGTTTTCAAAAAGCCGTCTGCTGCAGAGGCCTCAGAAAGCGTCTATATGAGGGAAAGGGTTAAACAGACATGAGCGTCCCATGAGAAAAGCAACATTATGGACTGTGCAATGTAGTGCAACATATCCACTCCATTAAATATTGTGTTATTTATTTAATATTTAAGTCTCGGTTAAGATGCAGATGGACTATGAATCATTAACAAGTGAGATGTATGAATGGACTAAATGGATGTAGTTATTTGTTATCTTGTCAGATGGCGTAGGGATAGGTGTGGTGTAGATGATCTGTTCACTGATTGGTTTCTACTAGTATTTCACTGGTTGGCCTCTACTAGTATATCAGTACAGGAAAGTGTTTTGCTGTTTTACACAAGGAAAAGGAAATCAGTAACGAAATTATCTTTGTATTATGTTAATTTTACATTACACATCATCTAGAATGTTATTGCATATAAAGAATAATGTTAAAAGTAATTGATGATGTTTCAACAGTCTTGATTAAGTTTTTAATTTGTACAGTAATTTTTGCTCTGTTGAGTCACCCGACACATTCCGGCTCAGGTTGATGGAGGTATAAAGTAATGATTCCTGAAACAGAAAATCTATAGGAGGCGAAAAGTGTCTGTCTGGGTTAGCCTGCGCAGCATGCTTAGGCTGATCCGGGTCGATAATTTATGCAGAGTCCACACTGCACGAAAATTGGGATTTAATTTAGAAGTAAATTTCCTTAAATTTCCTTAAATTCCGAAATTTACTTGCACATCAAGTAAATTTCAGAATTTAAGGAAATTAAAGGAAATTTACTTCTAAATTAAATCCCAATTTTCGTGCAGTGCCACAATTTGGTTTTCTCGTGGAAAATCTCAGTCATTTGTTTTATGAACGAGTAAGCAAATGGCTTGCAGTTAAACTAACTGTACAGTCGATTGAATATAAATAAAAGGCAACCTGCAACCTTCAAAATAATGTGTACCTCGTTTATCTTTAACATATCTCAAAATAAATGTCCATGTTCTTTAGTCCATTCCACAAACTATTGAAATATTAACATTCTCTAATAGAAGATTTTGTCAACGTTCATTTATACATCGAGAAAGACATAGGTCCCGGATTAGAATGATTCTGTTTCTTGCATTGTTCCACACATATGGCGCGAGTATTAGTTAAATCTCAGGAAAGCAGAAGTCGAGCGTGATTTATATAAATTGAAAGATTGTTGCGTTATCGATATGAAATGAATAAGTTTAAACTATTACATTTGATATTGAAAAAATTAAGAATATTGGGCTTTATTTTTGTTTTCGTTCATAAATAATTAGAAATGATGAATGCTTTTTGGCTCGATTCGTGTTATACTTAATGTAATATGTAATGTAGATCAACTTCAGAAATTCCACTAAATGACAACGAATTGATCAAACTAGACAACCATTTCATTTCAATATCATTTAAACCGTTGTTTACATGATCGGATACGTTTAGTGTCATCTGCTGTACACAAATCCGAGAAAAGCCTATATTCATCTTGAACATTGGAAGCTAAACACTGTGGAAGAATATAAAACATTGTGGAAGAAAAAGAAATTGTAAACTTTTCGCGAACGTCGTCTCAAAAATTGTTTTGCAAATTTGTCAAACGCAGTCTATTTATGTTTAAGTGTTATATATATGAGCAGCATTCCGGGAACATTATCCTTATCGCATTTATTATCGGTGTTATTCCAGAACAACCTGCGCATCCGCGCAGTTTGATTTGGCTCTGTACTGTTCGCTTATAACTCACAAAAGATCTGAGGGAAATGTCTGACATGTATTGTCCATTTAGATCTCACTGTATTGAAGGCAATGTAGATCTTTATACAGGCGTGTTATACAGAGTACTAAATAAGGAGGAGTAAATGGGTCTATATGAAATCTCTCTTAGAACTCATTAAAATCTATGTTGTGGGTTCTCAAAAGAATCCTCTCACTGAGACGATTCATTTGAGTACCCACAACATAGGTTTTGGAGGTCAAAAACGGATTTTAGAGCACGATGAACGGTCCTTATTTAACTGTGTTATACTTACGAAAAGGTTTGTTTTCCTGGTAAACCGATCAAATATATTCTTTCAGAATGCGGTGGATCGTTACAGACGATGAGCAGCTTCATTAAGATGTTAAAAGGACTTAAAACGAGAATCCGCGAGAACAATCTGGTAGTACGCGATGTGTACCCTGATGGGAACTGCCTGTTTGGGGCTGTGGTGGATCAGCTACGTATACGCGGAGTATTTGCATACACAGTTCAAAACATCCGAAAAGCGTCGGTGAAATATCTTAGTGAAAATCCAATGTCGTCTGTAAGTGATTTGTTTGTTTGGTTTACGTTATCATGTAACAGTTTTGACAGTTTTTATGTATATACCGACGTTTTCTGGTTAAATTATAAGTACTGTTGGTCCGTTTATCATTACACAAGCGATTCAGGCGTTATGCTAACCTCGCAATCCTGTGCACCAATGAGGGAAAGAAATAACTATTAATATATATTTTAAATATTTAGTATGACACAGTCGTGGATCTAACCCGCGACCCTACGTAGGCAGAAACTACCACTACACCACCAAGGTCTTCTGTAAGTGACATTTATATGACTTCATAGATAAGCAGAAGTTACTGTCGTGCTCAATAGTCACCACGAATGAGCGGCGATATGTGAAAACAAACCTCAAGATATATTTTTTACCAGTGTATATCAACCCTGACTCTGAGTCGGTGAAGTCTAATCTGGGTCCATATATTTCGCAAATTAAACCTGAATGCTTTAAATTGGCTTCGAACAAAGCATTTTGAAAATATTGCAAATAGTGACAACAAAGTAAGTAATAAATAGTTCAAAACTATTTTGGCAGTAAATGTTGAAAAACTGCAAATTGAAAGTCATGAAAATGTACAGAATTTGACTAACTGGGTATGTCTACCCAGTCAAAATAAAGCATGCACGATCAGTATTTAGATGTTTAAAGTACTGGAAAGTGAAATAATTACTCTAATTTTATTCCAGAATTATTTTATCTCATATTTTAAGTTAACTTTTGAACAGTTTCAAAACTTTGACTTTACTATCAGTATCTTTAATCTGGAGTTCAGAACCTTTTAATTGTCATAAGTACCAAAAGGTTAGTTCTCCTGGAGCGCCGCTTAGGGTCGAATAACGTCAAATACTTTCGCGGTCATGCTGATCTACAGCCAAATAGTCCATAAGAAAACTTTTATTTCGTAGAAATAAGTGTTTACCATCACCAGAATGCATTGGATATATGAAATTGAGTTTAAATTCAT
Organism: Serripes groenlandicus; assembly: GCA_031761405.1. Taxonomy (NCBI): domain Eukaryota; kingdom Metazoa; phylum Mollusca; class Bivalvia; order Cardiida; family Cardiidae; genus Serripes; species Serripes groenlandicus. The sequence continues at coordinate 122,400,651 of JASEVX010000003.1, read as the reverse complement.
TGTAAATGTGTATATAATGCACTGGAAATAATTTATTTATCAATTTTAGTAAATTTAACCTTGTTTGAAAGTAAAAGTAAAGAATGCTAGACACCGGTTTTGTCAAGGCCCGATTTGGTCCAAAATGACGGGAAACATTTTCGCCTGGTTAACTAACTGGTTAATTATTTCTTGCATAACGCCCTGAGACGAAATTTGTCGGTCAGGATTAGCCTGCACTGATTGCGCAGGCTGATCTGGATCGATATATTACGCAGATACCATAATGTTGGTTTTCTCATGGAACGGCTCAAATGATACTCGTAATACATGTAAATAGTAGGTCTGCTTGTGCATCCATGATATCTCAATAACTGCTATCAAGATATACGATATACTGGTTTTGACGATAGTTTGTTTGTGTGAATCGCGTTTGATGCTGCTTTTAATAGTAGTCCATGCCATATTACGGCGTTTCATGGAAGATTATTCGATTTGCTATTCCCGCAACCCTAAACGCAAAGGTTGGATGTCGTTACTACTATTTCTTAAGTATTCGATATTGCTCGACCTTGGATCGAGCCGTGACCTGCCGCTACAATGACGGACGCTCTAACCACTTTGCCGCGTAAACTGTTTTTATTTGCAATAGTTTCTTCTTGATTGGGGAATAAGACATAACCTTGATCAGACGCCGCCTATGTCCTGGATGATCTTAGTTATGTTTAGATGGACGAAAGACAGTGGTGCAGTGGTAAAGCGTCGGTCTCTCATACCAAAGGTGCTGGGTTCGAATCCCGTGAATCTTTGGGATTTTTCATCACAAACGGCACGAATACTGGTTCAGATTCCAGGAAGCAGATATCGAGCGTGATTAATATAAGCTATAAACTTGATGTGACTATGTCTCATAAGGACAGTAACTGCCAACTGTTTGATCAAGTTAATCATGTTTGCTATGACCTTACTTGCAGGACGGCGAGACCCATTTTCAGTTATTTCTGACCGATGAGACCTGGGATCAGTACTTATCCAGAATGAGCAAAGACGGCGAATGGGGTGATCACATGATTCTGGGGTACGAAGTTTCCATTATCAAGAAATAAAGATGACATTGGTGGTGGTGGGGGGCGACAGTTCAATTATTCATTATCCCTGGGTAAACAAAACATTATTGGGTTAGGATATGTGCCTTGCCAAAGGACGCTCCACCATGACCATCGTGCCGCGACTGGGGTTCGAACCCGGTTTATCTAGAGTAAAGAGGCTTTTGCTAAATGTTGTCATTTCTGAGACGCAAGTTTTACCAATGTGGATTATCCAAACGACAAGGCATTTCGCTTCTCTCTTTTAGAACATTGAGCAGACATATAGAACAAGAGGTGGAATGTCATTTTTTGACATCTGTTGACCCGTACAATACTACTTTTATGACAGGGTTATAAGGACTTCTTGTCGATCGGTAAAGTTGCATTGGATTGGGCATCTTTTTATGCCCCCGGAATCATAGATTCGGTGGGCATATAGTTTTTGGCCTGTCTGCACGTCTGTCTGTCTGTCTGTCTGTCTGCACGTCTGTCTGTCTGCACAAAAAAATCTTTAACCTTGACCACTACTTTTGAACCATAACAGGTACGGCTACCATATTTCACATGTGTATTCCTTGTGACATGACCTTTCTGTCAGTACCAACATTTTTGACATTGCGACCTTGACCTTTGACCTATTGGCCTGTCTGCACGTCTGTCTGTCTGTCTGTCTGCACAAAAAAACCTTTAACCTTGACCACTACTTTTGAACCATAACAGGTACGGCTACCATATTTCACATGTGTATTCCTTGTGACATGACCTTTCTGTCAGTACCAACATTTTTGACCTTGCGACCTTGACCTTTGACCTAGATGTTGCCATTCTCAAACAAAACTTTAACCTTGGCCATTACTTTTGAACCATAACAGGTACGGCTACCATATTTCACATGTGTATTCCTTGTGACATGACCTTTCTGTCAGTACCAACATTTTTGACCTTGCGACCTTGACCTTTGACCTAGATGTTGCCATTCTCGAAAAAAACTTTAACCTTGGCCATTTCTTTTGAACCATGACAGGTAGGGCTACCATATTTCACATGTGTATTCCTTGTGACATGACCTTTCTGTCAGTACCAACATTTTTGACCTTGCGACCTTGACCTTTGACCTAGATGTTGCCATTCTTGAAAAAAACTTTAACCTTGGCCATTACTTTTGAACCATAACAGGTACGGCTACCATATTTCACATGTGTATTCCTTGTGACATGACCTTTCTGTCAGTACCAACATTTTTAACCTTGCGACCTTGACCTTTGACCTAGATGTTGCCATTCTCAAACAAACCTTTAACATTGACCACTACTTTTGAACCATAACAGCTTGTGACATGACCTTTCTGTCAGCACCAACAATTTTCACCTTGCGACCTTGACCTTTGACCTAGATGTTGCCATTCTCGAAAAAAACTTTAACCTTGACCGCTACTTTTGAACCATAACAGGTACGGCTACCATATTTCACATGTGTATACCTTGTGACATGACCTTTCTGTCAGTACCAACATTTTTGACCTGGCGACCTTGACCTTTGACCTAGATGTTGCCATTCGGGGGCATCAGTGTTTCACAAACACATCTTGTTTTTTATTATCTTTAGCTCACCTGATCAGTGAAGTGAGCATTCATGTTTTAAAGATGGACTATGTAACCGATAAACATTTAAATGCGGTATACGTGGATCCAATTGCATGTGACATGCGTCGTGCGTTTTTGTTAACACTTTCTTAAAGTTCTTAAACACCATCTCCTCTTAATCCACGATGCTAACCTCACACAAACCTCACAGAACTGTTCATTTGGCGGTCCTCTGTTAACGTTGTTGAAATAATAAATTTATACTTGAATCTTGGTTGCTACGGGATGAACAAAGGAGGAAATGATAACATTTTAAAGTTCTTCTCATTTGAAACTGCTTGTCGGAGTTCAGGGTAAAAGGTAAGGTTGACAACTGCCCGTTATCATTTAGAGTTGTCCATGTAGATTTCAGGTCGACACGTTGCAATCAGCACGCAAATATAGAACCGAAGGCTTCGACTTGTCGAGGTAAAATATTCAGCGCTCGAGGTCAAATAATCATGTGGCAAATCGAAAATAGACGCCTACTTTCAAGTTGCCGCGTCGCTATTAAGGCGACATCTCAATGGCGGACAAAGGATTCCATAGATAGGTCATGTTGATTCATTTTACGCCGGAAAGCCTTAATTTGCATTAACCAGAATAATTAGATATTGATATTTTCTTAAGCTTTTCCATGATATAGACACTTTCTAATGCAGCAGACGGCTTTTTGAAAACATGGCGACAAAAGAAGAAATTGCTCAAAACAAATGTTTTCAAAGTCGTCTGCTGCAGATTTGTTGTATGTGAGAAAGTGTTAAAGGCCAAACTCTCAGGAGAGCGATCAAGGGCCTCGTTGGTACTCTTGTTTGTTTTGGGTTGTGACTTATCAGATTAAGATTTCTCGAGGGCGAAGCTTTCTATGTACTTTCCGTCCATTCATTGTTTTATTTTCTCCGTATAAACGTTTCTATTATTGTTGATTTCTATTCGAATATCAGTGCCCTAGCCAACGTTACTCATCAAAGGATAGTGATATTTGGTGGCAGATCAGGTGAAGGTCAAACAGTTATTTTACCTACAGACATGCAGGAACCAGGTATGAATATCCTGTTAATCTGAGCCCACATATAGAACATCTGCAAATACGATTTTAGAAAACATGTAGAAACAAACTCTATGAATGAAAGTACAAATATTGGAGGTAAAACGTTGTGGCGAAAACGTTATGGCGAAATGAGAGATTACTTATTATGAGACGTTTCTCCTTTTGCCTCAATGTTTACTGAATTTGTCGACTGTAAAAGTGTCAACGTTCACCTTTATGTTGGAAAGCGTTATCCTGTTTGTGAAGCCAATGAGTGGTAACTAATACTAATAATCAAGATTGACTTCTCCAAACATACCTGTGAAAATCAATAATTTGAACTTAACACTTTCCCGCTTGTAGACGCATTTTGATGCATGTGCAGCTGACGACTTATTCAAACATAGTGGCAAAGGGCGAATGATGAGCAACCTCCATTGCTTTATGTGGGAGAGTGTTGTTTTCAACTTCAATGGCAATATTGAGGTTTCTACAACCAATACAGATTCATGTGGGACAACTGGTCACAAGCTGTCTCCCCTAAAATCAGCATTGTTTGCCCTTAAGTTATCTAAAAATTCCTTAACTCGTTTTAAATGAAATATGGGTTAAGCCGATTTTATAACATGGATCCATCTTCTTTTGTAAATTTGTCGCTGAAATAATTAACAAGAAATGAGCCCTGTCATAGCAATAAAGACCATACATCAATATAAGAAGATCCTTATGAATTTAGGTGTAGTTTCTGGTTCAAATTGTGCCAAGCGCTATAACAATTTCCTAATGTTTTACCTATAAATAACTTAAATTTTCATTCGATACAGACGCTTTTGACGCCTGCTTGCAACAGAATACTTTACAAATGGCGAATTAGAAATTGCTATAGCATTTCCCCCCAAAATGTTTTCAACGTAGTAAAAGCACAATACATATGACATATTGTTGAAAGTAGACTTTTCCATTTTCAAAATCTGGCGTCTACATTTCTCTTGTAATAAGACATTGGCGAAAGATTTATAACTAAAAGGCAAACAATGCTGATTTCAGGTGAGACAGCTCGTTTGAGCTGACTCGCCTGCATCTGTATTTTGCCGAAACCAAAATGTTGCCTTTGCGCTGAAAGAGTTAACGCGAATCCACTGTAAATATTTTATTTTGTTTTTACTTTTCTCTCGATGTTTGTTTTATTGCTACAAACATATTTGAGCTTTACACCGTTTTCAACAGTATTTCAGTTATATCACGGCGCCAGTTCACTTATCCATGGTCCCTGGGTAAACAAACCACTGTAAATGTGGCGCACTGTAATTGTAGTTATTTCCCTTTATTAAAGTCTCAACTGAAACGAAAGAAGTAAGTGACGAAAAGAAAGAAAGCAATGACACGGCAGATGCAGTTGATGAAAGTACAGGCCGCGGTGAAGAAGGGGCAGACTCTAAAGAATCAAAGGAAACAAACGACAAAGAAGAAACGGTCGTACGGATATTTGAGAAGAAAGGGACCTTATTTCTTGCTCATTTTGGAGAATCCCATTATGTTAGTTTAAGGCCGATGGATTGGCAAGGTAAACCAATTAAAGTCTTACATTTTTTGTCTTGAAATATATTCACCGAGATCCCACTTGGGAGACGCTTTCTAGTGTTTCCCAAGTCAAAATTGACACTGATTTTTTCAACTGCTTTCAACAATGGTCTGTTAAATAACAGCGATTTATGGGTTTGTTATCAGTAGTATGTGTCCATTTATCCTGACACAAGTGCGAATCAGTCGTGATGCTATGGAGGAAAAGCCATAACTTCCGTTTCGAAAATCTTTAATAGTATGACCCGTCCAGGGATCGAACCCGCGACCCGCAGTACCATCGTTATACCGGCGTGTACAAACTGAATGGTCATCGGGATCATTTTTAGACTTGCTATACGTTATTGTGATTTTAGACTTGCTATACGTTATTGTGATCATCTTTAGACTTGCTATACGTTATTGTGATCATCTTTAAACTTGCTATGCGTTATTGTGATCATCTTTAGACTTGCTATAAGTTATTGTGATCATCTTTATACTTGCTATACGTTATTGTGATCATCTTTATACTTGCTATACGTTATTGTGATCATCTTTAGACTTGCTATACGTTATTGTTTTCATCTTTAGACTTGCTATACGTTATTGTGATCATCTTTAGACTGCTATACGTTACTTTAACCTCGAGGAAAGATGAACATAGTGAAGGTCATCAGAGGACTAGATAAGGAGAAGTGAATAGGTGTTTCTTATATGATATCTCTCTAAGCACTCATTTAAACCTATTTAACCTCGAGGAAAGATGAACATAGTGTAGATCATGGAGAAACTGTTGGTTCTATTATGTATTAATTATTCATTTTCCGTCTGTTTTCCACGATGTCATCTTTCTGTGGCGAAAACTAGACTTAGATAGACTGTATATGATGATTTAGTATTATGGTTATCATCTCTAACACTTAATGTTGGACCATATCTATTAGATTCGTGCGAGTGTGTTCCTTTGCCGTCATTCCCCTCTTATTAAACTTGGAAGATTATAACGATATTTGTTAATATAATAGTTTACGATGTATGGCATAAACGAATGTATTTATATTTTTATCATTTCCTAGAAAACCTGCTGTGTCAAGAAACTGATCAAGAAGAGGATCATCAAGAAGACATCTCCCAGCTATCAACACAAATACAATCGCGTAAAAAATTATCAATGGAACACATAAATTACTTTCTCCTGCAATTTTTACAATTCGAATACGTTAGGCCGGTCCAGTCCGAACATATCGACAACTTGAGAGTTGATTTCAAGGAAGCGTCAGAAGAATGTATTGGAAGTGTTATAAGCGAACTGTCTCCGTCTGTTGATACTGTTTCAATCCTCGGTCCAGATGTGGGGGTGTTCTTATCAAGTAAAGCCAATAAAGTTGAAGACAGCCGAAACCAGGTTGAGTCATATGGCGATGAGCTAGGTATATATCTGCATACACCTAGAGATACTGTGGTAACGACATGTCCCGATGAATCAGGAAAGTTTGATTTAATAGCACGGGAGCAAGGAGATTCAGTTGGTCTGATGAGATTGGTTCCTTGTCGACCAGAAAAATGGAAAGGCCAAACAGAAAAGATAGGGGATACAGATTATCTTATTGCAATGGACCCATTTCCTAGGGAAAGAAGGTTATTGTCGTTTTCGATGTCATGGCCACAGGCAGCTATATCATGGAGGAAAAGGGAAAGATATGCATTATGGCCTGATGTATTAACTGTTGAGAAAATTGAGGATGATGGGGTCCATGTCATTCCTGTAATACATGCAACAGAAATCAAAGAATTCCATGAGGAGTATTCCATGCTAAAACCGGAACAAACCCTAGATCCGTTATTATGGGCTGTATCATTTTCAGTTCCAGAGCGAGAACTCGCTCGATGTACAACCAAAGCACAGAGGAGCGTCTTCCATCTTTTTGAACTCCTAATTGGCGATATTCTAAAAGCACCAACCTTCCCAAAGATCGCTTACAAACACATCTTCCTTTATGCATGTGAGAATATACCTAAGCCAACATGGGAAATGCACCCTGGGAAATGTTTACTCATTATTTTGAAGAAATTGTCTGATTCGCTGTCGTCCGGCTTTATTCCACACTATTTTATATCGGCCAATAATATTTTGCGTGGTACATCGGTGGCTGATTTACAAGTTTATTTGAGAAGGGTTGAATATGCCCGGAAGAGACCAATGATGACCATGTACTTTCTACTGGATAGACACAACGTGACTTCCACTGAAATTGCTGCCTTCATGGACGACATTATTGAAGACACGTATAAGTTTCAGATTCATTGTGACATCCATCGGTCAACATTGGAAGGATTTTTGCCGGCCAGCTGTGGCCTGTTGGAAACTTTTATTTACCAGGGCGAGTACGAGTTTGCTCTAAATACCTTTCTTTGTCTGAAAGATGAAATGGTGAAGACATGCCAAGGTGGCGGCCCGGGACTGGCTGAGATCATAAAGAAAGGTTTGTGGAACATGCATGACGGATTCAGGTGGTGTATGGGGTTTTATACTGACATAAAACGGAACACGAAGCTTGCCAAAGCCATGACGACTGGCTTGGCAACCGTCTCTATTACCGAGGTGTTTGGACCGGAAATCACAAGTCTTCTTCCAGATACGGTTGTTTCAAAGACGCTTTCACCGCAATATGGAGAGCTGAATTTTCCAACAGAAATGGTGAAAGTCCTAGGATCGGCCGGCAAATTCCTGGCACTTTCAAAGTGCCTTCGGTATTATCTGGATACTTACTACGATTGTTTTGGCAGCCCTGGAGAAACTCACATGCCGCTTATAAATGCGACGTTACTGTTAAATCTTTATAGCAAATTGTTTGATTGCTACGTAAACATTGGCGAGATGGAGGAGTTTAGGGATCTTTTGCAGCGTTTTGCGGATGTTGGCGAGTATATGTATACGGCTGGTGCATTTAGACAAGTCGAACATATCTGTACCAAGTTAGGGGAAGTCGATATGGCGAAACAGTACAGGAAAGGTAATTTTGGAAAAGGACAGATTTTCGCTCTGCTAGTTTAGTCTATATAACGGACTATACACATATGTGCAGCTGGTGAATTTGAACTTTTCTCTGATTTAGATGACAGCTCTCGGCGGTGGTTAATAAGTAGTGAAGATAGAAGATAGACATCCCATACTCCACGGAGTAGAGCATCAGTTTCTGGTTAAAAGGGTGTCAAGTTCGAGTCGGCATAAAGCTACATATGCCTTTAATAAAGGTTCGGCTATGACATGTTAGGTGGAAGTATTCATAATTGTCTCGACTGTTTACTCGATTTGACATTCTGTTTGCTTCGGTAAACGTTGAACCAATACGTTACATCTGTAAATTATACAACTATAAATGTTATACAGACACATTATGGAAAAAGGAGAAATGCTCGATTTTAATAATTTTTCTTTTCCCCGCATTTTTTTTACAAAAGTCGTCTGATGCAAAAGCGTTTTTTTTTTCCAGAGGAAGTTACCTGGTATTTTAACGAAAGTGACAGGAGGTTAATGCAGGACATTAATGAATGGTAAACGAAAACACTTGTGAAGTTACGACCATTATTGTCCATACAATAACATAAAGAAAATGTTGAATGAAAAAATATAACTATCTAAAAACTAAAAAAACATGTACGTAATTTTGTAATTTGATTTTGTGAGAAATTGATATTTGACAATAGCTTTGAAGGTCTCAAACAATATCCACTGAGTCTAATTTGAATCTTCACTTTGTGCTGTTTTCATCACTAACAATCGACATTAATGAGTCGTCCCGCGAGAAAAACCAACATTATGGCCTCTGCGTGATGTATCGACCCAGATCAGCCTGCGCAGTCCGCGCAGACTGATCCGGGTCGACACATTCCGTCTCAGGGGGATAGAGGTATAAAGTAATGATTCCTGAAACAGAAAATCCACAGGAGGTGAAACGTGTCTATCCCGGTAAGCCTGTGCGGCATGCTAAGGCTGATCCGGGTCTATACTTAACACAGTCCACAATGTTGGTTTTCTCGCGGGACGGCTCATTTGTTTTAACCTTTAACGTTTGCTGACCAAGGTTCGGGACAATTGTGCTAAACGGAGAAGTAGTTATAACTAGGATTTTTTCATTTAAAACAAATCTTCATTCTGGTCAGAAAAAAAGGAACTCTTTTTCGGTCAGCTGTTCCATATTGTTCATCAAATATATATCTATGGACACTATATAACAACGTTACCTGGTAAAACCAGCATTTATAATTTTCAAAATGAGATGAAAACAAAGCGGTAAAAAGTAAAATTACTTTGACCATAGTATTCCAAAAGTCGTCTGCTGCATAAGTTCGAAGTTGTTTTTGTCCGAAAAAAGTTACCGTACGATGCATTAACATGCCTTATACTTCCGAGAACAAGATTTGTCTGCTATACTTTTCATATAATAAATAAACAGGCACTAGAGCCCCGTCCGGTGATCTTTGGCCTTTTTGCATATGTCTGCTGTGTGTAAGCACCAAACTGAGCATTAACATCTGCAAAAAGTAGACATTTCTCATTGTGGGTCATTTCAGTTTGTTTTAGCTCATCTGAGCACGAAGTGCTCAAGGTGAGTTATTGTGATCGCCTTTTGTCCGTCGTGCGTCGTACGTCAGCATCTTCTCTTCTGTAACCAGTGGGGCAATTGGGATGAAACTTCACAGAAATACTCTCAATTACCTCACAATAATCCCTTCAAATTGTTTAGATCCATGCAGAATTCTTGTTTCCATGGCAACGAAACGATTTTTTTTCTTCAATAGTGTCTTCTTCTCCCAAACTGTTTGGCCGATTTTCTTATAATTTTATAGAAATGTTCCCCTATCAGATTCCTTCAAACCATAATGATTGGTCAAAAAACATAGCAGTCAGGGAACGGGGCATTTTTGCCTTAAATGGCTATAGTGGAAATTTAAAAAATATTCTCCTCCGAAAGTGTAAGGCCGATTTTCAAATAATTTTGTAGAAATAGTCCTTGGGCGACCTTCTATCAGATTCCTTCAAGCCATGTTGATTGGTAAAAAAATGGCCGCCAGGGAGGCTGGGCTATTTTGCCGGATATGCATATAGTCAAAACTTCTCCTCCGAAAGTGTCTGGCTGATTTTAAATAATTTGTAGAAATGTTTCTTGGGTGACCCTATTTTAGATTCCTTCAAGCCATGTTGATTCGTCAAAAAAACATGGCCACTAGGGGGCTGGGCTGTTTTGCCTTATATGGCTATACTTGTATAGAGAAAGCTTGACAATTCATCTCCACCCAAAGTGTCTGGTAGATTTTTGAATAATTTTGTAGAAATGTTCCTTGGATGACACTCTTTGAGATTCCTTCCAGCCATGATTAGTGGTAAAACAATATGGCCGCCAGAAGGCAGGGGTGTTTTGCGTTATATGGCTAAAATGAAAAAAAATAAAATCAGGTGAGCGATCATCATGGCCCTCTTGTTTATTTCTTTTAATGTAGCGTTTAAAATTGTAATGACATTTATTCAGTTCTTCAAGTTGTTAAGAAAGGAGCAAGTACATGAGTAAAGGTACAAGTTGGCTGTTGTGAACAGTCTATATCCACACAGTCTGATCAAAATATACTCTTCGCATATTACTTGAACAAACGTGTTGTAATACTTTTAGGTTGTATATAATCGGATAAGACTGAACAGCTGGACAAAAGTATTCGAACATATACTGTTCATACATGCCAACCTGTTCCATTTTCTCATGCACTGGCTCAATATATATTACTTTCGGTAGTCTGACCGAGATAACTTAGTTATATATATATATATATATATTGTAATAAACATATGTGTGTGTGTGTCTTGGCTTTTAGAAAATAAATCTATGTCAATCAGATCGTTTAAATTAAATTGAAAACATAGTAACATTATGTCTGTGGTATTTATTTTACTGGGGGCCTATTTTAACTGCAATATAGTAATCGCAGTTTTACTGGGTGTATAGTAAGTGATGACTATACGGAGTTTAATCAACCCTTTCCCACTTGTAGACGCATTGTGACGCATCTGCAGCAGACTACTTTTTGAAAACATTGCGTCAAAGGGCGAAATTGCTCAATATGAACAATTTCACACTTTGTCACAATGTTTTCATCTCATTTGTATTAATTTAACTCTCATTTATGGAGATTCTTTACATTTTACTTAGATGTTTTCAAAGTCGTCTGCTGCAGACTTGTTGTATGTGTGAAAGGGTTAACCATAGTTCAGTTATAGTTCGGTGACGCGTTCACACAGTGTGTTTCTCCAAGCTGTCTTTTTCCTATCCTGAACACAATCTTCTTACCAGACGTATGAATACATTCCTACATATATTTGATACGTGTATTAGCAGACGATACAATCTTCTTACCAGACGTATGAATACTTTTCTACATATATTTGATACGTCCATTAGTAGACGACACAATCCACAGTGCCTTCTGTCGATCATCGGAAATCATGAATGACCGACAGGGTATTTGAACTCATGACCCTTGGATTGATGCCTTCGACTGTAGGTGGACATGAATATGTCGACATGGTACCTTTTCTGAAGTGTTAAGAGTTTCTAACCATTTGTTCCGCAGTGTTGGAGTTGTGTCTGCTTTCTTCAAAATATTTTAGATGTAGTTTTAGCTGGGTTGCATACATAATCAAGTATAAATATTTCCATCAACTTACATTTCTATGTGAGTCTTCAATTATTGTTCTATCAGCTGAACCATTACGATGATTTACCATGCATCGGTTTTTACGGCATGAAACGTGAAATTATCTCAAAGTAGGGCACAGTAGAAACAATACCTATTTAATGATATACTGTTTCTCAAAAAGGTCGCAATGGTCTATACCAAAATGATGTTATTTAACCCTCCCTTCCCACACAACAACAGATCAGCATCAGACGGCTTTAAACACGTCCAGGCAACATAAACGGAAACTCTGTATAAGTGAGAGAAAAACTGGTGAATAAAATTAAAAAAACATTGTGACAAAAAGAGACATTGCTCGTTATGAGCAGTGTTCTATTTTGCCACAATGCATTCAAAGAATGTCTGCTAAACATGCTTCAAGTTCAGGATAGCGCCTTCATGTGGTGAATGGTAAAATATAGGCGTGAGGATGTTCTCGATATGATATAAATATCTTATAGTGCAATAAAGCTGGTTTCACATTATGACTCATACTCCAGTTTAAACGTTATGCGTACATGTATGAGATCAAACACTTGTATAATCATTTGAAGTACATGTCTTTTTTTGGTTACATTTATTATTGATTAACACACCGTTGTTATCATTGAGGTACTGGTATAACTTGAGAGGTCGAATTAGAGCGAGACAAGTGTGACAGCAATAAAGAAATGCAACGAAGACGTTTGAGTAATACTTGGATAATGCCAACATGTCGTACTCATACGTGCTACATTGTCGGTGTACACCATCTGTACGTATGAACGAGTAACATTCAGTTGGAATATGATTAGAGTAATATGATTGACTAATTGATTGATTGATTGGGGTTTAACAACGTTTCCAATAATTGTTCAGTCATATCACGGCGGCCAGTCACCTGCTCATGTGTTTTGTGACCTGCTCACACCAGTACTCCAGACAGCAGACAAGCAACTGGCTGCTTTTCAACATAGGCTTAATAAGTCCATTGGTGGAAGATACATGACGCTTGTCACAGTGACTTTTGTCAAGCGTCGGAAAGTATGTTGGTCCAGCTTGAGTTCGAACTCACAGCCTATCGATTGACAACCCGCGTCGCTAGTTACATACTGAGCTACCGGAGCTCGGCTAGAATACTAAGAATACAGTTAGTTTAACAATTTAAACACATGTGAGCCCCGACAAAATATTTTGATGTTTATTGCTTCAAAGTACAGATAATACACGATGTCAAAATATGAATATAAGATGTATGGATTGAAACTTTAAGTTATTATGTTTACCCTGGAAAGTAATGGGTATTTCTTCAAACAATGATGATGTTTTACTATTTTTCATTAGTAAGACATTCTCATATGTTCACAGATTCCTTGGTTTCGAGCTGCACACCCAAAGGTTTACAATCCAATCATTTTATTGGTATAAAAAAGGCACGAGCAAATTCATAGCAAAACAAAATATAAGAAACGGTAGTCATATGCGTAAAGTGTAACATATGTACACACATAAAGTTTACAGACAAGTACTATAAGTATTTAAGTAAACAATATTCACCATTTATAACATAGATAAACGTATTTAATTCAGAGCTCTCAGGTTAGATGCGTGGTAGATCAATTTTGAGAGATTATTAAGAGTTTTTTATGATTTAGATGACGTTAATTTTCATCGACCAATGACAATAGTAGCGATTTAAATATCTTTGTCGTAAAACACTGTATTGTGGGCACACTACGAGAAAGTATATCGATGATATAATAATACTAACTACTGACCGCGTTGTTGATCTCCCGTGCATTAACACGAGTAATTATACACCACGTGGGTTTTAGAAATAACGAGAATACCGTTATTGCTTTGGTATTATATTAGGTAATCTTTGTAAGGAGAATACATGCTACATGTTAATTTGGAGAATGCATGCTGTATTTTAAACGATAGCTTAGAGGAAAGCAAATGCACATTGCATACTCATTACAAGAACAAACCTATGTTAAGTACAGTTAATTACATAGTAGCAAACCGTGATAGTTTACGCTTAGTCAAGAGTATGTTTGTTTTAGACAACACATCATTTTCAGATTGTTTGGTGCTTTTTGCCGTTTTAAACAATGTTTCAGTTATATCACGGCGTATCATTGGTAAGTTACCAGTATTTATGGTCCATGTATCTTGACACCAGCCAGTCAGTCGTAATTGTCACCCGTCAACCCTGAGTGCCAAGGTGCGCAGCCATTACATCCTTTGTAAGGTCTTTGGTAAGACACGGCCGGAGATCGAACCCGCGACCTTTTTGCAAAGAATCAAAGGGTTGGTTTTACAAAACAAAACAGTGTTATGTTATCTATCAACCATGTACAAATATGTTATCACTTTTAATAATACGGTTTTTCTACAGAAGAACGGAACGTAGAGCTTTTAGCAAATCATGGGACGAATGCCGCTTTTCACAGTAACCTTTGTCAAACGTCGGAAAGAATGTTGGCCGTGCTAGGGTTCGAACAGACAACTCCTGGATTGGGTTAGGAGTGCTCCAGTTAGAGTTCAGAAAAATCATATCAAACTAAATTTCACTTATTAAGGGGATATAGCTCTGGCATAACTGGAGAAAGTTGACTTGAAAGTGAACCTGTCCCTGAAATTCTCATATACAGTCAACCTGTGCAAAAGTCAACCTTAGTTTAGCAATACCCTGTCTAAAGCAACCAACTTTTCCCAAGTACTCCTTTTCTGCACAAATGACCCTGTAATTAACCCTTTCCCACATACCGACATACCGTTTTCTGACGCCTCTGCAGCAGACAACTTTTGAAAACGAGCAATTTCTTCCTTTGCCACAATGTTTTCAATTCTTTTAGTAATTACCTACATTTATAGAGCTTTTCCATGTTTTTGCCTATACATTCACAAGTAGGAAAGGAACATGTTAAGTGGAACTTCTCATTCTTAAACCTTCCCCACATACAGAGACGCTATCTGACGAGAAGCCGGTTTATTACTTTTGTTAGAATGTTTAAATGAATGAGAATTTTGACACATGAAGCAAAAGTACCGGCCGAACATCTTTTGGCATGATCTTACAAGAAGCAAGCTCAAATGAAAAGCTTCTTTGTATTGTCAAGTAGTAATTCCTTTGTTTTATGACATCAATGCCATTTGGCGATAATATGAACTATTTTAAGAAAACATCTCAGCAAAACTGTATTTCCGATTGACTCAAAATACTCGGTTACAAAATATATCTTTATAGTAGGATTTTACATCGAAAAGTGTTAAAATAAATGTATTTGTACTATATTCAGCATAGAATCTAAGAATAATGTAATGATTTCTGAATTACCTCCCTTTAAAATCAAAATCATTTAAAACAGTGTTATCATCTAGACGCTTGATTAGTCGCCGGGCAGAAATTTTTAATAGCTTTTCGGAAATCACATGGGAGGAGGAGTTATTATTAGAAAATAACAAATTTAAATGTCGTGAACATATTACAATTGCGTTTGTTAAAAACACTAAGTTATGACAACTTTAAAATGAAATAAATATTCCGATGTTTTAAGTATTTGCAGTTTCTTTATTTTGACTCGTATTTCTTTTTTTGGGTTTTATTTACGAAGACAAAACCGTCCCTTTGAGACTTGCAGCAGACTGTTATGTGTCAATATCGAGATAAAAATCACGTCGAATTCTTCTTTAAAATAGCAATTTTAACTTACTAAAATGTTATTTTCATGTTCAAAGAGATGTCTTGATTTGTGAATAATGCATTTTATAATGTTTATCCATGTATATCTATAATATGAACTGTTTCTAATATAAAACTGTTGATCGCGTGACTCGCGAATACCAACTGCGTAGATCAATCTCCTTTGCAGAGAGCCGCTCTTTACACTCACTTACAAATAGTAAATTATAGGTGATTTAAAATGTTTATTTGGTTCGAAACAAATGAAGAAAAGAACAAACCGAGATAAAACTGGTTTTAATAGAAAAAGGACTTCGAACGAACACTCTCTGCCTATATACATCCTCGGTACCCAGGCTATTCATAAAATATATGATACCCTAGGCAAATTGGCTGTAAAAATCTCGTACTCATAAATAATTTATGAGGTGAAATGCAGCTGCTTGATTGGCCGCATGACACAAACCTCATGCGATACGAAAATTACAGTGTAGTTACGGAGGAAATCGTGATGCATGCTTTACGATGTTTCGCTAGTTAATTTGCCCAGGGTATCATATATTGTATGAATAGCCTGGGTACCGAGGATGCCTATATAGAGAGTTTCAAGAACGACACCTCTGCGAAGAAGAATGTGGGTCACGAATCGGGTCTTTCGTACAAAATTAGTTCGTCCTTGACAATATTTAATGTTTCATTAAATTCCCTAAAGGCATATTGCTTCCGATCTGCATATTGTTATGCATCATTGACACAAGGGCGCTCATCATAATATAATTTTAAAACATGAGTAGTTTGTTACTTTCATTATGAAAAAGGAAGGAAAGTATTACAATAAATTAACATGTTGTAGGGCTCAGTTTATGTTCGAAATTAAGTTTAAATTATACAACAATTTCAATGAGATATAACTGTTTAGCTGATCTTATTATTTCGAAAGTGGTCTAATTTATAAGTATGATATAATTAGGATGCCAAGCTAATATCATTTTGAGAAAAAGAGAAAACTGATGTCTTCAGCGATTTAACCCTTATCTCATTGTTTTAAAAGTAGATTCCCGCAAAGGTGTAAAATGTTTACTTTAATACGGGATAGGTAAAATGACGTGC
Source organism: Serripes groenlandicus (assembly GCA_031761405.1). Classification (NCBI taxonomy): domain Eukaryota; kingdom Metazoa; phylum Mollusca; class Bivalvia; order Cardiida; family Cardiidae; genus Serripes; species Serripes groenlandicus. The sequence continues at coordinate 122,383,863 of JASEVX010000003.1, read as the reverse complement.
TATTGCATGCAAATCCTAAATTGTCTGTTTTGTGGTTTTATTGCTAAATAATAAAATTCAAATATTCTGACAAACATCTTGAAAAGTGTATGTGGAATTCACAAATCTTATAAGAATGCCTTAATAAAAGCACTGTATACATACTAAGACTAATGATTGGCAAGAGTACTCATTTTCATTACTGTCTATGATCAATAACTAGTTGGCTGTGTGTATGGTCAACCTAATTTGGAATGGAGATTGATAATAAACAATGAAAGGCTTCAATTATCATTCACTTCGTTGACAAAACAATGCAAGTTATGATACATGTTCACTTGACCCCACCCCTGATGTTCCAATATGCCCCTCAGTTGATAACTGTTCATTCAACTACTATAATGTAAGTGTTATACATAACTGCAGTATGGATTTCCGGCGACATTGATGCGTTGCATCAACTTTCTCTTGTAATCATACATTGCTACAAATTACAAAATAAAGCGTTTATAATATTCAGGCAAGCTATTTATAGGATATTTTGGAATTTCCAGACTCATGCGGCATATTTTGCATGGCTGATCAAATGCGCAATGACATGTATTATCTGCCCAAACATGAAGAATGCTAATATTTACATCTTTTAACTCAATGTAGATCGTAAGCTCGATACATCTCAAATCTTAGTATCAATCCGGTACCAAAATAGAAATGACGGGATTATTGTTAACCGTGGCCCTGCATCACCTAACGGGCACCTGCTTACTACAGCATGTCTTACTCTGGGGCTAAAGTATGGAATAGTATCCCAGATTATATTAGACTCTGTCCTACAATAAACAGTTTTACTTCTAATTTTATCAAGTGGATAAAGTCGGGATAATTTTCATACTCGTACTTCTAATTTTAAATAAAGTTTAAAAGATTAATCATTTTAACTATAAAAAAATGAAAAAATTGGTGTTAAAATAATTTCAAAACCACTGCCTCTGTTTGATCTCTAATGCTAAATGTTCTATATTTGAATGTGTCGTGTATTGCTATTTTATATCTTAATTACAGGGAAAATGCTTTAACTTTTACCATCATTGAACTGATATATTTTGATTTCTATTATTATATGATATTATTTTGTTAAATCACTGATTATATTGTTAATGTGTTTGTATGTATGTATAAATATGTGTTTTATTCAGAGGGCCCCAAGGAAGATTAGCTAATGTTAATTGGGTCACCCTCTTAAAATAAAGACTTTCATTCATTCATTCATTCATTCATTCATTCATTCATTCACGTCGCTCCTCACTGGGCGTATGTCTCGCGCAATACTAATATCTGTTTACTACGGAATACCGTTAGGGCCATCGCCTATGAATGTGTTGATCTGAAACGCGATACTCGACAGTACGATGATGATAACACGACAACGCGACAGTACGATGGTGAAAACGCGACAGTACGATGGTGAAAACGCGACAGTACGATGGTGAAAACACGATAATACGACAGTACGATGATGATAATGCGATATACTATCGTGTTTTCACCATCGTATTGTCGCGTTTTCACCATCGTAATATCGTAGTATCGTACTGTCGCGTTATCACCATCGTACCGTCATGCTATCATCATCGTACCGTCGCGTTATCACCATCGTACCGTCGCGTTATCACCATCGTACCGTCGTGTTATCTCCATCGTACCGTCGTGTTATCATCATCGTACCGTCGTGTTATCATCATCGAACCGTCGCGTTATCACAATCGTACCGTCGCGTTATCACCATCGTACCGTCGCGTTATCATCATCGTACCGTCGCGTTATCATCATCGTACCGTCGCGTTATCACCATCGTACCGTCGTGTTATCACCATCGTACCGTCGTGTCTTCACCATCGTACCGTCGCGTTATCACCATCGTACCGTCGTGTTATCATCATCGCACCGTCGAACTATCGCCTTCCGGTGCGCATGTGCATGCTCAAAAACTAGAAGATCTTCAAGTGGACAAGTTTATACAATCTATACCTCTATCGCCCTTAGAGGGAATGTGTCGGCCCGGATTAGCCTGATCTGGGTCGATACATTACGCAGAGTCCGTAATGTTAGTTTTCTCGTGGAATGGCTCATACAACATAAAAACTTGTTTCGCAATCGATGTAAAATAAATCAGTAGTTTAGAACTTGAAATATACAGCGTATATATATGCTGTTTATAAATGAACTACCGTCAAATGTAACACTTCGTATAGTTTGCCTTTTTCGGGGATTTCTATGATGCTTGCAGGTCTAAATAGCGAACAGAAAAGATCTATGTCAAATAAACTGATGAGGATCGTCGCTTATCGCTTATGTCTTTTTTTAAAATAGCCAGAATAACATGTGTATACATATTTTCAATGTTCTTAGAAAACGGAGTTTGTATAAACTCGTCCATTTGCACATGCGCACCGGAAGGCGATAGTACGACAGTGCGATGATGATAACACGACGGTACGATGGTGATAACGCGACGGTACGATGGTGAAGACACGACGGTACGATGGTGATAACACGACGGTACGATGGTGATAACGCGACGGGACGATGATGATAACGCGACGGTACGATGATGATAACACGACGGTACGATGGTGATAACGCGACGGTACGATGGTGATAACGCGACGGTACGATGGTGATAACGCGACGGTACGATGATGATAACACGACGGTACGATGATGATAACACGTACTGTCACGTTTCACCATCGTACTGTCGCGTTGTTGTGTTATCATCATCGTACTGTCGAGTATCGCGTTTCAGATCAACACATTCATAGGCGATGGCCCTAACTGTATTCCGTAGTTTCCAGCCATGCAGAAGGCTACTGTTTACATTTTTTAACTCAATTGCATCTTCGATAGTTTTAAACTTGTACCAAAATAGCACTGACATTATTATTGTTAACCATGTCTCTGCAGAAATACTATTTGGCGGTAAACGTTCTGCATTAAGCATTTCTGACGTACTGCCGAAATCTTCCTATATATTGTTCTTCTTGTGTCTTAGCAAGAAAATTTGCCTAGTCAGAATCCCAAATGAATAAAGACCCGTTATTTTAGGTGTGTGGCCTAGTATAGATTATGATCACTCTTGGTATCCGCATACTTTGATCCGATTATATTCTGTTTACTCACTGTTCACTCATTAGTATAAGAAACTTTTATAAGTATTTTTATCATAAGAACTTGGTTTATATCCTATGGATGCAGATATGTTAATAGTTGACATACACACAGTTTAGAGTTGGTTTTCGAAAGTAAATAACCTAAAAATATCGACAAAACTATAAAAGCCAAGTTTCATTTTATTTATGTTTTGAAATATCTATTAGTAGAACATTTATTGTCTGTTATCCAGGGATTAAATATGTGTACATTGATACAATATTCTTTCAAAATTCTTCACGAACTACCCAAAATATTCTACACTATCTGCCTACGAGGTCACAGCTCGGTTCGCCTTATCGTGATTGTCTGGAAAGATAAGCTTGATATATTAAATCACATAACTTTGACCGGTGTGTCCCCACTTTCCCAACTTTTAACTAGTCCTATAAAAATTGAGGTAGGGGTTGGGGGAATGTATTGTTTGGTGTAACAATAGAATGGAAGGTGATACTTGGTGTAACAATAGAGTTGAAAGGTGATAATTGCTATACTGTACTGAAAAGTTGTGTTTCTAAATTTTGGAAAGTTGTTCATAATTATAAGTTTCATATAGATAGATATTCTTTATTTTGAGTTATAAGCATCAATTCGAAAACATAGATATTTACATGTACACGACAAATACAAATATGAACATGCATAGCACAAAAAAGATATAAATCCTGAAATATTTTGATTGTACATATTCACTTTAATTTGAATAAGTGAACAGCAGCATCAACATGCGTCAAGACGTCCATTTCGCCAGTTCGCAGTTGGTGCTTCAGTCTGATGAGCATTTGCTCAAGCTCACGGTATACCCGCTTCCTTGGTCGCTGCTTTCCACCGTTGGAGTGCTGGAACAGCTTCGCCTCGTTAGCAGCCTGCACTTTCTGGACCAGGTCTATCAATGTGTAAATATTAGGATGGCAGTGTCGTAGTTGGTCGCAAAATCGCCTAGGTACATTTTCAAGAAAATGTAAAAATCCCCTACAGACAAAATCCCCTACATGGCAATATTCCCTACAGACAAACTCCCCTACATGTCAATATCCCCTACAGACAAAATCCCTTTTTTAGTTTAACTTATGTATTGGTCAGGCAGTGAAAGAAAGTGAATCTTAATATATTATTTACATTTCTAATTTCACAATAAAGAAGTAGCAAGTTGAACAAACACACAAAAAAGCACACTACAAAGCCAATTAGCACATAATTATATCATATTATTTACGTATTGTCTGTTTCACAATAAAGCACACTACAAAGCCATTTAGCACATAATAATCTATAAAACTGCCTTATTATTTACATTTATTAACATGTGCATTGTATTGAATAGTAATTGATCACACTGATAATTTGAAGTATGATGTTAAACTTAGAAAGAAATGCTGCCATACAATTACACCTTTGTTTCAGTGCAGCCTCACACAATTACCAATTGCCTCCATAAACTCAGCAAGGGTCTTTTCTTTCTTAAGATACTGACTTCAAAGACATTTAAGTCGCTTTTGCTGCTTCTGTTTTTCCCCTTTATCGACGCTTTGGCGGGAGTCCTTGGTGGATTTGCTCGTAGACAGTCTCTACATAACAATTGTCTTTCTGTATACAATTAATGTATTACATACCACATGCTTGGGTTTGAATGGCCTACTAATGTTTTGAAGGCATTGTTCCATCCCTCACACACATTATTGGTTCGGCTTTGGTCATGGAGCGTTGCCGCATACACATTCCATGTGTGTGTGGAAAAATCCGTGTGGAGTCCTATATAGTAGGGAATTGGAACATTTATAAAGTAGGGGATTTTGTCTGGAGTGGATTTTTGCATGTAGGGAATTTTGTCTGTAGTGGAAAAAGGATATAGGGAATTTTGTCTGTGTATGCCTAGGGGATTTTGTCTGTATGGGATTTTGACCTACATTCGTTTATGGTGCTAACCCTCAACATGATTGGTAGTGCGTGGACCATCATTCTCATAATGATTCCAGGAGTGGCGGTCTCCCTCTACCCACTGCTCAGTCACATAGTCCTTAAACTTAGACACCGTCACCGAGTCATTGTCACATTCTTCCAGAGTTTGGAACCACACATCTTCGACAGAGACTAGGGGGACAAGCGGCAGTGCCGAAGCACGTAGCACAAGTTTCTTCACTTCTTCAATGTCCTTGAAGTCAGCTACAAGACCACACTATTGTACTTTTCTCCACATACACTGTGTGAAGTGAAAGAAACATCCACGGACTTGAACACGAACACACACGATACTGACAGCATGCCACGCTGCTGTTTCGAATTCCATTATTATCGTTTCTGGGGACAGGGGACAGGGGAATATTATGTTCACGGGGGAAATTCTGGATGAGTGTGAAGAATCTGGTGTACATTGTCTGCTGTTTATTTGGAAGTAGTCTATATACTAGGGGACACATATACCCGTCGACCATGGCGTGGATGGTGTATAGCTGGTATAAATATGACGGTGAAGCGCAGAAGGTACTGTCCATATACCAGGTCTCGGCTGTAGACAGCTGGGCCAGGTTGTCAACGGTGGCGCATATGAGCATTCGCTCCACCTCACCGGCTGTGTTGACCCTCGGACCTGCTTTCGGTCTGCAGAAATTCAAACATACAGTCAAATCTTACGTTTCACGTAATATTGGACTGTCATGTTGTGAACACAGCTAGATTAAAATTTAAAAGTATAATTTCGGGACACTTAGATCATGATATATTATTTAAGCTGGATGGTTATAATTATGTGAGTATTCTGCTCGGCACCCCTTGTAACCCCCTCTACAATGAACATTGAAAATTATTTTCATTGGTTACTTTGTTGTGACTTTCATGATACTATAGAAGTTTCAAGCAAATATTTTTAATTACTTTCCATTATGCATAATTTGTTTCGATTTGGATATTCAGTGGCATATTGTGAATGAATGTCTTAGCCATGTGCTGTTTGGTAAACTATTACCTGGCAGACCAACACAGTAAGGTTATGTTTGTATTTTGTCAGCTGTACAAAATTAAACCAATTCAGCTTTACCCTTTCTCACAAACAACAAAGACTGCAGCAGACAACTTTGATTTTTAAAAAGGCGTCTGTTGCATATGCATCAACATTTGGCTCCATGTGGGAAAGGGTTAATTATTGTCAAATCTGTATTATTTATTTAATATCTTCTTCCAGTAAAAAGTGGACTAAATAATTTTGGGAAACATTCACTGTAAGAGAAGTGTTTGTTTGTAAGGTGGATGAGTTAAATCAGGGCTCTAGACAAGGGGGGGTATTTTCTAAAATTCTTATTTGACATTCAAACTCTATGTTGCGGGTACTCAAAGAATCGACGATTCTTTTGAGTACCCAAAGCATCGGATTGTGTTCAGTAATAAGATAAATAGTGTGCGGGGGGGGGGGGGGGGGGAAGACCTGTTTACTCCCTTTTGATTACCCAAAGCATCGGATTGTGTTGAGTAATAAGATAAATAGTGTGCGGGGGGGGGGGGGGGGGGGGAAAGACCTGTTTACTCCCTCTTTTCTAGTCCTCTGTTATAGCATAATGTTTCCGGGGTAACGCACTCATACTTCCAGTCGGTCTTGTTCTGACACCGATACATCAGTCGTAATGCTATCTTCCGTAACATTAGCGAACAAGAGGGAAGTGAACACTAACATTTTAGAAGAAAAGGGTTTCGATCATTTAATCGTAAAAGCTATAATGATAACCTTAGCCTCATTTACAAGAGCAATTGGAATATTTGAAAAATAGTTCATTTAGGATCAGTGGATTACATGTAAACAATAAATTGCTCCTTTGACTGTGATATTTAACTTCTTTTTGAAAGCGTGGTTAACGTAGTGCATTTTGAAAAAAAGAGTTCTGTTATCAATGATAACTGAATAATTCCATAATCCTGTCACGGCATGAAAACGAAATTGTAAATGAACACAAAGCTAGTTTAAATCAAAAGATAAGATCAGTTCGGTTGTAAAAATACAGTTGGACGTTTAAATGTCATAGTGAGTTTTACATCGTACTTTACGACACAACGTAATCATGGTTAAATGGAACATCAACTCGTTCAGGTAAATAAATTTCGTCTTTTATACTCCATCGAAATAGATCGATGCCATGACCAGTTTTCAGCCTCCGAAAGCCTTGTTAGATTTATTTATGATAAAAGGATCCGTTATATACGGATCTGTGGCTGAGGCTTTTCTGACAACATTGAGAGACAAGAGAACTATCTTCAACTTCAACTTTGTATCAACGTTATATATTTTGATTTTCTAGATTTTCCTATTTCAACATCACCTATTTTAAAAGCCAACGTTCCTATATATTATAGGTTATTGCATCTATATGGGAAAGTATTGTGATGGACTAGTTCCTTCGGTTGAGTTGCCCGAGCTTGGAAGGGTAGATCTCTGCCGAATGCATGAGTCCCAACACAATAGTTTCCCATTATCATGCAATAACCTTTTTTTATTGTATAATTTGATATTGTCTATTTAAAAGGTGTAGTTTTGTTTGTTTGAAACACTTCACTATTTAGAAAATTAATACTCGTTTTGGATTGTTAAGATAAATAAACCTTAACGATCTATCACGCAATTATACTGTCCTTTCCGTTGGATGCTAGGGTCGTGGAAAATATAAAAATAATAAGAACACCCACCTTTAAAACAATTATTTTCACATTCATCATAGAAGTTATTAAATCCCACTTGATTTTATTCGTCATGTTTTATTGAGATAAACTTATATAGATCGTCAATGACTATCAAAAACATATACGAATATAAACACAGTCTACAAATACCGATGACATTGAAACACGTCTTATATTACGTCAAACACTATATACGTATTTATTTACAGTTTACACACGTGGGTAATGCTAAAAATAGACTGGATTGGGTTTTGTGTACGTCTACCGATTTTGCATAGCATGTCATGTACAGCGGATTTACCAAACATTGTTAATTATCTCTAAACTCATCAAAGTTTGGATGGGAACGCTCTGTAACGTTAGAAATACGTGAAAAAGATCTGAGTGCAATATCAGTGCGTGCAATATCAACCCGTGCAATATCGACGGATACCGCATCTTTTTTCCATTGAAAAATAGAAGGCAAAATATTAAAATATACAAATAAAAATGTATATAAACATATACATAAAATAACAAGTAGATGTGCAAAATCATACAACAAATGTGCCTTTCAAGTCGAGTGTTCGTGATTCTACGGCATGTCAACTGCAGCTACAAATAATAGCAAAAGTCGCAAACTCTTTCGAAAATGTTCCGATTTCTTTCACGATTAAAACAGGCTTTAAACATCAATACTTTTATTAGAATATATATATTAAAACTATCTCATCATAATCCATCAATCTATGAATCGAGCCATGGTAACACCACTAAGATCGTTGAATCCTAACTGTTTTTAGACAAAGAGAAGACAAAAACCATTTCATATAAATTCATGATGATTGATATTAACATTTTTATCAAGACAGTAAAAAGTACTCACATCGTTTATCGTAAAGTTTTAATTGACTGAATGTTATTTAACCTTAAATCTTAGATACGTTTAGCATATTGCTTAAACAGGATTGTTTTATGATTTCTTTCAATTTCAATCGCAATCAGTGAGTTGGTTGCGATTCTAAAATCCCCCGTTTGTCAATTTTTAAGAGAGCAACGTACCAATAAACATATTGAAGGATGGTATGTTCGATTAAATCACTACATATATATTTAAATACCTCATTTATAATGTAAAAGATAAAGTTGAACCCAATACCACGCTACTTCTTGTTAAGTTGTTTGTATACAAATGTAAGAAGAAATAATCTCGATGTATTCGGTGCGAACGATTGAGATGATGGATATCGAGTCGTATTCATCACACCATCTCACTCTACACATTATCTTATTATCCTTGTTGTCATATTCGACAATACGTCTAGTTTTATCTTCAATGTATCAGGGATATGAAATAGTGAACAATAACGTACTTTTGTAAGGTCCTTCACTTGCACACTGTGCACTTGTATCACAGGGAATATGAAGAGCAATACACATGTCATGAGATTACACGTCAATGAAATATGTGTGTTGTTTTTTTTATTTAATCTTTCTACTATATCGACCGCTTTGGACCCCTCTGCAACTTTTACTTTCTTTTTTTCTCTCAATGTATCATTTTGAGTTATATTGTATAATTAAAGTAAACATTCCTCTAGGATCTACTCGACTACTTGACCAATGTCATATACATCTCCCAGCATTGATCATTCAGTGGTATTCTTTCGCAAACGATATAATTGTAGAATTATATGTAGAATTTGGAATTCTCTGCCCCCTATAAAGGGAGAAACATGACACAGCTGTAATATTCTCCTCTGAATCAGCTCGGAAGATACATTTGTTGAGGGTGACCGTCTACACGAAGTGTTCACATTGGTTGAAAGAACTCGGCGACATCAGACATTACAAATCTTAAAAATGATATTCCCACGAAAGGACAACATTGAGGGACCACACAATAATTTGCTGAAGTTATATCAATTGGTATTCAACATTCCCACCAGGGCAGGCATGAGAACATAAATCAAATTATACGAACATTTTCATTCTTCTCTTCAGAATAAGGTAACTAAGATAATGTTACCGACACGTTTCTTACGTAACCCTGTACACAAAATGTAAAAGCCATAATGATGGGATTGAACATATTTGAAGGCCAGTTGTCATCAGAAAAGAGGCAAAATGACCTACCTAAATACATACTCTTTACTTAAACTGTGTGTCTGATTTCAGATAATCACGGTAGAAATGTTTCTTAGGTATGATTGTACGCCATTTGTTTTAACCATATTCATTAGTTCAAACAACAATTGATAACAGGCAGCATCTGAAAAGGGTTTTAATGTAAAACAAACTTGAAATTGTCATCCTCTGAGATTACAATAATTGTATCGATAGTGTGACCCTCTGTAACAAAAATGCTCCAGTCATATTGGTTGACGAAGCGTATTGCTGTCATAGATTACTAATTTGATGTTTCAGTTACAGTGGAAACCCCCTTGCAGTTTCCGATTGTCAATCAAATTTTCCTTTGACATAAGACATTATCGCATATGATACTGTTATCACCACGTAGGGTATCGATGTAAGGCCATATTTGCCTCCTTCTTTATAGTTCTTCCAAGAGCGGCTATGATACAATATCTCGTTATTACGGAAACAAGTATGAACAATTCAGAATACACAAGAACGGAGCTATATCAATGGCCAGTACACGGACACTGTACTTTCGTTAGCAGTAATGCATTGTAACAAGAGGGCAAGGATAGCCCTTGATCGTTCACCTGAATTATTCAATGTGATTTGTCATGCCTACCACAATAACTTATTTGTGTTTTTACCAACCAACTTGTCTTATGTAATCTTGTAGAGGGTCTCCAAGGGAACATTTCTACAACATGTATTGGAAATTGGCCGGTTTTTCATCAGAGCAGAATATTTTAAATTTTTCCGATATAACCTATACGGCAAAAACAGCCCAACGCCTGGCGCCCACTTTTCCCACAAATGTACCATACTCTATGGAGAAATCGGTTGAATTGTCAGCTAAGGAATATTGCCATGAAATGATTTTGGAAAACGGCCAGATTCTGTCTGAAAAGAAGATTTTCATAAGTTTTCACTATAGCCATAGAAGGCAAATCAACTCCCACCCTCATGCGGAGATGTTTTTTCGACTAATCAACAAATCTGTGAAGGGGTCATTCTAAAGATCATTTCTACAAAACTATTTTTAATTAAATGTTCATTATAGCCATATTAGAGTAAACCATACATAGCCCCCTTGCGGCTATTTTGTTTTTAAAACCAATCAAATGATAGAATATGATAGAGGGTCATGAGCAAGAAACATTTCTATTTGGAAAGCGGAGCCAGATCAATCTTTCGAGAAAGAAGTTGGAATACTCAACATAGCTTAACTGAATCTAATAGAGGGTCGAATTAACATATCTACAAACTTATTTGGTAACGCAGCCATGGCAACCAAAATCCTGCTCTAGCGATAAACAAAAATAAGACATTTCGATAAATACATTGAGAGGGTGCTTTCTGTGAACGTTACATCGCAATTGACCCACTGTGTTACAGAGAAAATATGTTGACACACCCGGACGAGCGCATGACAATATTTACAAACATATTAGGAAATCTCTTGTAAGAATATGTTAACAAGTTGCCTTTTCATCTTTGTAAAATCATTGTATCATTTGTACCAGAAACCATAGCCTACCAGTAGAAACAGGTAGATGGCAAAACATACCAGCAAATGAACGTAAATGGCCCTTAACAAAGGAGATGAGTATCACTACCTTTTAGTCTGTCCAAGAAAAACAGATCTGGATATATGCTAAGCAGACCTAATATGCCCAAATTTATAGATCTTGATAAGAAAATATGAGTACTCTTAAAAAAAACCAGCTCATTTTGCGCTATAATTAATTATTATCATAAGTGACACTATATGTTTGATGTTTATCTTCAAATGCACGCGTATTAATTGCCTGTCGGGGGAGATGTCAACTACGAAGGACATCCTCACTGACATGCTCTATTATATGTACGCGTGGGTATGATATGTGCATATGTTTATGCGCACGCTTAACTTTGCCTTGCGTTTCGGGGGGGGGGGGGGGGGGGGGGGGTGTCTGGGTCATTTATGAAGGACATTCCCACTGACATGCTCTGCACTGTGTGCACATGTGTTATATGACCTTATGTACATGCATATATAATAGTATTGTAAACAGGCAGTAATTGAAATTGTCTCTAAATATAAATATAACTACAATCTCCTTAAAGTTGACAATGGACAAATCACTGAAAATGTTCCTACTTTTCGCTTTAGGCTTCCTTGCTATTTTCCTGTTTACCTTTTTTAAAGTAAAACTTTCTACATACTGTCTATACATATAAAGAAAAAAATAATATATCAATTTATGTTTTAGGCGTTTTCCGTCTTGATGATTATGTTATGTGATCATGTATTGTAAAAAGTTTCTTTGTATTTGTAATGCTAATGTTTCTCACGATTCGTTGGACTTATGCTTTGTTAAAATAACTTTAATAATAGAAACTTGAAAACTTTCTAACGCCCCTACAGCAGATGACTTTGAAAACAATTTCGCTAAAGGAAAATTTACGCATTATGTACTTAACTCCTAACTCTTACATTTACAGAGAATTTACCTCCTTTTGATTAGATGTTGTCAAAATCGTTTGCTGCAGATTTGTTGTATGTGGGAAAGGGTTAATGTATCACCGTTTTAACATCACATAAAGAAGAACGTGCATACATCTCGCGGGCACTTCATTTGAGCTCTCCCGCGAGAAAACCAACATTACGGCCTCTGCGTAATTGTTCGACCCAGATCAGCCTGCGCAGTCTGTGCAGACTGATCCAGGCCGACACATTCCGTCTCAGGGGGATAGAGGTATAGGGTAATGATTCATGAAACAGAAAATCCACAGGAAGCGAAAAGTGTTTATCCGGGTAAGCCTGCGCGACATGCTAAGGCTGATCCGGGTCGATACTTTACGTCCACAATGTTGGTTTTCTCGAGAGATGGCTCATTTGTAGATTTACATCAGGAACTATACTTCAAGCAAGTGAACGGCGAGACATATAGACCAAAACATGGACTATATTTATAAACGAAATAGACAAGTAATGGAGAGAGTTGAAAACATGTTGACAAATGTAGAAATTGTTTTCAAAAGTCGTGTGCTGCAGATGAAAATGCGTATGTTGTGGCAAAGGTATAAACTGTAAAACGGAATCATTCGCTTTTTGTTTGTGTGGTTTAACCTACCCTTTCTGTTCATATCATTTAATGTTAGCCGCGTCAGGCATATAGGGACCAGGTGAAGTGCTGCTTTAGCATTCCACATGCAGATTCGGGAGTGCAACACAAAAATCCGCTTGCAAATGTTTGTGTTGCGCGAGACATTACTACGTCTATGTTTTGTTTACTTTATTGGGTTTGTTTTACGTCATTTACAATGTGCAGTAATTTGTGTGTATAGCGGCGGCGACCCTCGTTTATCTATGTTCCCCAGGTGAATGGTTACTAGGCTAGGGAATGTGCCATGACCAAGAGCAAATGATTACGGCCATCGAGTTACATTTCAGACACGCCCATTTAATAGGAGGACAAGGAATATCAACCCGATTGTTCACTGTTCGCAGACTTCACGATACCCGTGTTTGAGCCTCGGTATGTTGTCATGGTAGTTAACACTGATGACAACATAATAAATAGAGATTATTCAACTTATTTTTTCAAAGATAAGAAAAAAATTCACAAGACGGCGAGTGAATTATTTTCTAATCTTTGGAAAAATAAGTTGAATAATCTATTTATTACATTTCATTGTTATTTGTTGTAATACATTAAATGTTTCATTACGCGTCTTCCACCATATTTTACCTACTTTGCGCATTATTTCGGATGGCCTAATTTACTTCTCTGTGGAATTCAAAATGGCGGCTAATGTTAAATGTTATGAGTTTGTTTGACGCGTGTTGTGTACAGCAACTCTACTAATGGGCAGTTCAACACTTCTACTTATAACGACCCTTCACGACGGTCCCTGTCGAAGTTGTTATATTTTGCATGGATTTGAGAATTGGTAATATTTTACGTCATTTTCAACAGTATAAAAGATGTATACATGGTAATAAGAACTAAAAGTTTTGTAAAACATACATTAAGCAAGAGATCAACTAATTATAACCTGAGCACTTTACTAACGTATCTTTCAAGAACATTCTTTTCATTCGAATTCATCGATTGAACGGAAATGTAAATGTGAGTACTAAGAGATGAATAAAATACGACAACTGTATAGCAAATAACACATTTATAAACTCATTGTTGGCAAAGCATGCATAGATACGTTGAATACTCGTATACTTTGTGATCGAATATACGAATTCTTATTTTTGTATTCGTTGCCATCCCTAATTTACATCATATGCCTGGTACCAATTTATATACAAAGAAATATACTTTAATTATTGTCATTTACGAAACAGTGAGAAAGACGAAAGCGAATATTTAAAAATACATCGTCTAAACTTCTAGATATTGACAATTTTATCAGGACAGTAACAAGTACACAAGTACACAAGTACACAAGTACACAAGTACACTTAGCCCATAATGTTAACAAACTGACAGGATGTCTTGCTCACTTATAAAACTGTTTTAAAAGAGGAAAGAATAATACACCTAGTACATGTGTACACGCATTATTCAATACCATTACTTGTTTGTTTGTGTGAATTGCATCCAATCGGTGAGTTGGTTGCAAGTCTAAATGCCTCCACGTGTCGATTCCCGGATAAAAGGCTATACTGAATTTTAGAAAACTTTGGAATTTGCTAAAAAAATAATTTTCAATAAAAGATGCTCATAACAGGCTCTCTGTCAAGTGTATGTAAGCCGTCGCGCCCATTTGTGGTATGCAATGATGCACCCTGCGTATGTAGGGACGCACATTCATGTGGAAAAACAAGATCATGATATTCATGACCCTGATCAAATGTCAATCGACAGACCTTTGGTATTCAATGATGTCGGTGAATTGCGTGTATGTCATTAGAAAGCTAGAAAGCGCCTTTATTTGTTTGTACGCTGTCTTAAGCAATTTTCAATCAAATTTAAGTTATATCACAATAAACAAGAAGTACTACTGGTATTATTTATTCTGAAAACATCTTTGCCGTCGTGCTGCTTTCCAAACACAGGGATCCGCCATGACCGAATGCTTAGCGACGGGGATTTGGAACCGGGCGTCCGGTCATGGTGGAGTGCCCATGGGAAAGGAACTATACTGAGTCTAGTACTGGTTTGTTTACTCAGGGATCATGAATAATTGAACTGTAGCCGTGACGTAAATGAAATAATGTTAAAGAAGGCGTAAAACCCCAATAAAACGAAATAAAAAAACCTTTCCAAACAACCCTGAGCACCAAAAGAGGGAAAGCCGTTACTACCATTCTTAAGTATTGACCCGACGGGGGATCGAACTCACAACCTTCCGCGACCAATGCGGGCACTCTACCACTACTCCACCAATCGGTCCATAGAGACTATGAATTGACCGACAATATTGAATGTGCGTGCATGAACCGTTCTTATTGAGCAGATAACTTAAAACCACATTGAAAGACGGCAACGTCGATCGAACTGATAACATAACTCATAAATTATGTCACTGATACGCAACACCATGATACTTCTATATAGTTATTTGTAAACAAGAACGATGAAAATAATATGAACAAAAATAAAAGTTTCGACGTCGATTTAAATGCTCGAGTTGGTGTCATATTCAACACATCATTGCACTCTAAACATTTGGTTATTATCATCCTATTTGACAATACGTCTAGTTTTATAACTCGTCAATGAATAAAGGTAGAAATTCGACCACGCACCGTGCTATATGTGGTTACTTTGAACTTTTACTCATAGTTGACGATGTAAGGAGGAATTTATTATAAGATAAACTAACCTTGTTCAAACTTCATTTACAATTTATTGTAAAGAGATTTAATCATAGTTTATTTAAAATGCTATATATATATAAGTATTTGTTCAAATAATTCTCGTAATTGCGATTATATTACAACTGGTCCTTAATATTATATAATTTCTGGTTTGAAAGATGAAAGATAACGCAATTGGCCGAGGTATGCTGCATGCGATGTATGCATCTGCCAATTCTATTGATACATATTTTTATCGTTTCATTCTATAAATAGACAAAGACTTAATAAGTCGCGGATGAATTGGTTTTGAAAAATTATAATGCTATTCTTAATACGTGCGTATATAAATAATTTAACCCCCTTTTACCATATGTAGACACTCCTGCAGCAGACGAGCGTTGCAAACATTGAGACAAAAGAAAAAAATGGCTCTTGATTAATAATTTCTCTACTTTTCACACAGTTTTGACATTTTATTATACATGATCCATGATGCGTTAACGTGCTTCAGGGTGTGGTTATGTTTCTAATCATCTGAACGGAAAGGCTCAGTGTCATCTATTCTGATTCATTCTCCCTGTCTGTTCGTCTCCATTTGAAGAACATTAACAAATTCGTAAAAAAATAGTAAAGTAATTTTTGAATTTGTTTACTTGACTCCCGATTTTCTTAAATTCCTCACTTTTGTTTAATAGCTCATCCACTTCCATACTTTTAGTACTACATGTATTAATTACCTCGACAACAGACGATTTTGGAAAGATCTATGCAAATATATCTATAAATGATAGTATAATAATCAAATAGAGTTGAAACCATTGCAGCAAAAGAAGGAGACATTTCTCCTTTTGCCACAACATTTTGAGCATGTGTCAATAGGCGTTCTTATATGGAATATGCGAATCAAATATATTTCGTCCAAAGAATGTTACGCTCCACCGCGCAACCTTTTTTTCACTCTTTTTTGTTCTTGACCTTAAAATAGAGCTTTGTTGCGCCTACGATATGATATTTTAAATGGGAGATTTTCTGAAGAAACATTAGAAAATTATACTTGTGTAGCTAATAACGATAGGAATATTGTTGAAAATATGATTTGCTCTTCAAATGTCTGACCTTTCAGTTTTGAAAAATGATATGTCTGTACATTTTCAAATGATTCAACAACATGTAGTGACATGGGTTCGGATTTAACAAAATGGAAGCGTTATAAATGGAATCGTCAATTTATGAACGTTTATCAATCTATATAATGACTTTAATAAAAGACTTTTCAAGTAATGAATCCTGATACTAAGTTAACTACGCCGACATGTTGATAACGTAACCTTCCACAAAACATGATGTTTGCACTATCTGGTAGATATCGGTAATAATGTTTTCTAGCACGACATTAGATTAAGCCATGTTTATTAGTACAACAACATGGATGACAGACAACATATGAAAAAGGTCAAAATGAAAAGAATGAAACATTTGAATTATTCTTCCCTGAATCTGCTGGTCAGCAAGAATTGTTTTAAATCATATAGACAACAAGAAATAAGGTTTTATATCAATATTTGAAGAAAGCGAACCAGGCATGTCTGCACATGCGTAATATATAAATCACCTCCTGTTTACAGGAACATTAGTTAAACAAGTATTTTTACATTAATATTCCGATAAGAAATACGCCTTGATATGACTTGTTCATTCGCTATAACATTAATTTCTATTCACACAAAATGTTCACGTATTCGTATTCCCTTTTTGTTTTCATCTGATTGTATTGCATTACTTTTCGATTTGCCTGTTGCCTACTGTATTATAACTTTGAACGTTATCCGAACTGACATCGCATGCACTGACCAAACATAGATTTCCCCATCAATTTCCTAGTCAATTTTCAAAACAATGCGATAAATTGGATAAAAGCAATCGCATTAAAATAAGACATAAACTTTGCCCCCTTCGTTTATATGATGACTGCCTCAAACAGGTCGTCCCTGATTGACATTAGCATGAGCCAATTTAGTTATTGTCTACAACATCATTTGGTACTAAACATGATGTATGAACTATTAAAATAAAAGTTATGGACACATGATTACTGAGGATTGTTCCGATTGAATAAAATCGAGTAAGTTGTTTTGACATAACAACGAGCACCTGCTCATGAATAATAGTGAAGCGTATGGAGTTAATTCTAGACAACCTTGTATGTGGTGTCGTCAGGCCCAGTGTACGAACAGCGAAGTATGTTGGTCTTATTTTAATTATATAAATATAAAGGGACGTTCAATCTGCAAAACTAATATGTCTTCTAAATATAAGACCGAGTTCTCATTGGCGTGTAAAGGTAGTTTGTCAAACTTGCATACACATGTAAGTATTAAAAATCGAGTTTTGTTGTGTCCGTTTATCGTATGTACACACTGTAAGTAGGCTTGCTCTTGCCCACGCGTGACGTTATTCAATTTGGACCGAGTCAATTATAACTTGGCGGTAGTAATGTGTTTGTAATTTCTTTAAACAAGATAAAATTAAGGTAACTGAAAAGCATTTTTAGGTTGCTAGATAAACAGAATGTTACGACATTGATTTCTGATATTAACGTGAGGTGATTTGGCTAAGAAAACTGATAATTGTGTCGCCAGAGGCTGGAAATTTATCAGTTATGCTAACCTCGTCAGATAAACTTCATATCAGAAGTGAAGGTCGAAATTATATATATTGCTTGCCAATGATCAGTTTCAAAATGCTCCTGAGATTTAATTGGTATCAACGCTTACATGGTGTTAAAATGCACCTAAGACAAAATGTCAAGTGTAGTCGTTTGAGTTGCAAGTCATATAAGTTAAATACATAAAATATCAAAGGTAAAGGTAAGCGTATTTATCATTGAAACGATGATACGATTGTAGTTGTACAAATTATACAACAAACTAAAGGAAAAAAATAGTTGAAAATAAATGTTTTAGTCCTGAGTGATTGCTTTTATTGATAAATTACTTCAGAATACCTTAATCCAGGTAAGTTTCGATTACTGCCATCACTATATGAAAACATTCAGAGGAGTAAAGTACTATTGTAAAGCCACAGGAAGTCAAAGAAACGTGTGCTGTTCACATTCAGTAATGAACCATTTTTCAGTTGGCTTCCGCCATACGGGAACTTCTTTGTTTAGATTAAGGCGGTTCCACCAGTTAACGTTAATGCAGTATACATCAAATTTATTTCAATGGTCCGACTGATGTACTTTTCTGGGTATTCTGATAGAACGGAAACTACCCCTAAACAGTTGGGTAAACAATGAATTACTAGTTAGGTGATAGATGAGTTTATGTGAACTATTATACCCGTTAGATAATAGTGGAGGAAATTTGTTCAGTAAAGATGGGTTATCAGGGATCTTCTATTTATATTTTAATTGCCAAATTGTTTATATAGTCTGCAAAGCAATAAATACACAACTAAACAAACAACAGTGAAAGGAGCTCTCACTTCAATGTTATATACATGAATTCAAGCGATAAGAATAACATATTTTTAAAAATGTTAACGCCTTAGTATTGTACTACTATTGTTAGAATCATGCTGTAATCATTATTGTAATAATGTATTGAATTTAGCCGACATAGGTTTGGAAAACTGATTCAGTGCGACGAGTGTTAAGCTCTTTTTAGCAGAATCATTTAATATCTGATTACTAAGATTAGGTATATTGATCAGAAGTATTCAAGTCATCATATGATTTCTCAAAGAATCGGAGTATTAAACAGGTTCTAGGGCAAGGGAGTAATACACATATATTCTACTGATTAATCTGATAATCTGCTCGTTGCAGAGATAGGTTATCTGTCAGTTTAAATGTTATCTCATTTATAAAGGTATTCATAATACCACTTTGTTTGCGCAATTATTGTTAGCCCATTTTTCTTGGGATAATAAGTTCATCTTATAAGTTCAGTTATAGTTTTATTTTTCTTCATATATGTTGTTGAGACGCCAATATTGTAGACTGCTATTATGGTCAGACATACATGTTTTCAAAATTATAATGATGTATTTGTTTCTGTTTCAGGTCTCTATTCTTCATATCTGTGTTGACGACATTGACATTAATTGTTGGCTCGTGGCTACTTTTTGAAAGAGGGACCTCAGTCAAACGAAATGATGTTCGCCGTTCTAAACATAATGTATCACGGGAAAAGAGACACGTCGCTTTTTTGAAAGTACATCAGACATCAAGTACATCAATCCAGATATATTTTTAAGATACGGTTGGCAAAGTAACCTAACATTCGTACTACCTGGCAAACCTTATACTCGGGGCTTATCAAATGTTATAAGTTTATCTACAACTGTGAATGAAAGAAACATTAGAGATCCACCGTCAGGTAGAAACTATGACATGTTGTGTAACCATGTGCTATTTTCACAACAAAGTTTCCAGCGGATCATGCCGAATGATACCATTTATATCGGAGTTGTACGAAAGCCCTTCGAACAATTCAGTTCCAGCCTCGAGGTGTTCAAACCTAGCTATATTCTAAATGACATAAATAGTTCGAAACCGGTTGAAGTTTTCTTACAGGATCCCCAGAAATACGAACCTAAGATTATCTCTAATTCTTGGACAAATAATCGAATGGCTTTAGAATTCGGATTTCCTATACATTTGTTTACAAATTACAACACAACAGAAGCTACAAATTATCTTAAAATGCTGGACGAAAAGTTCCACTTAGTGTTGGTAGCTGAAATGATGGATGAATCGTGCGTACTGATGAAAAGGATACTACACTGGCAAACAAGTGATATTATATTCGGCAGTTTAAACATAGGAAATAAGATTAATTATTTGTATACGCCGTCTTTTGACGAGGCCTATCTGTATCATCAATATGCTAAACTGGATTATGATTTATATTATTTTTTCTATGTGAAACTGAAATACCTAATGCGTAAGGAGGGTAAAGATTTTGAAAGAGAAGTAAAGATGTTTAAAAAGATAAGAACACAAGTAGCAAATCATTGCATCAAGAATTATGTTCAAAAATTGTTTGTACATGCAAATAATTGGAGTGATGCTTTTACTGTTACAAAGGAAATGTGTGATGACATGACACGAGATGAAATTGACTTTGTTAATAAGATTAGAAAAAGACAATATGGCGATTAGTAAACGTTATGTATATATGTATTTAATGTTTTGTGACAATATAAACATCGATATGCACGATGAAAATAATAATGTAAACACATTTTTATAGCGAAATCCTCTGTCTACTTTTGATAATTGTACATATGTAGCGGTCCTCTCTGACTTTTCAAATACTCTATATACTATTGTACACATGTAATGTTTCAAATCGATGATTGAGTACAGTGAGTCTGAAGGATAACACATATAACCTTGAGGCAACTGGGTTAATTTGTTTGCTTCAGAAATACTTATTTCTCCAGATCGAGAGCAGTAAATGTTGCAGTCACCAAAGGAGGACAGATTTTTTATACGGCCTTCTGAAAATATAACATTAGAATATATTTACCCTTAATTTAACTTCATAATTGAAAACATCTAGGGAAATGAAAAGGTTGGTATGTATCTAACGAAGACATCAGAATAACATGGTCGATATCAGAGAGTGTCCTTTGTTACTTTCAGAATATATGTTTTAACAAAACAAAATAAATCAAGATGTGACGAGCGTCATGTTTGAGTACAATCATTAACAACGCTTCCACCTACAGTGTAACCTATCAATACAGTACCTCTTTAGAGTAACAACCTCTTTAGAGCAACAACCCCTTTAGATCAACAAATTTGAGAATTGCATTTGTGTCTAAACAAATAATGCCCATCCTTTGTTATTAAATAGTTTTAGTGCTATGCAAAAACTCGTCTGATTTGAAATCATCAGAGAAACACCTTTTAGTAAAAATAATATTTGACAATCTAATTTTGATTTGTAGTTGTTTATGGACAAGGATGCATTAGTCGAGAAATTTGTCTGTTAGAGGGTCAAATAAGGAATTCAGAACATGCCAAATGCCCCTTATCTATAGCTTTGAATTATATATAGTCCTGTAGTACATACAAACAAATACACATAACTGATACAGGATTGCTGAAACTGAAAGCAAATCAACATGCTATACCCCTCTGACTCACAATGAGATAGTGCAGGAGAAGTGTTACGTCAAAGTGTTAAAAGGGACTGTGTAGTTTCACTACGACCCGGAAACATTTCCGTTGCGGTGTTACACCATACACTGTTGATCAATACCCATCTCGCTATCCTCCTGTTAATAAATAACCATCCCGCTATCTTCCTGTTAATAAATACCAATCCCGCTATCTTCCTGTTGATTAATACACATCTCGGTATCCTCCTGTTAATAAATACCCATCTCGGTATCTTCCTGTTGATTAATACCCATCCCGCTATCTTCCTGTTGATTAATACACATCTCGGTATCCTCCTGTTAATAAATACCCATCTCGGTATCTTCCTGTTGATTAATACACATCTCGGTATCCTCCTGTTAATAAATACCCATCCCGCTATCTTCCTGTTGATTAATACACATCTCGGTATCCTCCTGTTAATAAATACCCATCTCGGTATCTACCTGTTGATTAATACCCATCCCGCTATCTTCCTGTTGATTAATACACATCTCGGTATCCTCCTGTTGATAAATACCCATCTCGGTATCTTCCTGTTGATTAATACACATCTCGGTATCCTCCTGTTAATAAATACCCATCCCGCTATCTTCCTGTTGATTAATACACATCTCGGTATCCTCCTGTTAATAAATACCCATCTCGCTATCTTCCTGTTGATTAATACCCATCCCGCTATCTTCCTGTTTATTAATACACATCTCGGTATCCTCCTGTTGATAAATACCCATCTCGGTATCTTCCTGTTGATTAATACACATCTCGGTATCCTCATGTTGATAAATACCCATCTCGGTATCTTCCTGTTGATTAATACACATCTCGGTATCCTCCTGTTAATAAATACCCATCTCGGTATCCTCCTGTTGATAAATACCCATCTCGCTATCCTCCTGTTGATAAATACCCATATCGCTATCCTCCTGTTGTTCAATACCCATCCCGCTATCCTCCTGTTGACAAATACAATATATCGACCTCGTTCGGAAATCCTCGAGTTCAGTATAGATGTTATGGACTTAATGAATTGATCATAATATGCAATTTCTCCTTTTGCAACAATGCTTTTACTTATTTTTAAATTACTATACTTTCATTAAGAAAGATTTTTCATTCTTTTATAAAAGTCGTCTGCTGCAGATTTGTTGTAATACTAACTTAAGCCTTATGTACTCAGAAAAAATCGTCTTGACTCATTAAGATGATTCTTTTGCATAGTCACAACATAGGGGCAATAGGTTAAGAGGTCTAGATAAGGATGAGTAAACAGGTCTTGCTTCCGGGATATCTTTCTTTCAATTCAGTCAAACCTATGAGACGAATCTTTAGAGTACCCAAAACATTAGTTTTGCAGGTCTAATAAAGAGTTTAGAACATTCAAAACGCCCTTTATCTATAGATATGGATGTTCACTAAGGAATTGGCAATATGAGAACCCCTACAATCAGAACTCTCCTTTCTCTACACCTCTGATACTTACGGACCATTCCTTCATGAAACTGTCAGCTTCACTTTTGGGTACCTCTTTTTGTCTCTTGAACTCGTCTTTAACATACTGATTTCCCATAGCTTGTAACTAGTACTGCAAATTGTGTAATTTTAGTAACGCTTTGTAGAGAGCTTGAACATGTCCTACGTGACTGGACGTCATCTTACAGGACAGACGAAACCTAGAAATGTAAGAATAAACAGCTGTTTTATGTATGATTTAGAGAACTAGAAATATATTTAGAATTATGTTGATGCCTTTGCCTCTTTTCAATAACTGTTCTTGCATTAAAAGATTTGTTACACATTTTTGCAATATTGTTGTATGTGTTGTGCAAGGGTTAACTCTTAGAGACGGGATTTAATTGATAACCACGATTGTAGGGATCAAATGAAAAATATACCTCACAACTATTGTAAATCTCTTAAAATCTTCATGTTTGTATATAATATACTGTGATTCATGTAATGTTTTAGATTTACCTGACAGTAAAGTTCTTAGAAAATTCTTTGCCTAATAAATTAATCAAATTACAGCATCTAATTACAAGCCTAAGCGTTTGGTATTTCTGAATACACTGCTGGATTACATGGCTCGTTTAGGTCTGGTTTGCCAGTATTTTCTCTTATAAATGCCGAAGTTTACCTGGAAAAAGATGAGTTGAAAAATAACAGTTTAACAAGCCAACTCTTGGCTGAGGATATTTCAAATGGGACGATTCCTACAATATTGTGTTGGTCTTCTTTGAAGTTTTGAGCTGGGATTTGATAGATCTTTATTAGCTCAGCAAAAAAAAATGTATATACTGATATTTTTAAGAATTAAATGTATACAATTAAAAGTACTGCTGTTTCTACAATTTTGTACATGGTTCATTCCTATGCTGAGGCTTAGGGAAATGTCTTAAAATCCTCCACGGTAGTCGTTGTAGTCAAGGTATTTGTACTCGGATTGCGATTTTATATTTTGACTGTTTGCATTACAATGCAATATGAAACGTCAATATAATATTGAGAAAGGCCGCTGAATGCGGCCGATATGACATTGGGTGGTAGGTGGTTTCATTATTGTGATAATATCTGGTGACCTCTCCGGGACAGTTGACTTAATGTCTACAAAACTAGGGGCTCTGTGAGCATCCCTCGCGAAAAAAAGGAGGACGCCTGTGGTGCATTCTAGGGCACATCTGGGGTATGTTTTAGAAGTATTTAACGTTTAGAAAATGTCAGCTCAACATGTACTGCTTGGAGTGTGTCGAGACTAGAGTCCATTACAGGCCATCTGCCTACTAAGATTGGTAAAATTATAGGTCTAAATTTCATTTTTCCGTTTTTTATGATTTCCGGGACAATCGCGCGTCCCTCCGGATATCCAGGATAGAGATGCAATTTCCGGGTCAATGCCGGTCTTCCGGGAGGATATCACATGTATACCTTCACGGTTCCTGGGGAAAAGAACTGACGAAGGTCTTGCTGGTGTAGCATTCCTGGAAAAGCCTGTTCTGGTTCAGGCATTGATCTGCCTAATGTAGGCGGTTGCTGGTATGCCAACTAGCCCAGGGTGTATTTTAAAAGAGAAGAATGCAGCCTGTTGTGTTGACGACGACTTTCAAGAGTTTTCACTGGAATTTCAATAATATGATGGCGGCTTGTTCACCTTACGTGACATATGCTGAATGAATAATCTTCTCACACATTGTTCCTAAAACAATATTAGATTATCCCATTCCCTCATACCACGAATATGCAGCAGACGACTTTGAAAACATATATGAAAACATTTTGGAACTCCCTTTAAATGGAAGTACAATAATTGAATAGAGTTGAAAACATGATGACAAAAGGAGAAATTGCTCGTTTTCAAAAAGCTGTCTGCTGCAGAGGAGTCAGAAAGCGTCTGTAGGGAATCTAATGACACATTTAAAATTGTCATGGACGAAATAATTTTGTACGAAAGACCCGATTCGTTTCTTCTTTGCATAATTGTCGTTCTTAACCCTCTCTTTATAGGCAGAGAGTGTTCATTCAAAGTAAATTTTCTATTAAAACCAGTTTTACCTTAGCTTGTTCTTTTCTATATTTATTTCGAACCAAATATACATTTTAAATCACCTATAATTAACTATTTGTACGTGAGTGTAAAGAACGGCTCTCTGCAAAAGAGAATGATCTACGCAGTCGGTATTCAAAAGTCACTTGATGAACAATTTTAGCTTAAAAACAGTTCATATTTTAGATATACATGGATAAACATTTTTAAATGCATTCTTCGCAAACCAAGACATCTCTTTGAATATGAAAATAACATTCAGTAAGTTAAAAAATTGATATTAAAAGGAGAATCCGACGTGATTTACAGGTCTGCTGCAGGTCTAATAGGGACTGTTTTGTCTTCGTAAATAAAACAAAAAAAACATAAATGCGAGCCCAAAAAAAGAAACTGCAAATACTTAAAACATCGGAATATTTATTTCATTTTAGATGTGTCATAACTTAGTGTTTTCAAACAAACGCAATTGTAATATGACAAGACATTTAATTTTTTTTTACTAAAAAAACCTCTTTCTCATTTTCGAAAAGCTATTAAAAATATGAGTCGCGGGCTTTTGCCCGGCGACTAATAAGACTGCTGTTTTTTTAAATTTATTTATGAATAAACAAGAAATATATACATGCGAAATTTAAAACATTTGAGAAAACTAAAATTTTTTAAATCAAATAATTCAGAATTTCCTAAGAATGCGAAATTAAAATTTTATTTATGCATAAACAAGATATATATACATGCGAAATTTAAAACACGAGGGCGAGTTGTTCCACCGACAGCTCTCTGTATTAACCCAATATCATTTGCGTTCTGAATATATTTGAACATCTGGATGGCTATAAATAAGTTTGGGTGGGAGTGTTATGTCATTTTCTTAAGTTTGCTGTGCCAGCCTTCGATGTTGATCGTAGTGCGCGGGCTTTGTGTGCCAAAGTGGTTCCACATCGGTCTGTCGCCTTCTAACCATTGTTCGGTAACGTAGTCTGTGAATGGTTCTGTGATTTCCGTTAGATCGGCCTCGTCTCTGTCTTCTAGAGTCCGGAACCAGAAGTCCTCTATCTTGTCTAAGGGAAGCAGAAGCAGGATTGCTGCACGTCGGACGAGTGTCTTTACATCTTCGTTTTCTTTATACGGAATCTGGAGACCGGTTGCTTGTGCTCTTCGCCAAATGCACTGGGTAAAATGGAAGAAACACCCCAGGGAACGTCTGTAGTATGGCACCGTGGGCAGCTGTCTCGAAGTCAAGTACGGCAGAAGTTGGGTGGAATCTCAGACCGATGTCGTTCATCTTTTCTTCGAGGAGGCTAAAGCTTTTGTCTGTACGTCGCTTGGCTCTTTCCTGGGAAGAAGGAGTAGACAACTGGCATCATTTTACCGGCAATCTGTACATGGATCGAAAAGATCTGGTGGAAGAGGCTTGGCGTGTGAAGAACGTTCCGTCGCAGTAAAACGTGGTGGATGCGGCTAAGTGGTGGAGGTTCTCGGTTGTGGCGAAGGCAAGCATACGGTTGTTGTTGTCACCGTCGTCGAATAGTAGAAATCTGTCACCCGTGGCTGTTTCTGTCTATTTGCCGTCTAAGACTATATCTGTCTTAGTCTTTGGAAGTGGGGGTGTCTGTTTTCTGCGGGCTCGGTACAACATGGACTTTGTGGAGTTGAAAGTAGGTTGAAAGTAGGTATATTTTTAAGAACTTCGCGGCAGGTGTCATCCCATTCGTTGATATCTTGCTCATGATCTGTTTGGCAACGACGTTGGAGTGGTATGCTGGGTGGTTATGGTTTCGTCTCCCGAATCCTGTCGGTTTGTCGTTGAATGTAGACTGGAAAACTTGGCAACCTTATTCGACACATCTCCAGAACATATTGTCTTCTCTTCTACGGTTTACGCGATAAATGTATCCGTCAAATTTCAAGTTTTGACCCCCTTTTCTGTTGATGACGTACTGAACGGTCAGCTGTGCGTTTGCCATGATTGAATATGACTAATTTAGTGTTTGGTAATTTTATCATTTCATTTATACGTAAGTTATTCGTATGTTTCTAACGGTTTGAACTAAATGAACATCAATTAAGTAACAGAACAGTTTATTTTTGTTTTAAAGAAAAAAGATCAAAAGGCAAAGTTTTTAATCAATTTGTTCAACAGAGACCTTGACTGTTTGAACTTAATTACTTACGACTAGAAAATAATACGTTAACGATTAAAAGAAAACAACTTAATTGTAACATGCATTTAAATTGTAGTTATTCTGATCAATTACCGTCTATCCTTCAGATAAATTTACAGTATGAACTTAATTAATAATGTTAACAAGTTATTCTTCATTAAAATGCATTTAATGCGTGCATCCTTAAAATCAATTAAATTGGTTTATGGTATGTATAGTTCTATACCCCGTTAGGTACCCCCTAATCCCGGGTTAGTGAATGGTTTTAAGCGGAACGAGTCGACGTATCGGGTATAAACCGACCTAGTATCTGACCTAATTTTACCCATATTCAAACTGGACCTAGATATCATTATGACAAACATTCTGACAAAATTTCAAACTGCTGAAGCAAAGATTGCGACCGCTAACGTGTTAACGAGATTTTCCTTCATCTTGTTCTAGTGACCTAGTTTTCGAACAGACATGAACCAAATTCGAACTTGGTCTACATATCATCAAGACAAACATTCTGATAAAGTTTCAACATTCTAAAATTAAAATTGAAGCTTCAAGAATGTTAACAAGATATCCTTTCAATTTAGCCTAGTGACCTAGTTTCTGATCCAGTATTACCCATATTAGAAATTGACCTAGATATCATTAAGACAAACATTCTGACAAAACTTTCCTTCTATTTGACATAGCGACCTTCTTTTTGACCCGACATGATCCATATTCGAACTTGACCTACATACATTTATCATCAAGACAAACATTCTGATAAAGTTCAACATGCTCTAGTTAAAAATGCAGCCTCCACAGTGTTAACAAGGTTTTCCTTCAATTTGACATTGTGACCTAGTTTTTGACTTCATATTGGCCTGTTTCGAACTTGTCCAAGATTTGAGAGATATAAATGTTCTGATAAACTTTCATGGAGATAGGATGCAAAATGTAGCCTGTAGTGTGTTAACAAGGCAATTGTTGACGACGCACGACGCACGACGGACGACGGACGGACGCCGGATAAAGTGAGCTATTGTGATCACATGTTGTACATAGTAAATTCATTGAAGTGATATCATAAACTTTTTGAAGATATTTGAATATAGAAATAATAAGTATGCGACACAAACTTTATGATTTAATTAGAAACCTGTTCATCTAAAAGTAATTTTCTGGTTTCAAATGCCTCAATTAGATATGTTTTCACTGCTTTTACATGTGTGGGTCTACATTCACTCATTATGTCATAAAACAACATTGCAGTTGGCTATCGATATTTCCTGACTTCTTGGAAATATATAAGCCGAAGTTCATTGTAAACAGGACATACTAACACAAATTGAAATTCATCCTCAACAACAAATCAATTTCTACCAAGACAAATATTACAGAATCTCAAACAACAATCAATCTTTTGACATCTACGCTTTTCTACATTTAAACAATGACTAGAACATCTCAACTTTGACAATATGCGACGACTATAATATGATATATCCATGGAAAGACAATGTTTAAAGCACTTTAAACAGTGACTACAATTTCTTACACCGTTATGTAATGCATGTTTAATTTTAGATGCCCATGTCTTTTTGTCATTTTCATCTAGCCTTCTAAGCATAGAGTAGCATTGTTTAAGATATCTTGTAGTAGCCATTTCTGTAAATTGTATCCAGTACTTAATACACTGTGTCATATACGTAACAAAAATAGGATATTTACTGCATTCACTTAAGGCGAAACAAATCGAAATTCAGATAAGGTTCTCCACACAACAACATATATGGAAGAAAGAGAATGATTGCGATGAAACCTAAATATATAGTTATAATTAATTATCTATAAATAAGTCAAAATTAATGAAGACAAAATTAAGAGAGATAGAAATACTATAAATAGCATCTCATACAAATTGGGAACACGCAATGAAACTCTTTTGGATGCATTTTGCAGCCCATTAATAATGAAATGCACACAAGAAGATATGACTAGTGTTGACGTCTGAGTTGCAAATAAAATAATAAAAAAACATTAAAAGTGTCAGGGGGAAGTGAGCGTATTTATCATCGATTCATTTAGTCTACAATGAGATCAGAAACTAAAAAATGATCAAACCGTAAGCCGATATGATTTAATCCTGAGTGATTGCTTTTATTGTCAAAGGACTAAACATCCTTTTTCCAGGTAAGTTTCGAATAGTGCCATCACTAGATGAAAACCTCCTTTATCCAAGTTAGTTTCGAATACTGCCATCAATAAATGAAAAGATCCTTTATCCAGGTTAGTTTCGAATACCGTCATCACTTGAGGAAAAAATCCTTTATCCAGGTTAGTTTCGAATAGTGCCATCACTAGATGAAAACATTCTTTATCTAGATTAGTTTCGAATACTTCTAACACTAGATGAAAACATCGTTTGTCCAGGTTAGTTTCGAAAGCTACCATCACTAGATGAAACACACATTCTTTATCCAGGTTAGTTTCGAATACTGCCAACACTAGATGAAAAAACATCCTTCATCAAGGTAAGTTTCGAATAATGCCTGCCATCACTAGATTTAATCATCCTTTATCCAGGTTAGTTTCGGTTACTGCCATCACTAGATAAAATCATTATTTACCCAGATTAGTTTCGTATACTGCCATCACTAGATGAAATCATCCTTTATCCAGGATAGTTTCGAATACTGCCATCACTAGATGAAAACATCCTTTATCCAGGCTAGTTTTGAATACTGCCATCACTTGATGAAAACATCCCTGATCCAGGTTAGTTTCGAATACTGCCATCACTAGATGAAATCATTCTTTGTCCAGGTTAGTTTCGAATAATGCCATCACTAAATGAAATTATCCTTTATCCAGATTAGTTTCGAATACTGCCATCACTAGATAAAACAAACATCCTTTATCCAGATTAGTTTCGAATACTGCCATCACAAGATGAAATCATTCTTTATCCAAGTTAGTTTCGAATACTGCCATCACTAGATGAAATCATCCTTTATCCAGGTTAGTTTCAAATACTGCCATCACTATATGAAATCTTCCTTTATCCAGGATAGTTTCGTATACTGGCATCACTCGATGAAATCATTCAATAAAGTGAAGAACGTCAGGAAAGCCAAAGGAAGTTAAAACTGTGTTTTACAAAGTCAGTAATAAACAATTTCTCTGTTGGCTACCGCCATACGGGAACCATTTTGTTAAGATTTAGACGTTTCTACCAGTCAAAGTAAATTAAAGTGTTCATATATGCAGAGATGTAGACGGAATGATGTAGTCAGGTATTAAATGTCAATAAACTTTCAAATTATATATTCGGGAGATAATAGAAACGTGTCCGTTAAAGATTTTCGATTTGTATTTAAAAAGCCAAAATGTCTAACTAAATATGCAATGCAACATACAAAACTTTAACGACAACATGAACA
The DNA here is from genome assembly GCA_031761405.1 of Serripes groenlandicus. Lineage (NCBI taxonomy): Eukaryota > Metazoa > Mollusca > Bivalvia > Cardiida > Cardiidae > Serripes > Serripes groenlandicus. The sequence continues at coordinate 122,352,788 of JASEVX010000003.1, read as the reverse complement.
GATGCTCTTATTTCGATGTAATATTTTTAAGTTTGTATTAAGAAATAAATCTCTTAATATTAACGCCTTACAATTGTATTATGGTTGTAAGAATTTTGCTGTATATTTACTTTATCATAATATGTTTTATTGGAACTATTTTATGCATATCGCAAAACAATGGTTTTTAATACAATCAAGTAATCAGATCAAAGACTGTTAAGCTCTTTTTATGAGAAGCTTTCAATGTCTGATTGATACGATAAGGTATTATTATGATCTTCAAAGCGTCACATAGTTACTCGAAACGTTGCAATTATACATATTATTATATCAGGAAGTAATACAGTTCTTTTTTATTCTACTGGCGTGTAAATGCGAAAATCTGCTCGGTACAAAGATAAGACACCCTTAAGATCAAATGTTAACTAACACGTTTTTGTTTTCTATTGTATTGTTCACCCATTCAATCTTGACAACAGATAAGCTTACATTATGAGTTCGGTTAATGCCATATTTTCATTCGTATACATTAATGAGACACCAATATGGAGACAGAAATTTCAATAAAACTGAATCATTTCTCAATTCCAATTAAATTGCAATACAGGAAACCAAATGACTTATTTGTTACTTTTTCAGGTTTCTATTCTTCATAGTAATTGTGACGGTATTCACCATTATTGGAGGCACGTGCTTACTTTTTAAAACAGGGGTCACAATTAAAGGTAATGATGTTCGCAGTCCGAAACACAATGCATCACGGGAAAAGAGTCACGTCGTTTTCTTAAAAACACAAGACTGCAAGCACAACAATCTAGAATATTTTTAAGATACGGGTGACAAAGGAACCTAACATTTGTACTTCCTAGCAAACCTTATACGTTGGATTTACCAAATTGTATAAGTTTATCTACAACTGTTAGTGAAAAAACATAAGAGACCCTACGCCAGGTAGGAACTGTGACATCCTGTGTAACCATGTGTTTTATTCACACCCAAGTTTCCAGCGGATCATGCCGAATGATACCATTTATATTGGAGTTGTACGATCGCTTTTTCAGGACCCCAAGAAATACGATTTCCTGGACAAATAATCGAATGGCTCTAGAATTCGGGTTTCCATTACATTTGCTTACAGATTGCAATAAAACTGAAGCTATCAATTATCTTATAAAGCTGGACAAAGAGTTCCTCTTAGTTTTTTGGTAGTTGAATTTTGGATGAATCTTGCATCCTGTTGAAAAGGATGTTACACTGGCAAACAAGCGATCTTATATTCGTCAGTTTCAATATGAGAAATAAATCAAAAGATTTGTATACACCATCTTTTGGCGAATCATATATGTACACACAATATGCTGAACTGGATAATGATTTGTATGATTTTTTTCTATGAGAAACTGAAATACCAAATGCGTCAGGAGGGTACAGATTTTGAAAGAGAAGTAAGACTGTTTAAGGAGATGAGAACAAAAGTGGCTAATTATTGCAACAATGACACTTCTCAGTAGTTATTTGTACATGAAAACAAATGGAGTGAAGCTTTTATTGTTACACAGGAAATGTGTATGACCCGAGATGAAATAGATTTTATAAATTTGATTAGAAAAAGACATTATGGCGATATTATGTATTTATCTTTTTGAAAATTACATGAAACGATATAACCCTCTCTTTTCATGATGATAATAAAAAAAACAAATTGTAAAGTAATATACAGAGAAGAAGATAGATTGGCGGGAGAGGAGGGATAGGGAGAGGGAGAACAGGTTTAAATGTAAAAACGCTCACATGGCATCACATGGCGCATGCGCGGTATCCGGAACTCTAATGGCTGCCTAAAATAACGTGACAAACTCTGCAAACCGGCTATTCATTTTAGATATGTACAAACTGTAAGGTTTCTTCAGGCCGAGCGGTATTTTCCCTGAAGACAGTTATATGTAAATTGAATTGATCACGGTAGAATGGTTCGAAACTAATATGAACTATGTAAATACACGACTTATTTGATATGATTAGAACAAACATAAATATAGTTACATGCTATATTGCCTGAATTACAATGATAGTATATGTATCGAAAACATCGAGACTGTCTGTCAATGATAGCATGTATGTCAAAGATTTCTACGATATGGCATGGATGACAATTAATTAAGAGTTTGATCACTAGACCTTCTTCGTAAGTTATCGATGACATGACCAAAATTGTTAAGAGATTTAGTTAGTTCCATTTCACGCTCTGATAAAATATTCCCTTAGTACCCATGGAACTAGGTTTCAGAGGAAGCTAAGGGCAGTATATGCAGTTTTTAGCAAGGGGCTCGTTAGAGCCAATTGCTATAGTAGCTGATTTTCGAAACGACGCATCATTTTGAGACTGGAATCTAGACAGGCGTTTTACGATATCGGCATTGAATTACTTCACATCTGTCTTTCTACATCAGCTCTCCGTTTCTGAATACCATCTCGACTTCATATATATGTATTGGTGGTTGCAGATCGTACATAATGTCAATGAAAGTGGATGATTTGTGGAATATTTTGTTAAAAATGAAATGACTGTTGCCAGCTAAAACCCATGTTGGTCACCTCGAACCGCCAATAGTTCCTATCTAAAAATCAAAATGCGGCAACTTGTTGACATATGAAGCCGAAAATTGATTTGATTCGACATCAATAACCCAAAAGAAATAACTCGAAAGAAATGTTATGTTAAAATATAGGAATTACATGATTAATAATTAAAATGTATTTCTACGCTTTCAACATACTTGATCGCGTGTAAAGTTCATTGGTAATTCCTAAATATTGTAAATCGAATGGAGTAAAGGCAACTTTTCGATTCCGACTCAAAAACAAATTCAGTTAATTGACTCCCAATGATAACATATATACTCAAACATTCAAATTATTTAAATGATAATAAAATAAATAGTTGACAAAATATAACATATACGGTAAATGTGCAAGTGAGCCTAGGCGTCGGAGTTTCCAAAAATCCTTTTGAATAAATGTATTTTCAGCGGTAACGTTATAATCAAGAATCTAAGTACTAGAGTATTTAATTTTAGATTCCTGCGTAAATACATCAAATTCACAACCAAAATTAACCTGAACAACCCCAGCAGACGGAGTCAAGTCCCAGTTATGAAATAAATGATTTAAATGACATTTGTTTTTTATCAAGATAAAACGCTTCAATACTAAATAATTCGCTAACTCTTGTATCGGTTTATAATTATGTTATAAATAAATGACACTGTATTGGCCGCGTGACGTAGTGGTTAGCGTAGCAGTTAGCATGTTTAGACGTGAAGCGGGAGACTAGAGTTCGATTCCCACTTTGGGCAGATAATTTTATTTTTTTTATAAGAAAAATATAATATTTTTTGTCTTATAAATTGCCGATATCAGTGGTACAATTGTACACCGCTGCAAAATGCTGGGATTTAAAATGAATTCAAAAGCAATGCATATAAAACTATTCACCTATGCGTTGTGAAACACTAAGACATGATTAAATCGTGTGTATGATGTTTTACGTCGCTTTTAACAATAGTTCAGTCATTGCACGCTGAAGAAAATGTAGATAACACAGGATTTTATTTCTGCTTTGAAAGTAAAATTGGACTCTCAATATAATTATCATTGTTAGGTTATTGTGATTTTGATATGAAATGTATATGTGTTAATTGCATTAAAAAAAAAACACGGCTAAAAATCCATTGTAAACCAGGAGCTGTGCTAAGCAGAAACTATCCAGATAGCAGATGCGCATGTGTATGCCAACTTTTAGTATATCGATAGATCATCATACTGTGTGTACAGTATTTACCTTTACTCCTTTATCATTTAATATATGGATATAAAGTGCTAACTAACAAAGTGCTAGTGTAAAGTGTTCAAGTTAGAATTTCGGGATCGGTAAATCCATGTCCAAATGTTATCTTCAGTTAGCCCCTTGCTGTGAGTACTTTCAGTGCTTTGATTAATCTCGGGACTATCCGTTTAACTTCAGAGAACTACATGTATTTATGTTCGGTCTAACCCAACGAATGCTACAACACATGACTTGACAGGAACTAGCCCCTAGCTCGTACTTGTACCAAGGCAGTGCACTGTCACCTTACGATGGATCAACTCACGAATTATACATTATTGATTAACGCTTCCATAACTGGCAAGTGCTCTGTGAGGATGGGCGTCTATCATCCATGATCAAACAGTTATGATTGAGGAATGAAGTATACATGATTATCGACTAGTAAAATGCAAAAATTAAGAAATTACTTCTTCATGGATTCAAAAACACTCATAAAATACAGACAATGCATCTGTATTTACATAGTTGATTATATTCCAAATGTATTAATCAAAGTACGATGAATGTTATCACAGTACGACAAGTAAATTCATTTCAATACCATTGTGAACGTTTTGGATAAAGATTTATGTAAGTATTCAATTGTATAAAAATCGACGTGAATTTCCCGTAGGAGATAATCCTACTGAATAACCTTCAGAAATGTATTTGAATAAAGCCATTTGTTAGTACATATACATGCATCTACTTCAACAATACCAAACAAGAACAAGATACATTATTCCAGTTACACTTTCACAATAACCAGTATTGAAATAAAAGTATTATGCCTAGATATATTCAAAGAGAGTGAAGAATATATCATTTTCTTGAATACGTTAAGTGTTTTCTCAGCCTGTCCCAATTTAAACAGCGTATACCAGTATGGCATTTGAATAAACAATATCTTAAATTAATTTCAGGTCAAAAAGTAGGAAGATGTTGACAAGTTCATACCTTTCAAATAATTGTGAATCTAGGAAATATCAATGTGTGATAAAGGTATACGTACTTAAACATGGAGACTGATTCGTACATTACTAATCATATCTAGTCTTAGTATATTGTATGAAAAGACAATCAGATAAGTAAGAATTTCTTTTAAACCTCTAAAAACACTTCCGATGCAGATATATCCCAATATTCGTAGAACAGCTTGGAGCACATACTATAATTTAAATGATGAAAAGTAAACAAGATAATATTTCATCCCATCCTAATTTACAAACTGTTTGATGAGCTGGTATGTTATATAAATATGTCTCATTACATGAATAACGAGGGACGCTTTGATTATTTTCAAACTACAAAGACTGGTACAAAGGGAGATAATACCATTATAGTTACACAAAACAGTTTTGAAACGTCACTTCCCTTTGTGCATGATATAGCCTAGACCATATATTTTGATATCGTCCCGGACGTCCGGGATTGTCACAGAAGTCTTATTTCTGCCACGGAGAGACGTATTTTTGTCCCGAAAGTCATAACAAATGGAATAAATAAAATGTAGACGTAGACGCACATTTTACCAATTTAAGTCAGGTGTTAGCCTGAGCGGGACACTGGTAGCGACACGCTTCACGAAGTACACAGGGCATTTTGACACTCATCCGTTGATTGGTATGTGTGTCGGTATAGTCCGATTGTAACCCGTGAGCTGTGACCGTTTGTACAATTGCACTGTTTTATTCCTGAAACGATGATGTGCGTCAATTTCCAGAGTTACCCTTTCAAAATAATTTACCATACTTATTAACCCGTTTAGCGAGGTCGATATACGTGTTGGGTTTATAGCGCAGACATTAACTATCAGGACTATGGTGCTAAAGGATACAGGTTCGAATCCGTGATTATTATTCGTTTCCTTTCCTTATTATAGTTTTATCTAAGTTCATTTCGACCACTCAGAAGCTGTTTTGCTTTGAAGACATGCATGTATTAGTTCTCTTATAGTTACAAGATTGACTTTCAAGTTTTTACTCGCAATGATGCCTGACTATAACTTATAAATATATATAAACATATTAATTTTTGCATTAAACACGGACATATGGAAGGCTGAACGCGGAACTGTTCCATCTACATGTTATACTTATGGAATACATATATACGCATGAAGATGAAACAATTCCGCGTTTAGCCCATGACGATAAATATTACCTTTTTATGGCGTAAGTCGAACAACCTGGTGTCCGTATCTAGCTAGAATATCGTCAACAACGTACATTGGGTGTTTTTTGCGTTCTTTACAGAGCTAGTTTCAGCATGATAGCATACCAGTCGATATAATATAAACAAACAAACTAACCAACGTGTATTAGTATGACGAACTGCATTATATTAACATGTTTTTTTCAATTTACGTGCATTTTGTATAAAGTCAATATGGTTATAACACTAATATCATGTCAATTTAGACCACACGCAGTTGTATAACATTTCAACCGCCAAACAAAACAAACCTACTATGTCTAAAACGTATGGACTCTGATTGTCTCAAAGATAAAATCATGACCTAATTGCTCAAGTATAGAAGCAGTTCGTGGCCTAACCCTATGGGTCATATTGTTTATTAATTATCAATTTCTCCTATTGCAACAATGTTTTCACAAGTCAGAAAGAGAATGTAGGTCTGAACGGGTTAAAGTATTTGCTATAGCCTGGCCGGGCATTAAATCCATGACCTCCCACACCCGAGAATAATGCTCCATGAATACAGCACTGAGGATAATGCTCCAAGAATACAGCACTGAGGATAATGCTCCATGAATACAGCACTGAGGATAATGCTCCAAGAATACAGCACTGAGGATAATGCTCCAAGAATACAGCACTGAGGATAATGCTCCATGAATACAGCACTGAGGATAATGCTCCATGAATACAGCACTGAGGATAATGCTCCATGAATACAGCACTGAGGATAATGCTCCATGAATACAGCACTGAGGATAATGCTCCAAGAATACAGCACTGAGGATAATGCTCCAATAATACAGCACTGAGGATAATGCTCCAAGAATACAGCAATGAGGATAATGCTCCAAGAATACAGCACTGAGGATAATGCTCCAAGAATACAGCAATGAGGATAATGCTCCAAGAATACAGCACTGAGGATAATGCTCCAAGAATACAGCAATGAGGATAATGCTCCAAGAATACAGCACTGAGGATAATGCTCCAAGAATACAGCACTGAGGATAATGCTCCAAGAATACAGCAATGGGGATAATGCTCCAAGAATACAGCACTGAGGATAATGCTCCAAGAATACAGCAATGAGGATAATGCTCCAAGAATACAGCACTGAGGATAATGCTCCAAGAATACAGCAATGAGGATAATGCTCCAAGAATACAGCACTGAGGATAATGCTCCATGAATACAGCACTGAGGATAATGCTCCATGAATATAGCACTGAGGATAATGCTCCATGAATACAGCACTGAGGATAATGCTCCATGAATACAGCAATGAGGATAATGCTCCAAGAATACAGCACTGAGGATAATGCTCCATGAATACAGCACTGAGGATAATGCTCCATGAATACAGCACTGAGGATAATGATCCATGAATACAGCACCGAGGATAATGCTCCAAGAATACAGCAATGAGGATAATGCTCCAAGAATACAGCACTGAGGATAATGCTCCATGAATACAGCACTGAGGATAATGCTCCATGAATACAGCACTGAGGATAATGCTCCATGAATACAGCACTGAGGATAATGCTCCAAGAATACAGCACTGAGGATAATGCTCCATGAATACAGCACTGAGGATAATGCTCCATGAATACAGCACTGAGGATAATGCTCCAAGAATACAGCACTGAGGATAATGCTCCAAGAATACAGCACTGAGGATAATGCTCCATGAATACAGCACTGAGGATAATGCTCCATGAATACAGCACTGAGGATAATGCTTCATGAATACAGCACTGAGGATAATGCTCCATGAATACAGCACTGAGGATAATGCTCCAATAATACAGCACTGAGGATAATGCTCCATGAATACAGCACTGAGGATAATGCTCCATGAATACAGCACTGAGGATAATGCTCCATGAATACAGCACTGAGGATAATGCTCCATGAATACAGCACTGAGGATAATGCTCCATGAATACAGCACTGAGGATAATGCTCCATGAATACAGCACTGAGGATAATGCTCCATGAATACAACACTGAGGATAATGCTCCAAGAATACAGCACTGAGGATAATGCTCCATGAATACAGCACTGAGGATAATGCTCCATGAATACAGCACTGAGGATAATGCTCCAAGAATACAGCACTGAGGATAATGCTCCATGAATACAGCACTGAGGATAATGCTCCATGAATACAGCACTGAGGATAATGCTCCATGAATACAGCACTGAGGATAATGCTCCATGAATACAGCACTGAGGATAATGCTCCAAGAATACAGCACTGAGGATAATGCTCCATGAATACAGCACTGAGGATAATGCTCCATGAATACAGCACTGAGGATAATGCTCCAAGAATACAGCACTGAGGATAATGCTCCATGAATACAGCACTGAGGATAATGCTCCATGAATACAGCACTGAGGATAATGCTCCATGAATACAGCACTGAGGATAATGCTCCAAGAATACAGCACTGAGGATAATGCTCCATGAATACAGCACTGAGGATAATGCTCCATGAATACAGCACTGAGGATAATGCTCCATGAATACAGCACTGAGGATAGTGCTCCATGAATACAGCACTGATGATAATGCTCCATGAATACAGCACTGAGGATAATGCTCCAAGAATACAGCAATGAGGATAATGCTCCATGAATACAGCACTGAGGATAATGCTCCATGAATACAGCACTGAGGACAATGCTCCATGAATACAGCACTGAGGATAATGCTCCATGAATACAACACTGAGGATAATGCTCCATGAATACAGCACTGAGGGTAATGCTCCAAGAATACAGCACTGAGGATAATGCTCCATGAATACAGCACTGAGGATAATGCTCCATGAATACAGCACTGAGGATAATGCTCCATGAATACAGCACTGAGGATAATGCTCCATGAATACAGCACTGAGGATAATGCTCCATGAATACAGCACTGAGGATAATGCTCCATGAATACAGCACTGAGGATAATGCTCCATGAATACAGCACTGAGGATAATGCTCCATGAATACAGCACTGAGGATAATGCTCCATGAATACAGCACTGAGGATAATGCTCCATGAATACAGCACTGAGGATAATGCTCCATGAATACAGCACTGAGGATAATGCTCCATGAATACAGCACTGAGGATAATGCTCCATGAATACAGCACTGAGGATAATGCTCCATGAATACAGCACTGAGGATAATGCTCCATGAATACAGCACTGAGGATAATGCTCCATGAATACAGCACTGAGGATAATGCTCCAAGAATACAGCACTGAGGATAATGCTCCATGAATACAGCACTGAGGATAATGCTCCATGAATACAGCACTGAGGATAATGCTCCATGAATACAGCACTGAGGATAATGCTCCAAGAATACAGCACTGAGGATAATGCTCCATGAATACAGCACTGAGGACAATGCTCCATGAATACAGCACTGAGGATAATGCTCCATGAATACAGCACTGAGGATAATGCTCCATGAATACAGCACTGAGGATAATGCTCCATGAATACAGCACTGAGGATAATGCTCCATGAATACAGCACTGAGGATAATGCTCCATGAATACAGCACTGAGGATAATGCTCCATGAATACAGCACTGAGGATAATGCTCCATGAATACAGCACTGAGGATAATGCTCCATGCATACAGCACTGAGGATAATGCTCCAATAATACAGCACTGAGGATAATGCTCCATGAATACAGCACTGAGGACAATGCTCCATGAATACAGCACTGAGGATAATGCTCCATGAATACAGCACTGAGGATAATGCTCCATGAATACAGCACTGAGGATAATGCTCCATGAATACAGCACTGAGGATAATGCTCCATGAATATAGCACTGAGGATAATGCTCCATGAATACAGCACTGAGGATAATGCTCCATGAATACAGCACTGAGGATAATGCTCCATGAATACAGCACTGAGGATAATGCTCCATGAATACAGCACTGAGGATAATGCTCCAAGAATACAGCACTGAGGATAATGCTCCATGAATACAGCACTGAGGATAATGCTCCATGAATACAGCACTGAGGATAATGCTCCATGAATACAGCACTGAGGATAATGCTCCATGAATACAGCACTGAGGATAATGCTCCATGAATACAGCACTGAGGATAATGCTCCATGAATACAGCACTGAGGATAATGCTCCAAGAATACAGCACTGAGGATAATGCTCCATGAATACAGCACTGAGGATAATGCTCCATGAATACAGCACTGAGGATAATGCTCCATGAATACAGCACTGAGGATAATGCTCCAAGAATACAGCACTGAGGATAATGCTCCATGAATACAGCACTGAGGACAATGCTCCATGAATACAGCACTGAGGATAATGCTCCATGAATACAGCACTGAGGATAATGCTCCATGAATACAGCACTGAGGATAATGCTCCATGAATACAGCACTGAGGATAATGCTCCATGAATACAGCACTGAGGATAATGCTCCATGAATACAGCACTGAGGATAATGCTCCATGAATACAGCACTGAGGATAATGCTCCATGAATACAGCACTGAGGATAATGCTCCATGAATACAGCACTGAGGATAATGCTCCATGAACAGCACTGAGGATAATGCTCCATGAATACAGCACTGAGGATAATGCTCCATGAATACAGCACTGAGAATAATGCTCCATGAATACAGCACTGAGAATAATGCTCCATGAATACAGCAATGAGGATAATGCTCCATGAATACAGCACTGAGGATAATGCTCCATGAATACAGCACTGAGGATAATGCTCCATGAAAACAGCAATGAGGATAATGCTCCATGAATACAGCACTGAGAATAATGCTCCATGAATACAGCAATGAGGATAATGCTCCATGAATACAGCACTGAGGATAATGCTCCATGAATACAGCACTGAGGATAATGCTCCATGAATACAGCACTGAGAATAATGCTCCATGAATACAGCAATGAGGATAATGCTCCATGAATACAGCACTGAGGATAATGCTCCATGAATACAGCACTGAGGATAATGCTCCATGAATACAGCACTGAGGATAATGCTCCATGAATACAGCACTGAGGATAATGCTCCATGAATACAGCACTGAGGATAATGCTCCATGAATACAGCACTGAGGATAATGCTCCATGAATACAGCACTGAGGATAATGCTCCATGAATACAGCACTGAGGATAATGCTCCATGAACAGCACTGAGGATAATGCTCCATGAATACAGCACTGAGGATAATGCTCCATGAATACAGCACTGAGAATAATGCTCCATGAATACAGCACTGAGAATAATGCTCCATGAATACAGCAATGAGGATAATGCTCCATGAATACAGCACTGAGGATAATGCTCCATGAATACAGCACTGAGGATAATGCTCCATGAAAACAGCAATGAGGATAATGCTCCATGAATACAGCACTGAGAATAATGCTCCATGAATACAGCAATGAGGATAATGCTCCATGAATACAGCACTGAGGATAATGCTCCATGAATACAGCACTGAGGATAATGCTCCATGAATACAGCACTGAGAATAATGCTCCATGAATACAGCAATGAGGATAATGCTCCATGAATACAGCACTGAGGATAATGCTCCATGAATACAGCACTGAGGATAATGCTCCATGAATACAGCACTGAGGATAATGCTCCATGAATACAGCACTGAGGATAATGCTCCATGAATACAGCACTGAGGATAATGCTCCATGAATACAGCACTGAGGATAATGCTCCATGAATACAGCACTGAGGATAATGCTCCATGAATACAGCACTGAGGATAATGCTCCAAGAATACAGCACTGAGGATAATGCTCCATGAATACAGCACTGAGGATAATGCTCCAAGAATACAACACTGAGGATAATGCTCCATGAATACAACATGTAGAAAAAACCTCTATGAATGAAAGTACAAATATTGGAGGTAAAATGTTGTGGCTAAATGAGAGATTACTTATTATGAGACGTTTCTCCTTTTGCCTCGATGTTTACTGAATTGGTCGGCTGTAAACGTGTCAACGTTCACCTTTATGTTGGAAATCGTTATCCTGTATGTGAAACCAATGAGTAGTAACTAATACTAATAATTAAGATTGACTTCTACAAACATACCTGTGAAAATCAATAATTTGAACTAAACACTTTCCCGCTTGTAGACGCATTTTGATGCATGTGCAGCAGACGACTTATTCAAACATAGTGGCAAAGGGCGAATGATGAGCAACTTCCCTTGCTGTATGTGGGAGATTGTTGTTTTCAACTTAAATGGCAATACTGTAGTTTCTGCAAACATTACAGATTCATGTGGGACAACTCGTCACAAGCTGTCTCGCCTAACATCAGCATTGTTTGCCCTTAAGTTATCAAAATATTCCCAAACTCGTTTTAATGATATAAGGATTAAGCCGAATTTAAAACATGGAAAGTTTACTTTTGGAAATTTGTCGCTGAAATAGGCCCAGTCATAGCAATACAAACCATACATCAATATAAAAAGATCCTTATGAGTTCAGTTGTAGCTTCTGATTGAAATTATGCCAACTGCTATAACCATTTTCTAATGTTTTACCTGCAAATAACTTAAACTTTCATCTAATGCAGACGCCTTTGACGCCTGTCTGCACCAGAATATTTTACAAATGGCAAATTAGAAATTGCTATAGCATTTTTTCCCCCCAAATGTGTTCAACGTATTACAAACACAATACGTATGACTGTGTATTCCTTATATTTGTTTCAATGTATTGTCTGTTTAGTTATTAATTTATTAACGCTTCAGACTTTGTTTTAAATAACAGATCCATTCAAGGAAAATGTTCGAGTTAACCCTTTTAGCGCCGAATTGTTTAAAGTAGAGTCTTCCATGTTCAAAATCGGGCGTCTCCATTTCTCTTGTAATACGACTTTTCGAATAATTTTATTAAAAGGAAAACAATGCTGATTTCAAGTCAGACAGCTCGTTACGACCTGACTCGCCTGAATCTTTATTGTTAGCAAAATCCAAAATATTGCCTCAAGTGCTGAAAGACGCGAGTCCATTGTAAATGTTTTTTTCTGATCGCTTTCTGTCCGTCGTCCGTCGCTAACTTCTCTTTCAAAATTGTTCAAATATTTAAATTACATCGAGAACTTTGGTTGCTGTGGCATCAGAAAGGGGGCAAAATGTCCAACCTTTAAAAATCCTCACCTCCTCTTGACCTGCTTGTCAGATTCCAATAAAATTTGGTAGAAATGTTCCTTGGATGCCCCTCTACAAATGTGTTTAATGCATACTGATTGCTTGAAAAACATGGCAGTCAGGAGGCAAAAGTCAAAAGTACTTGTCTGATTTTTTTATTTTTTTTAAAAGAAATCTTACTTCAGTGATCCTCTACTTAATTTGTTCAAGCTTTATTGATTTGTTACAAAATCATTGAGAACTTTGGTTGCTGCGGCATCAGAAAGGGGGCAAACTGTCCAAACTTTAAAAATCCTCTCCTCTCAATCTGCTTGTCAGATTCCAATATAATTTGGTAGAAATGTTCCTTGGATGACCCTCTACAAATAGTGTTCAAGGCATACTGATTGCTTGAAAAACATGGCAGTCAGGTGGCAAAAGTCAAAAATACTTGTCTGATTTTAAGAAAATTTAAAAGAAATCTTACTTCAGTGATCCTCAACTTAATTTTTTCAAGCCGTATAGATTGGTTACAAAATCATTGAGAACTTTGGTTGCTGCGGAATCAGAAAGGGGGCAAAATGTCCAAACTTTAAAAATATTCTCCTCTTAATCTGCTTGTCAGACTCCAATATGATTTGGTAGAAATGTTCCTTGGGTAACCCTCTACAAAAAATGTTCAAACCATACTGATTGGTTGAAAAACATGGCAGTCAGGCGGCATCAGAAAAGGGGCAAAATTACAAAATTTGGAAATTCCATTTGTTTTAAAGTGCTTGTCTGATTTTAAGAACATTTAAAAGAAATCTTACTTCAGTGATCCTCTACTTAATTTGTTCAAGCCGTATTGATTGGTTACAAAATCATAGCAACCAGGCGTCAGCACAAAAGGGGTAAATTTAATTTTTAACTGCTAATGACAACTTCTACCATTCCACTGGACCAATTTCAACTTAACTTCACAGGAATGTTCCGTTATTGGTCCTCTTTCAGAATTGTTCAAAGACTTCCATGTGATGTATAACTTTGGTTGCAGTGGCATCACAAAGGGAGAAAAATACCAAGACTTTAAAGTCCTTTCCTCCATAATCTGCTTGTCCGATTCCAAAATAACTTGGTAGAAATGTTCTTTGACTGAAACTACAAAAACTGTTTAAGCCATATTGATTTCGTTGAAAAACAGGGCAGCAAGGTGGCAAATAATAAAACTTTATATTTCCATTCTTATTAAAGTTCTTGTTAGATTTCAAGATACAAATGGCCTTTACTGAGAAGCCATTTTACTATTTCTTGAACAGTTTCCACTCCTTGCAGGTTCATTTTCACTCCTGATCAAATTCAGGTGATCAGTTTAGGGCCATCTTGGCCCTCTTGTTTATTTTTCTCTCGATGTTTGTTTTATTGTTAATTACATATTTGAATTTTACGCCGTTTTCAACATTATTTCAATTATATCAAGGTGACAGTTCACATATTGGTGGTCCCTGGGTAAACAAACCACTGTAAATGTAAAGCACTGTAATTGTAGTTATTTCCCTGTATTAAAGTCTCAACTGAAACGAAAGAAAGCAATGACTCGACAGATGCAGTTGAAGAAAGTACAGGCCGCGGTGAAGAAAGGGGCAGACTCTAAAGAATCAAAGGAAACAAACTACAAAGAAAAAACTGTTGTACGAATATTTGAGAAGAAAGGGACCTTATTTCTTGCTCATTTTGGAGAATCCCATTATGTTAGATTGCGGCCGATGGATTGGCAAGGTAAGGCCTTAAGTAAGTCTTACATTTCTGGTCTTGAAATATATTATGTTCACCGAAATCCCATTTCGGAGACACTTTCTAGTGTTTTCCAAGTCATAATTGACACTGATTCAGTTTGATTGTTTTTCTCCACCGCGTTCAACAAATGTCTGTTAAATCACAGATATTTATGGGGTTGTTATCAGTAGTGTGTGTCCATTTATCCTTACACAAGCGAATCAGTCGTAATGCTAAGAAAGAAATGCCATTACTTCCATTTTGAAAGTCTTAAATAGTCCGGGGATCTAACCCGGGACCCGCACCTACCGCACCATCGTAATACCGGCGGTAAAATCTGAATGGTCCTCGTGATCACCATTAGACTGCTATACGTTACTTTAACCTCGAGGAAAGATGAACATAGTGAAAGTCATCAGAGGACTAGATAAGGAGAAGTGAATAGGTGTTTCTTATGATATGCCTCGAACGGGGATCGAACCCGCGACCTAACACCCACCGCGCCATCGTTATACCGACGTTAACATCTGAATGGTCCTCGTGATCATCATTAGACTGCTTTACGTTACTTTAACTTCGAGGAAAGATGAACATAGTGCAGGTCATAAAATAAGGATTTAAGAGCATGAAAAACGCTCCTTATTTAGAGCTCTGGGTCAGAAACTGTTGGTTCTATTATGTTGTAATTATTCATGTTCCGTCTGTTTTCCACGATGAGGCGAAACTAGACTCAGATAAACTGTTTATGCTGATTTAGTATTATGGTTATCATCTTTAACAATTAATGTTGGACCAGATCTATTAGAATCGTGTGAGTGTGTGTTCCTTGGCCTTCATTCCCATTTTATTAAACTTGGAAGATTATAACGATAGTTGTTTTGATCACATGATAATGCTTGTATCCGATGTAATATACCCATTACATATTTTTGTATATGTGACACGTGTTATATAACAAGACCGAATCACTATTTGTGTATTCATCCGCTAATGTTTACAAAATGGCCTAGAACGTGTATCCGGTAAACACAATTAGATGGACGAGGTAAAGGGACCTTTATCGGTCATAAAAATATATTTGTGTGAGATTAGTTAACGGTCTATTAAGTATTACATGTTGGGACTATTTTCTGACAGCGAAAAAAAAATTCTTTTTTTTGTGTTTCGTCATGTGATAAAAAGAATCTTACATTCGTTGTAATTTCATAAAATGTTATTAAACCCGTCCAAAGGCTCGCTTAATAACACATTTCTTGAACTCGTTTAATAAAACTCATGTCAGATCCTATATAATAGTTTACGATGTATGGCATAAACGATTGTACGCTATTGTTTCATTATTTCCTAGAAAACCTGCTGTGTCCAGAAACTGATCAAGAAGATGATCATCACGATGACATCGCCCAGCTATCAACACAAATACAATCGCGTAAAAAACTATTTTTGGAACACATCAATTACTTTCTCCTGCAATTTTTACAATTCGAATGCGTACAATGTAAAGGTGGGTATACACTATGAACGTTTGTACCAGCGTTGGCCAGCGTTTGAAAAGTCTAAGAAATGAGCCCAAACGTCGGCGAAATTACGTTCGCGAGAAGGATATTTTTCATTCACACTACCAACGTTTTATATCCGGCGCAAATCAACTTTTACGAACGTTTCCCAGCGTTTGACAGCGTTTGCTAGCGCTTGACAGCGTTTACCAGCGTTGTATTTATTTTCTATTAGCGTAGGCGAACTTTTGCCAACGCAGATGTAGCGTATGTGAAGCGGTCGCCGACTTAGTCCAATTTAGACGTACGAATACTCAGCGTATGTAAGCTGGGGTCAGCGTCAGCCTCTCCAGGTCCTCCATCTGTAGAAGAAAGGGATTCATAAATGTATAAAACAATGGCGGAAAATGTTCGTGAAAACAACGGTAATAACATAATGTGGTTATATTTACGTGTTAACTGTACTTACCGTGTAGTAATGACACAACCAAGTTAAGTGGCGATGAGCAAGGTGTATATATGCATACACCTATAGATACTGTGGTAACGACATGTCCTGATGCACCAGGAAAGTTTAATTTAATAGCAAGGGAGCAAGGTGATTCAGTTGGTCTGATGAGATTGGTTCCTTGTCTACCAGAAAAAATGGCGAGGCCAATCAGAAAAGATAGGGGATACAGAGTATCTTATTGCAATGGACCGTTTCCGGAGGAAAAAAGGTTTTCGAAGTCATGGCCACAGGCATGGAGAAAACGGGAAAGATATGCATTATGGCCTGATGTATTAATTATTGAGAAAATTGAGGAAGATGGGGTCCATGGCATTCCTGTAATACATGCAACAGAAATCAAGGAATTTCGTGAGGTGTATTCCATGCTAAAACAAGGAACAAACCCAGATATGTTATTAAAGGCTGTATCATTTTTCAGTTCCAGAGCAAGAGCTCGCTCGATGTACAACCAAAGCACAGAGGAGCGTCTTCCATCTTTTTGAACTCCTAATTGGCGATATTCTAAAGGCACCAACCTTCCTAAAGACCGCTTACAAACACATCTTCCTCTATGCATGTGAGAATATAACTAAGCCAACATTGGAAATGCACCCTGGGAAATGTTTACTGGTTATCCTGAAAACATTGTCTGATTCGCTGTCGTCCGGCTTTATTCCACACTATTTTATATCGGCCAATGATCTTTTGCGTGGTATATCGGTGGCTGATTTACATGTTTGTTGGAGAAGGGTTGAATATGCCCAGAAGAGACCAATGATGACCATGTACTTTCTACTGGATAGACACAACGTGACTTCCACAGAAATTTCTGCCTTCATGGACGACATCATTGTAGACACGTAATGAGAGAGAGAAAAAAAAAGCTTGCCTCTGCCGGGAAGCGAACCACAGACCTTTCACTTGAAAATCCAAGTCAACATCCATTACACTAGCGCGAGATGACGTTATTCCTTTCAAGGCCGAGAATTCATCACATGACTGGAGAGTACGCAAGGCTCCCAATAGGTGTATTATGTAACACAGTATAAGTTTCAATTGACGATAAATAACTGAAAGCTTATCATGTTTCAAAAATAATTAATAATTTGCTCTTAAATATTATATTTCATACGTTGTTACTGATTTTTTTTAACTAAAATTTATTTCTTAAGGAAAACAATTAAAGTTAGTATGCAGAACATTTCATTTTAAAACTTCACTCGTGGGATCGCCAACTTTACTATAAACCAATCAAAACGTTTGTTTCAATTCCTTTTTTTCTTCGACATTATTCATTAAATACAACATTTGATTGGTCTACTAGATCATTTATTTGACATCTAGGTCAAAACCCACGTTAGTCAGCTATCGCCAAAAAATCTTGTTGGACGATTGTCAGGTTGTTTAGATTACAGCTTGATTAAATGATCTGAACATATACTGTTCATAAATGCCAACCTGTACCTTTTCTCATGCACTAGCTCAAATATATTACTTTTGCAGTCTGACCAAGATTACTAAGTTACATATTGTAATAAACATGTGTGTCCTGGCGTCTAGAAAATAGATCTATTGTTAACCAGTGCTTTTAAATTCAATATAAAACATAGTAGCATTATGTCTGTGCTATTTGTTTTACTGGCTGCCTATTTTAACTGCTATATACTATAGTAATCGCTGTTTTAATGGGTGTGTGATAAGTGATGATTGTGTGGAGTTTAATTTACGCTTTTCCGCTTGTAGACGCATTGTGACGCATCTCTGTCAGATGAGTTTAGAAAACGTTGCGGCAAAAGGCGAAATTGCTCAATATGAACAAGTTCAACCTTTGTCACAATGTTTTCATCTCATTTTTATTAATTTAACTCTCATTTATAGAGATTCTTTACAGCTTACTTAGATGTTTTCAAAGTCGTCTGCTGCAGACTTGTTGTATGTGGGAAAGGGTTAACCATAGTTCAGTTATAGTTCGGTGACGTGTTCACACAGTGTGTTTCTCTAGGCTGTCTTGTTCCTGTCCTTGACACAGCCTTCTTTCCAGACGTATGAATACATTCCCACATATATTTGATACGTGCATTAGCAGACGACACAATCCACAATGCCTTTTGTTGATCATCGGAAATCATGAATGGCCGATCGGGCATTTGAACTCACGACCCTTGGATTGATAGCCTTCGTCGTTACTGAATTGAGTTATCGTGGCTCGACTTCAGATGAACATGAATATGTCGACATGGAACCTTTACTGAAGTGTTAAGAGTTTCTAACCATTTGTTCCGCAGTGTTGGAGTTTTGTCTGCTTTCTACGGTGTTCCGTTAGGTCCATCATTGTTTGGCGGTTTCGACCTAGGATCGACAGTACGGTAACGCGATGCGATAGTACAATAGTACAACATATGGAAGCTTGAATGGCCCCCTAGATAGAACGATAATGTATAACACATAAGTGAACTGTGATATTGTAAAAATATATCATTCATTTTGTGTTAAATTAATCACAAAAACGTTAAACAATATAGTCGTTTTGCAATAAGTTATTGTCCTAAATGTTTAAATTATTGTGATATTGTTACCAGGCATTAATGGTTTTGTGAACACAAGTCGCAATAGATCTATTTATCTGTAATACTTTCATTCGGTATGAAGTAAGTTTAACTCATTTCCGTTGTACGGTTACACGTCAATGCAATATGTCATTTCTTTTCTTGGTAACATACTATAGTTTTGGGTATAACAAGTTCTAGGTATATCAAAATTCTCATAAAGTATATAGGTAACTGACTTGTGCTTCCGAATTATCAGGATAATGTTTCACAGTGTCGCGTTTTATTTTCGGTTTATCAAGATATGTTTTCACAGTGTCATGTTCTAGGTATATCAAAATCCTCATAAAGAATATATGTAACTGACTTGTGCTTCCGAATTATCAGGATAATGTTGCACAGTGTCGTATCGTATGATAAAAAACATTAAACGTTTTCGCAATGTTAAAGACTGTTACTCAAAACCTTACGCGTTATTTATGAAAGTAGATTATAATAACAGGATATTGTCTACAATATGTCCACATTTTTATTACAAATATAACTGAAATTATCGTTCTATCTAGGGGGTCATTTCAAGCTTCCATAACAAAACACGATACGATAGTACAAAACACGATGCGATAGTACAAAACACGATGCGATAGTACAAAAACGCGATGCGAAACTGTGAAAACGCGATGTGAGGAGGCGATATTAATATCGTACTTTCGCATCGCACTTTCGCGATTTCGTATCGTGTTATCGTGGTTTCGACCTAAGGTATCGTACTATCGCATCGCGTTTTCGTACTATCGCATCGCGATATCGTACTATCACATCGCGTTATCGTACTATCGCATCGCCTTATCGTACTGTCAACCCTAGGTCGAAACCGCGAAACAACGATCGCCCTAACGGCACATCTAGGGTCGACAGTACGTTAACGCGATGCGATAGTACGATAAAGTGATGCGATAGTACGATAACGCGATGCGATAGTACGATAACGCGATGCGATAGTACGATAACGCGATGCGATAGTACGATAACGCGATGCGATAGTACGATAACGCGATGCGATAGTACGATAACGCGATGCGATAGTACGATAACGAGATGTGATAGTACGATAACGCGATGTGATAGTACGATAACGCGATGCGATAGTACAATAACGCGATGCGATAGTAAGATAACGAGATGCGATAGTACGATAATGCGATGCAATAGTACGATAACGCGATGTGATAGTACGATAACGCGATGTGATAGTACGATAACGCGATGCGATAGTACAATAACGCGATGCGATAGAACGATAACACGATGCGATAGTACGATAACGAGATGCGATAGTACGATAACGAGATGCGATAGTACGATAACGCGATGCGATAGTACGATAACGTGATGCGAATGTGCGATTCGAAAGTACGATATTAATATCGCCTCCTCGCATCGCACATTCGCTGTTTCGCATCGCGTTTTCGTACTATCGCATCGCGTTATCGTACTGTCGACCCCAGGTCGAAACCGCGAAACAATGATGGCCCTAACGGAACAACGTAGCTTTCTTCAAAATAGTGGAAATATTTAAGATGCAGATTTAGCTGGGTTGCATAAATTATCCAGTATAAATATTTCCATCTACTTACATTTCTATGTGTCTTCAATTATTGTTCTATCAGTTGAACCATTGCGTTGATTTACTATGCATCGGTATTTACGGCATGAAACGCCAAATTATCTCAATGTAGGACACAGTAGAAACAATACCTATTTAATGATATACTGTTTCCCAAAAAGGTCGCAATGGTCTATACCAAAATGAAGTTGTATAACCCTCCCTTCCCAAACAACAACAGATCGGCATCAGACGGCTTTAAACACATCTAGGCAACACATACGGAAAAGATGTGTAAGTGAAAGAAAAACTGGTGAATACAACACAAAAAAAAATCATTGTGACAAAAGGAGACATTGCTCATTATGAGCAGTGTTTCACTTCTCCACAATGTTCTCAAACAATGTCTGCTGAACATGCCTCAAGTTGATAGCGTCTGCATGTGGTGAAGGTAAGCTATAGGCGTAAGGATGTTCTCGCTATTATATAAATATCTTATAACGCAATAAAGCTATTTTCACATTATGACTCAAACTCCATTTAAGACACCGCTGTTATATCATTGAGCTATTGATATAAATTTGGACGGCTATTTGAGTGAGGCGATGCATTTTGACGCATCTTCAGAAGACGGTTTTTGAAAAGATAATATAGCAACACAAAACATAGCTCATGTTTCCAAATATGTAAATGATTACACGTTCATTTATAAATAATTTTAGTGAGATAGGGTTACATTGTCAAGTATCGAGCAGGATGAAACTGCTTACAGTCTACGTGGAAAAAACACGTTGCCGGTTGCTTGTAACGACCGTTGATTGTAATACTGGTGTGAGAAAGTCAGGACATACATGGAAAGGTAAATTAACCTTCGTGATATGACTTAAACATTGTTAACCCTTTCCCTCATACGACAATTCTGCAGCAGACGACTTTGAACGAATTTTGTCAAAACACAGAAAATCTCCATAATTGAATGGATAACCTATGACAAAAAGTGGAAAACATTGTGGCAAAAGAAGAAATTGCACGTTGTGTGCAATTTCTTCTTTTGTCACTATGTTTTCAAAAAGCCGTCTGCTGCAGAGGCGTCAGAAAGCGTCTATATGAGGGAAAGGGTTAAACATCAATAAGGGAATGCAACGAAGCCGTTTGATTAACATAATACTTGGATAATGCCAACATATCTTACTCATACTTTCATCGCTACAATGTCGGTGTAGATCAGATGTACATATGAAAGAGTAGCATTTAGTTTGAATATGATTAGAATAATATGATTGATTAATTGGTTGATTGATATGGGGTTTAACGCCGTTTCCAATAATCATATCACGGCGGCCAGTCATCCTTCTCATGTGTTTCGTTACCTGCTCACACCAGTACTCCACACAATATACTTATCAAACAATTAGTTGCTTTTCAACCTATTAGTCCATTGGTGGAAGATGAATGACGCTTGTCACAGTGACTTTTGTCAAACGTCAACCAACAAAAGTATGTTGGTCGAGTTTGGTTTCGAACTCACAACCCATCGACTGACAGCCCGCGTCGCTAGTTTCATACTGAGCTACCGGAGCTCGGCTAGAATACTAAGAATACAGTCAGTTTGACAATTTAAACACATGTGAGCCCCGACAAAAGATTTTCATTTGTATTGCTTCAAAGTACAGATAGGACACGATGTCAAAATATGAAAATAAGATGTATGGATTGAAATTTGAAGTTATTATGTTTACTTTGGAAAGTAAAGGGTATTTCTTCAAACAATGATGATTTTGCATTTGTATCTATCATTCATTAGTAAGACATTATCATATGTTCTCAGAATCCTGGGTTTCGAGCTGCACACCCAAAGGTTTATGAGGTTATGACTGGATAAACTACCCAGACCCAAATACAACAAAAACTCTTAAGAGACATAGCGGTGTATTAGTGTTTATCATAACAATGAATACATTCTGTTTGCAGCTGTAAAAAAGAAGAATGTCATGTGTTTAATTTTGTTTAAACTATCGAAACAAATATTGGACTCAAATTAAGATGTTTAGTTTTGTAATTCGTTATGTTCCTACCAAGGATTCTAGTTTATATAACAAAGTTCTTTTATACTGTTTTCAATTTGATTGTTCTGAACAGTTATCCAATGAAGTATGAACTTACGTGGAAAAATGGGCACATATTCTTACTAAGTGATTTCAATGCTGCACGGGTGACCAATCAATTCGATACAATACAATAATTTGATTGGATAAAAAGGCATGAGTACATTCATAGCAAAACAAAATATAAGAAACGGTAGTCATATGCGTAAAGTGTAGCATATGTACACACATTAAGTTTATAGACAAGTTCAAGTATTTAAGTAAACAATATTCACAATTTATAACATAGACAAGAGTAATTGATTCAGAGCTCTCAGGTTATATGCGTGGTAGACGAGGTTTTTTTTATGATTTAGATGACGTTAAATTTCAAATCCTTTAACCCTTTCCCTCATACAACAATTCTGCATCAGACGACTTTGAACATATTTTGTCAAAAAATAGAAAATCTCTATAATTGAATGGATAACCTATGACTAAAAGTGGAAAACATTGTGGCAAAAGAAGAAATTGCACGTGTTGTGCAGTTTCTTCTTTTGTCACTATGTTTTCAAAAAGCCGTCTACTGTAGAGGCGTCAGAAAGTGTCTATATGAGGGAAAGGGTTAATAGTCGAACAATGACAATAGTAGCCATTTAAATATCTTTGTCGTAAAACACTGTATTGTTGGCACTCTGGAAGAAAGTGTATCAATGATTCAATACTATATAACTATTGACCGCGTTGTTGTTTTCCCGTGCATTAACACAAGTAATTCTACACCACGTGGGTTTTATTATTATTCAGTTATATGTTATCATTCTTACTAATTCGGTCTTTCTACAGTAAAGTGGAACGGAGAGATTTGAGCAAATTATGGGACGTGAGCTATTAAGGCAATAGCTAGCTCGTAAATCTACGGTTAATGTGTTCGAAACCCATACTGTTGTGAATATAATGTATGTCATACTTACGAATACAAGATAAAACGTCTAAAGCAGCGTTTGTTGTCTTAATGTTTTATTAATCGAAGTTTATTTTGATATGAGTTCTACGCAGGTCCGTGATTATTTATTTTTTTCGTCAATTTCGTCAACTAAATTGATGAGTTGACGAATTGACAAACTTGACAAAGCTCTGCTGAATGAGGTCCGTGAAGTTAGGTTGACGAGTGACGAACTGTGACATTATTTCTAAAAACTTTATTTATTTATTTTAGATAATGTATCTGGACGTATTAAATGCAAATTAGGCCCTATTTCATGTTTCATGACGATCAGTCAATCAGAAGAGCTTCGTCAAGTTCGTCAACTCGTCAATTTAGTTGACGAAATTGACGACAAAATTATTTTTCTAAAAACTTGATTGCTTTCCTTTAGATAATGTATATGGACGTATTGGATGCAAATTAGGCCCTATTTTATTTTTCTAGGCCATCAGTCATTCAGAAGAGCTTCGTCAAGTTCGTCAATTCGTCAACTTTTCAATAAAGTTGACGAAATTGACGAAAAAAATATTTTTCTAAAAACTTTGTTTCTTTCCTTTAGATAAGTATCTGGACGTATCAAGTTTGTCAATTCGTCAACTCGTCAATTTTGTTGACGAAATTGACGAAAAAAATATTTTTCTGAAAATTTTATTTCTTTCCTTTAGATAAGTATCTGGACGTATTTAAATAGGCCCCTTTTCATGTTTCATGGCGATTAGTCAATCAGAAGAGCTTCATCAAATCGTCAACTTGTCAATAAAGTTGACAAAACTGACGAAAAAAATATTTTTCTAAAAACTTTATTTCTTTCCTTTAGATAAGTATCTGGACGTATTGACAAGTTGACGAATTGACGAACTTGACGAAGTTCTTCTGATTGACTGATCGCCATGAAACATGAAATAGGGTCTAATTTGCATTCAATACGTCCAGATACATTATCTAAAGGAAAGAAATAAAGTTTTTAGAAAAATAATTTTTTCGTCAATTTCGTCAATTTTATTGACAAGTTAACGAACTTGACGAAGTTCTTCGATTGACTGATCGCCATGAAACATGAAAGAAGGAGAGAAACAAAGTGTTTAGAAAAATATATTTTTCGTCAATTTCGTCAACTTAATTGACGAGTTGACGAATTGACGAAGCTCTTCTGATTGACTGAGCGCCATGAAACACGAAATAGGGCCTAGTTTGCATTCAATACGTCCAGATACATTATCTAAAGGAAAGAAATAAAGTTTTTAGAAAAATATTTTTTCCGTCAATTTCGTCAATTTTATTGACAAGTTGACGAATTGACGAACTTGACGAAGTTCTTCGATTGACTGATCGCCATGAAACATGAAATAGGGTCTAGTTTGCATGCAATACGTCCAGATACATTATCTAAAGGAAAGAAATAAAGTTTTTAGAAAAATATATTTTTCGTCAATTTCGTCAATTTTATTGACGAGTTGACGAACTTGACGAAGCTCTTCTGATTGACTGATCGCCATGAAGCATGAAATAGGGCCTAATTTGCATTTAATACGTCCAGACAATTGCACTGTAGAACACGTACAGATATGGTATTTAGTCTGCTAGGTCGGTACAACATACAATGTGGAATTGACAAACGCAAAATAACTTTCCTTCAAAAATTGTGTAAAATACCTACGAATTGCCTACTAACCAAATTTTCGCCTATCGTCTAAATTGGTTTAAAACAATTCAATGTACTCGACAAAATGTTTTATTTCCAATACTTTTAATTTATTGCAAAAATATGGTTTAACTGCATACATTGTATGCGCACCCGTATCTAACTACTGGCACATTCCCTGAGAAAAGGGAAAGGTTTTAGCGTCGTTGAGCGGAAGTTTGAATGCGAGCGTCAGGAAAGAATGAACCTCCACCATGGCTTCGACCGTTTTGTGTCTGTTCACAAAAACAGCCTTCCATATTTTGATTTTTGCCAAAACGCGCAGAACTATGCATCATGCATAAAATGCTATACAATTATTGGTTATTAAACACTTAAGGGAAACTGTCAGTCAGTGTGTGTAATGCCAACATATTAATACAAATATCCAGGGACACTTAATATCCGAATGTGCTCATTGACGCCGCGTGGAAGCGCGGCGTCAGTATGGAATAGGTTTTAATTTTGTACCATGGGGTGACGTAATCAAAAAGGGAGAAACCCACAGATATTATTGTAAAGAAAAACTCTGTAATATGTTTGAAAAAACAGCCTATATGGTTGAATAAATTGTATAAACTGATTTAAGAAACAACAAGATACAAAATATGTACATCTTTCACAGTTGTTACAAAACTTTAGATACATTTAAATTGTGTTTAATAACTGTTCCCCAACTAATTAGGCTAAGCTTTTTTTATGAGTTGATTTACGGAGTTCACTAGGCTACGCTGTTTTAATTGTTTGGTTTACAAATTTATTGAAAATCTTGTTAACACTCTGGAAGCCGCATTTTTGACTTGAGCATGTTGAAACTTTGTCAGAATGTTTGTCTTATGATATCTAGCCCAAGTTTGAATATAGGTCATGTCGGGTCAAAAACTAGGTCACTAGGCTAAATTGAAGGAAAATCTTGTTAACACTCTGGAAGGCATATTTTAAACTTGAGCATGTTGACACTTTGTCAGAAAGTTTGTCTCGATTATATCTAGGCCAAGTTTGAAACTGGGTCATGTCGGGTCAAAAACTAGGTCACTAGGCCAAATTTAATGAACATCTTGTTAACACTCTGGAAGCCGTATTTTTGGCTTGAACATGTTGAACATTTGTCAGAATGTTTGTCTTAGTGATATCTTGGCCGAGTTTGAATATAGATCATGTCGGGTCAAAAACTAGGTCAATAGGCCAAATTTAAAGAAAAGCTTGTTAACACTCTGGAAGCCGCATTGTTTACTTGAGCATGTTGAAACTTTCTCAGAAAGTTTGTCTTGATGATATCTAGGCCAAGTTTGATTATTGGTCATGTCCGGTAAAAAACTAGGTCACTAGGCCAAATGTAAGGAACATCTTGTTAACACTTTGGAAGCCACTTTTTTGGCTTGAGCATGATGAAACTTTGTCAGAATGTTTGTCTTATGATATCTAGCCCAAGTTTGAATATAGGTCATGTCGGGTCAAAAACTAGGTCACTAGGCTAAATTGAAGGAAAATCTTGTTAACACTCTGGAAGGCATATTTTAAACTTGAGCATGTTGACACTTTGTCAGAAAGTTTGTCTCGATTATATCTAGGCCAAGTTTGAAACTGGGTCATGTCGGGTCAAAAACTAGGTCACTAGGCCAAATTTAATGAACATCTTGTTAACACTCTGGAAGCCGTATTTTTGGCTTGAACATGTTGAACATTTGTCAGAATGTTTGTCTTAGTGATATCTTGGCCGAGTTTGAATATAGATCATGTCGGGTCAAAAACTAGGTCAATAGGCCAAATTTAAAGAAAAGCTTGTTAACACTCTGGAAGCCGCATTGTTTACTTGAGCATGTTGAAACTTTCTCAGAAAGTTTGTCTTGATGATATCTAGGCCAAGTTTGATTATTGGTCATGTCCGGTAAAAAACTAGGTCACTAGGCCAAATGTAAGGAACATCTTGTTAACACTTTGGAAGCCACTTTTTTGGCTTGAGCATGATGAAACTATGTTGGAATGTTTGTCTTAGTAATATCTAGGCTAAGTTTAAATGTAGGTCATGACCGGTCAAAAACTAGGTCACTAGGCCAAATTTAAGGAAAGTCTTATTAACACTTTGGAAGCCACATTTTTGGGTTGAGCATGTTGAAACTTTCTCAGAATGTTTGTCTTAGTGATATCTAGGTAAAGTTCGAATATGGGTCACGTCAGGACAACTAGGTCACTAGGCTAAATTGCAGAACAATCTAGTTAACACTATAGAGATTGCATTTTTGACTTGAGCAGCTTGAAATTTTGTCAGAAAATTTGTCTAGATGATATTGCCATTGGCGCTGAAAGAGTAAAGTCTTATATAACCCATTCTCAGGTGAGCGATTCCAGGGCATCATGGCCCTCTTGTTTCCAATTTATTTCTGTTGTATTACTAAACTTAAAACGTTCCTCCCCATGCAGTTGTTAATTCAGACCATTGTATTCTTGCTATATGTTGACTATACATGAAAACTTTTTCTTTTAATTTCATAAATGCTTAATTTCGATATTAAATATCTTTAAACTTGTTAGAATTATTTGTATATTTTGTTTATATACTCTCGGTTTTTTTTTATCATACTTCTGCTCAACTGGAAGGAGAATCGACTTCCCTCTCTCCTTCCAAAGCTTGTGTCACACTTAACTTATAACTAGAGGCATTAACACTTAAGTTAATATCTGTTAATATTTCAGTATCTATGTTTTTTGTTTGTCTAATTGATCTAGTTAGAGCAGATTTAAAATTAAGAAACTTCAGCTTGTTTTGTTGCAGTCAATGTTAAGCAAACGGTAAAACAAATAGTTTGAAGACTTAACTCGTCAATTCACGACTAAATTTTACATGCTGAATATCATATAGATCGTAGCATATAAAGTATATACTCCACTCCCTACGTCAAAATGGACCCTTTTTGCTATTGATAACATTTTATTATAGACTATGGTATCCAGGTGAGCAATAAGGAACATCTCGGCCTTCTTGTTTAAGATAAAGGTACATTTGGCCTTCTTTACATCCTGTCCGTTTGCACAGGTTATTTAAATGTTTTGAACTGCATCTGCTTTCCTTTAAGTCATGCCTTAAAAGCATGCGCGGCGTCTTTGATGCTTAGCATCAAAATTCGTCTTGTTTCTCAATTGAACGGAATTATATTTTTGAAAACATCAGTTTTTACTGTACTAATGATAGCTATAAACGTCGTTAAACTTCAGGGCTTCACTCAACAGCATGTGTGTATATGTGATAATGTCATGCGTGGACGCGCACCAGAATACATTTTCTAAATACAGAAAGCCATCAACTCGAACCAGTGTACGTATTCAACTGAAGAAGAGTGTGCTGTGATGTTTGTCAACGTTTATTTCGGTGCGTTTTATACGTTTACAAACATCAAGGCTCATTTACATATAAAATATGCATTTGGGGACCGTCCACCAGTATGTGTGAACTTTAAGGTAATTGCATGCGTTGACGCGCCACAGAATAGACTTCCCCAATGCAGAAAGCTATTAGCAAGAACCTGTGTATGAAGAGATTCAACCGAAGAAGATTATGTTGTGATGTTTGTCAACGTATATTTCGTTGTGTTTTATTTCTTGAAAAAAATTTTTTTTCCCTCAATTTCGTCAACTTTATTGACAAGTTGACGAATTGACGAACTTGAAGAAGCTCTCCTGATTGACTAATTGCGATGAAACATAAAATAGGGCCCAATTAGCATTCAATACGTCCAGATACTTATCTAAAGGAAAGAAATAAAGTTTTTAGAAAAATATTTTGTTCGTCAATTTAGTTGACCACTCTTCTGAGTGACTGATGGCCATGACATTTGATATAGGGCATAATTTGCATTCAATACGTCCAGATACCTGTCTAAAGGAAAGAAATAAAGTTTTAAGAAAAATATCTTATTCGAGAAATTTCGTCAACTAAATTGACGTGTTGACGAATTGACGAACTTGACAAAGCTCTTCTGAATGACTGATGGCCATGAAATTTGATATAGGGCCTAATTTGCATTCAATACGTCCAGATACATTATCTAAAGGAAAGAAATAAAGTTTTTAGAAAAATATTTTTTTCGTCAATTTCGTCAACTTTATTGACAAGTTGACGAATTGACGAACTTGAAGAAGCTCTTCTGATTGACTGATCGCCATGAAACATAACATAGGGCCTAATTTGCATTCAATACGTCCAGATACTTATCTAAAGCAGGGACACTATATTACAATAGTGTCCCTGCTTTAGATAAGTATCTGGACGTAATATAGTGTCCCTGTCTAAAGGAAAGAAATAAAGGTTTTAGAAAAATATTTTTTTCGTCAATTTCATCAACTTTATTGACAAGTTGACGAACTTGAAGAAGCTCTCCTGAGTGACTGATCGCCATGAAACACGAAATAGGGCCTAATTTGCATTAAATACGTCCAGATACTTATCTAAAGGAAAGAATTTTTTTTTTTTTTTCGTCAATTTCTTCAACAAAATTGACGAATTGACGAAGCTCTTCTGATTGACTGCAAGCCATGAAACATGAAATAGGGCCTAATTTGCATTAAATACGTCCAGATACATTATCTAAAAGAAAGAAATGAAGTTTTTAGATTTGTTTGATTTTTTTCGTCAATTTCGTCAACAAAATTGACGAATTGACGAAGATCTTCTGATTGACTGATAGCCATGATAAATGAAATAAGGGCCTAATTTGCATTTAATACGTCCAGATACATTATCTTAAAGTTTAGAAAAAATGTCACAGTTCATCACTCGTCAATTCGTCAACCTAACTTCACGGACCTAAAAAATGTCACAGTTCGTCACTCGTCAATTCGTCACTCGTCAACCTATCTTCACGGACCTGTTCTTCGCTTGTATTTCGGTCATGGGAACGACTTTTTTCTTTCAAGCTTCATTCGAATTCATTCAGGATGAAACGTTTGTCAATAACGGTCATTTGGTCATCATTTTTGCGATACAACATAAAGATGTTCGCTGGGCGATGGTTTTAGTCCATAGTTGCGTCTTATCTTCATAAATGACCTTATTGACCTATTATCAGACTCGATAGTTGAATTTAAATTGGAAGGATCAATATGCACATATCCGCCATCAAGGGGCGACATGGTTTTGATGTTTTGGGCTGAATGATCTAATGTCAATATTATAAAAATGGTCTCTAGGCTGTGACGCGGTTTTCGATCTAACCTCGCATATATACCTCGGTGTTACAGTCTGCAACAGGACAATAACATCATAAACTACGCTCTATGTTTTTAACCCTTGTTTCATCCGGTCTCTTTGGAGGTGGAATTCACCCATTATCTGCTAAGAATATATATAAAACTGTAGTATTTCCTTATACGGATGTGAACTGTGAGAGGAGTCACAGATAGTATGTAATATTTTTGTAGTCAATTTCAAAATATACAAACACAGATATTGCTTTAACTTTGAGTTGCCTACAACTGCGGAAATTGATATAAGAAGAAAACACTCTTTGTGGTTAACTATGGATCTAAGAACCAAGCGTGTTAGTTAAATCTATTTTTACCAAACGTTTATTAGCCTATATTAATAATACATGCTTAATTTCACCTACATGTATACAAACTATTTGCAATGATTGAACATTATACTACATATTCATATCAACGTACATGTACCCTATCAAAGTGTGTTTTTATTATCAAAGCTTGATAGTTATCACTAGAAAGAACGCATACACATGTTCCGTCCCGCGAGAAAACCAACATTATTGACTCTGCGTAATGTTTCGACGCAGTCCGCGCAGGCTAATCCGGGCCGACACATTCCGTCTCAGGTGTATAGAGGTACAGAATAATGATTCCTGAAACGAGAATCCACAGGAGGCGAAAAATGTGTGTACGGTTTGGACTGCGCGTCATGCTTGGGCTGATCCGGGTGGATACTTAACGCAGATTCCACACTGATGGCTTTCTCGTTGGACGGCTCATATGTGCATACCCCTTGTTGTTCTTTTGCACATCGAGGGCTTGGCGTGAAACGGTTGTAACTTAAATGGGCATTTTTTTACCCAGGTTAATCGCCTCGCCTACTATTCACGTATGTTACACACATAGAAATTTTAGTTGCTTAAGTGTACATGGGTCATATGGTGTCTGGCAAGGGTTAGGTCACAACAATTAGTTGTTCTACATGTATACTGTTTGCAAACAATTCCCGTTTCACAAATGGTTGAAATACAATTCATGAGCTATCACTTCAGATTTATAACACTATCAAAGTAAATATTTTTAGTTATTTCCCATTTGTGTTCATTCTTGTTTTTCGGATATGGATATTCAGTCGAATATTGTGATTGCATGTCTAAGCCATGTATTGTTTGGTAACTTATTACCTGGTATATTAACACATTAAGGTTATGTGTGTATACTTTCAGCTGTAATACACGCAACCAATACAGATTAACCCTTTTCCACTTACAACAAAAAAATGCAGTAGACAACTTTGATTTTTAAAATGTGCAGATGCATCAACATATGTCTACATGTGGAAAAGGGTTAAATATTGTCGAATCTGTATTGGCTATTTAATATCTACTTACAGTAAAGAATATACTAGTTTTTGTTGGTAGGCATTCAGTTAAAGAGAAGGGTTTGTTTAAATGGTGGTTGATCTATATCATGTTTCCGGGGTATTGCAAGCATACTACCAGTTTATTGTGTCCTGACACTGATACATCAGTCGTATTGCTATCCCCCGTAACACAAACGAACAAGAGGGAAGTCGATACTACCATTTCTACCTTTTCCCACATACAACAGATCTGCAGCAGACAACTTTGAACACATATGAGCAAAAATATGGAAAACCTCTATAAATTGAAGTCTATTTATTGAATAGGTTGAAAACACTGTGGTAAATGGAGAAATTCCTCATTATGAGTAATTTTCGTTTTGTAACATTGTTATCTAATGTCGTCCGCTGCAGAGGCGTCAGAAAGCGTCTAAATGTGGGAAAGGGTTAATTAAGAGAAGGATTTCGATCATTTAGTCGTATCAGCTGTATTGATAACCTTAGCCTCATTTGAGCAATTGGAATATTTAATCAAAGCGCTGAAAGCGCTGATGGTATAGGGAGCATATGTAAGTTGAAAACATATGGCATAGATCATATGGACAAACATTGTTGAAACAATGAAACAATGACCTTTAAACAAACCAAACCAAAAATGTTTGAAGCAACACATTTTGCCTGCCAATAACATATACCTCATTTGTCAAAGTTTTACCCTTTTCTTGTATAAACAAAATATCGAAGGACAAAAGATTGACAAAAAAACCCGAGCAGCTACCCTTAATTAAAATATTTCTAGTTCAGAAATCACTAAAGATCCACAATGTATATTGTAATCATGCTGATAAATGAAAGACGATCGAAAGCCTGATAGAGTTATGTTTTTTTTGCACTGCACAATTGCAGCTCTGAGTTTCCTATACACCAAGTCTTAAATTGATATATTGGACATATATTGAGACAATAACCGAAGAAATGAAAAAATTGAGTTTACACCTAAAAAACAGATTAGATTTGACGAAGTACGAAGCTTGGGGAAGCACTCATTAACGAAAAAGGGAATTTCACGGAACGCATGTGTTGCATATAATAAGTGAGAACATTGAAAGACAAAAATATACACACTCCAAACGCAGCATGCTAAATTTATGGTTATGGTGCACTGCAAATCTGTAGGTCATAAGTTACCTACAAACCAAGTTTGAAATTGATACAATGAAAGTTAATTGAGACAATCGCTGAACTAAATAAGGAAAAATGGAGATAACTGAAAAAACAGACCAGATTTATGTACCTAGTACTTTGCCGTTCTCCTGATCACACGGGTATAATTGTGACCACTTTGAAATAAATCTGCCATACAGAAACAACATGTTAACCAATACATGCAATCCATGACGGACGGACGAATGCACATTCAGGCAGACAGCCGGCCGGACGCCGGATTATACCTCCAAGCTTTACAGACGGAGACAACTCATAAAGTATTGATTACAGAAGACTGGTCCGATGCGTCAAAACACGTCAGCTTAGATTATGGTATTTGTAAAGTATTTGCAATTTAATTGTATCTCCGAAACGGGACCGGACCGTCAAGGTTAATTTTCAAAAACCTATTTAGACTACATTTCTAGTTTATTTGTCAACAGATACATCTAGGACTATATTACACGTTGATGAACGTTGAGTCTTAAATTAATGCAAATGCATATACATTATAATTTTAGTCCCAAAATCGGTAGAAGCTTCTCCATTATAAAATAAATAATGACCTTGCGGTTATAACTCGGATGTGTTGACAAATTCGGCCAAATTTCTTTCCGACGTTTGACAAAAGTCAATGCGACATGCGTCATTCGTCTTTCACCAATGGGCTAAGTCTATGTGGAAACGCAGCCAGTTGCTTGGGAAGATTGTTGTGAGGAGTACTGGTTTGAGAAAACCAGGAAATACATTTGTAGGTGAACTGGCCGCCGTGATATGACTGAAGAAATGTTAAAATCGGCGTTAAACCCCAATCAATCAATGTTGAAATTAACTTATCTATAATTTGTAGATTTAATTTCTATTTCCTAGTAGGGTCTACATACAGCGACACATGAGAATATTCAACACAAAACGCGACCTGTTTTACCAACAATTCCCCAGTAGCGGTGAGACCGTTTGTAACATTATTTCATGGCATGTAATACACAGTAGGACCTCTCTCTTTGGACGAATTATGTTGTAACAAGTTTGTTTACAGTATTCCTTAACCTTGACCACATAGACTAAATATACAGCAAACAACATTGAAATAAGGCATAACTATTGACCTGAATTAATAAAAGTATGATTTTGAATAGTGATGAAAACATTGTGGAAAAAGACAAACTTGTTGATTATCATTCATCTGTTAAGGTTAGTCAAATGTGTCTAAAAGGGGCAAAGGTTAAAATAATAACTGTAGACAAATGTTTTCGTTATCTAGGTTATAGAAACAAATTGATTCATGTTTCAAAGCATTGTTTGAAAAGGAGGAATTGCTCATTGTCAGCAATTGCTCCGTTTGTAAATATACTTTCAACATTTGTTTGTAACTAAGTAGCTATAACGGGAACGGTTCAACCCTTTCCCGCTTACAGTCGCTTTTTGACGCATGTGCAGCAGACGGCTGCAGGATTGTTTATCATGACCCATTTCCTCTTTTTCCACAAAGGTTTCAACTATATTTTTTTCCCCTTGATGTAAGGCAAAATTGCTCGTAATCATTCATCTCTAGCATGTTATTCAAAATGTGTCCGGAAGGGAGAAAGAGGGAAAGAACGTCCATAGTAAAACGTTTAAATATGAAAAGAATTAATTTGAAACGTGTTTGAAAGAATTGTGTGAAAAGGAGGAATTGCTCATTGTCAGCAATAGCTCCATTTTCAACAATATTTTTTAAATATTCGAACTGTTATAGTATCACGGAAAGGGTTCCGCTTCCATGCGAAGGATGTAACCATTTTCCGCCTACATACGCTTACAGACGCATGTGCAGCAGACGACAATCGAAAACATTGTGACAAAAGGGGAAATTGCTTTTCGTAGGCAATTTCTACTTTTGCCACAATGGTTTCAACTCCTTTCAATAATTGCATTTTACAGTGCTTTGCACATTTCTCTATAAGTCGACTGTTGTAAACTAATGGGGTCACATAACGGTCGACGTTACCTCACACTACTGACATTGAGGTCAACCATAGTTCAGAGTGTGTTTCATTCATAGAAACTATTTTGTCTCATAAATTTATGCAAGCGGAGGGTTTCGTGATTCGGTCGAACCAATGAAATCGTTGAAAAGGCAGATTATAACCAATCAAAACTCGATTTTGGTGTAGGTATACACATGTGGACTGCGGTTGCAGCTTTAATCCGACTTTTCGAAAGCAGCTTCGCTATGGGATAGTGGCGAAACGCCCCTATCCCAAAAATAGTGCATTTATGATCAGTGGATTACATGTAAACAATAAAGTGTTACTTTGACTGCGATATTTAAGCGAACATACACGAAAAACTGCTCACTTCTCAACATGACCTTAATATTTACGATTATTCATGACTTTTTGAAGGCGTGGCTAAGGTAGCGCATTAAATTCACTATAAAAAAGAGTTCTGTTATCAAAGATAAATGTTTGTTTTTTTCACAATCTTGCCTTAGTTTTATTACTTTATAGAATGCGGTGCATGTGAAGGAAATTGTAAATTCAAATAAACTAGTTTAACCCTTTCCCTCATATAGACGCTTTCTGACGCCTCTGCAGCAGACGGCTTTTTGAAAACATAGTGACAAAAGAAGAAATTGCACAAAACGTGCAATTTTTCCTTTTGCCACAATGTTTTCCACTTTTTGTCATAGGTTATCCATTCAATTATGGAGATTTTCTAAATTTTGACAAAATACGTTCAAAGTCGTCTGCTGCAGAATTGTTGTATGAGGGAAAGGGTTAAATCAAAAGATAAGATCAGTTCGGTTGTTAAAATACAGTGGGACTTTTAAATGTCATAGTGACGTTTACATCGTACGATACGACACAGCGTGATCATGGTTAATCGGAATAGCAGCTCGTTCAGGTCAATTAATTTCGTCTGTAATGTTGAGTTTAAAAAAGAGTTCTGTTATCAAAGATAAATAAATGCGGTGCATGTGAAGGAAATTGTAAATTAACACAAAGCTAGTTTAAATCAAAGATAAGATAAGTTCGGTTGTAAAAATACAGTTGGATGATTGAATAACATAGTGACCTTTACATCGTACTTTACGACACAGCTTGATCATGGTTAAATGGAACATCAACTTGTTCAGGTAAATTAATTTCGTCTTTTATACTCCATCGAAGTAGATCGATGCCGTGACCAGTTTTAAGCCACCGAATGCCTTGTTAGATTTGTTTAGGATAACAGATATGTTACGGATCTGTGGCGGAGGCTTTTCTGGAAAAAAAATCGAGAGACAAGATAAATATTTTCATTTTCCTTATGATTTCAACTTTGTATCAACGTTATATATTTTAATTTTTCAGATTTTCCTATTTGAGCATCACTCTTTTTAAAAGCAAACGATCCTATATAAATATATATATGGGCCAGTCCATGAGAAAACCGGTGATAGTGGCATTCATATGAAATGACGTATTTACCGCTCTAAGTTTGACGTCACTTTTGTGTGTGTGAACTTACATGTTTACGCGGAGTTTGGTTGGGTTTTTACCGTAGTTTATGAGGTTTTGATTTTCACCTTTCTCTGCGGTAAGGCGTTGCTATACCAAGAGAGAAGTAAAGGAAAATACGTCTCTTAGATTGATTTGAAACCATTGACAGATAAACATTTTCTTGGATCCGTGTTTTTATACTCTTTTTTTCTCAATAGCATAACTTGTGTTTTGAATCCGTGTCTCTCTGAAACAAATTATGACTAGTTCGTCTTTTGACACAAGCAATATTCACAGAGATGCAGGTAACATAGGCATTCATGATACTTCGGACAAACTTCACGTGCATCTGCATTGTTTGCAAAAGCTTTAATTGCCATTGGCAGCGAAAGGGTTCAAAACTTACGACAAATGAAGAAAGTCAGTGTATGCTCGCTCTCCTGATACAAACATTCAAACAAACATTGAACTGTCTGAGTGAGTATATTATGTTATATAATAATATTTATTATAAAACGCATGAACATAGTAAAATGTCCATAGGTTGTAATGTACAATGTTAAGATTATGCCGACATGATAAAAGATCGGCCTTTGACGTGTGTTATTTATTCTGCATTCGAATCAATATACTACGTTTTTTCAACACAATGCAGGAATCATGACTTTGTAATATTATTAAAAATACAATATACATAGCAACGTTTTATAGTCTTGCTTGGTAAAACATACGTGCTATTTTGAAGCGTTATGCCAAGGTAACAACTCCTTAAGTTATTTGTACTAAATGGAACCCTTAAAAGTTTAAACATGTGTTCAGTCTAATCAGGATAGCTCTTGTCATTGTAGTTGTAAATGCACCCAGAGAGCCTACTTAAGTATGCAATATAATTCAAATCGGCATTGATTTACAACCTCTGCATGTTGGTTTTAGTATCACATATATCATTGGCCAAATGCATGATACTTCATTTGACAAAAAATATCATTGAACATTGCCTTATCACCACTGCGATTTACAACCTCGGAATATTGGGTTTCATTATCGCATAACTCATTTTCTAAATACATGATACATCGTTCAACAAAAAAGTTGCGTTGCTGACGAACCCAATTGTGTGTCGATGACAGACTTGCAGATATCGGGAGGAGAAAATGATACATAATATGACATGCCCTCATGCAATGCTTCGTTAGCGTTGCAAGTGTCTTATGTTATTAGCCAATCGAGCTTATGTCATGTCGAATTGACCGTCGTGCGTCTGTACATGCGTTAACGTTTTGCTTGGAACGAATTTTCATCTGTAAACACTCAGACAATTGGGATGACACTTCACAGGTATCATGGGTGACTCACTTTCAGATGCCCTGAAGTCATGTTGGTACTGTTATTTTGTAGAAAAAATATGTTGATCGGTCGAAAAACATAACCACAAGGAGAGGGGGCTGTTAGCATTATATTATCTGATTTTCAAACAGTTTTGTAGGAACGTTCTTTGGTGACCTTCTATGAGATTCTTTCAAAACATGTTGATCGGTCGAAATACATGGCCGCCAGGCTTGCCTTATATTGCTATAGTGGTTTAGTATGTATTGTAATATAAGGCCTCTGGCCCAAAATACATATACATTACACACACATCAATGTTTGCAAGCAACTCACAATATACACAATTTTGACAACAATTCTTAATACGGACAATAAATGCGAATATGTAAATAGTTATTTACCAAGTATCATACTTAATGAATTATATAAGTGTCATATATATGCACTTATTTCATCCTAGTTAATGTAATTTAATATTTTCTATTTAAATGATTTGTTCATTTATCAATACAAAATGTAAATCGTCTTCAATAATGTAGGTATTTCTATTTAAACAATAAGTACAAATTCTAAACATTTTCTCAATGTTGTCATGGCGTCCTGTTTATAAAGCTAAACTTTGGTTAGAGCACCTAAAATTTGTTAGAGTTCGTCGAAATATATAAGGCATGTCAATCGTTAGGTAGTGGTCCAATAATTATTTGAAATCTTTGTAGTAATAATACTTTGAAGAGTTACACATACCTTGTGTGCCATTTCTGTATTGAATTATCAATAACTCGTTGTTTAAATGCTTATATAACAGGGAACACTTCAACTGTCATGCAAGTTTGCTGTTGTTATTTTGTCATTCAACAATGCATTCCGTTATACAACACAGACAGAGTTTCCAACTCTGTCAACTGAAACCGTATTATTGACTATTGTCAATTGAGAATTGGTAGTGAACCGATAGGAACTCGGACACTGATCTCAGATCTTTATGAGGTCGCTATAAACTCAAACCACACATGTTTTAGTAAATCGGATAAATTTGAAATAAGACCTCGTTAAACGAAATCTAAATACATGCAATGCATTTCCTTCGATATAGTAGATCTAGATTGAATTTAGTTTCCGGATTGTTTCCTAAGTTTGTTAGCAATCGATGCACCCGGCAGCATTCACATAATTATCTAGATGTGCAGAAATAATGTTCGTGTAGCACAGGAAATAAGACTCCAACAATATATCATACATGTACATGTGTGCGTGTTTCAGCACGACCCTGACATCTTGTTCAAAACGTTGTGCTTTAAAATATACCACCATTCAATGTACTACTGCTTTACTGATGAAGATATACGTTGATTGATTGATTGATTACGGTTTAACGCCGTTTTCAACAATTTTTCAGTCATATCACGTCGACCAGTTCACCTACTCATGCGTGTCTTGGTTCTCCCACACCAGTACACCACAAAACATACTTTCCAAGCAACTGGCTGTTTTTCCACATAGATTGTTAAACAGCCCATTGGTGAAAGACGAATGACGCATGTCACAGAAGTTATACGTTAAAGGGCTTGAATAGTTCTCAAGCCATTTTGATAAAAGTAAAAATAACATTGCTGTAAATTTTGTTTGAGAGTCGAGCATAAATTATGAAAATGACGTCGACGTCATTTCAACAATAAGTAACACATGTCTTGTTTTGACGTCCATTACGGCGTCAATATTCGTCATACGAAGTCCACATATATATCAAACTAAACTAGACAATTTGGACTATATGAAAATGTAAAAATCGAAAAATCGAAAAATGTGTCACTATCACCGGTTTTCTCATGGAGTGGCCCATATATATACGGAACAGAACAAAACAGATATTTTATTTTCAACTTAAGCATAAACAGCTCATGGATGATAATCACAAATATATATACATAAATGGTTAAGACAATACACTAGTTCAAAAATAGTAATTAATTGAATTTAACTATATATATAAACACACATATATACACACACTCAAATGAATATATAATAAGTTTATATAAGTTTATTAGCAAGCAAAAGACAGAACTGTCCATCATGCAAATACAAACTAAACAAGTAACATATATACATCAGTATGTTAAAAATATAAATCTGTCCGGTTCCTTAGTCAGACTGCTATGTATTAGATATGGAGAAAAACGATTAAGAATGATTTCATTTATATATATATATACATATACCCATATGTGATAAGTAGATGTGCAAAATCACTCAACGAATGTGCCTTTTAAGCCGAGTGTCTGTGATTCTACAGCATGTCAAACGCATCTACAAACAATAACCAAAGTCGCAAACTCTTTCGAAAATGTTTTGAATTCTTGCAAAATACCTGCAACTACCCTTAAAGTGGGATCATATATACCTTTGAAATATCGTCGTTTTCGACGTCATTATGTATGTTTTTATGACAATAACGTTGTGGTTAAAGAAATCGCTACTACTGTCTTGTTTGAACTGGTATTCAAACACCAATAACACCGAGTTATAAAGAATAAAGTTACCTGTGTCATAATATAAATTATATGTATCTGCCATGACGATTCAGATAAAAATTAAGATTTCGCTGGAATTTTTTAAAGTAATTACATAATGTTTAATTCACTAAATATTTACCCGAGAGATTAGTTTAAGAAGTATAACTCATTACGATCACCCTTACTACGAAGGAAACAAACAAATCAAAATGCCGTTTTACCGATGTCGCGCGTCGGAACGCACATTGCGATATTTTAGCTGAAACGCAGTTTTAAATTGACAACCTTTTTTTTCTCACAATAATCATAAATTTTATGGTATCATGAAATCAATTCCCTACAAAAATGGATATTTTAATCTATTTCTTCCCTAATAATTATTTTATTTCAATTGATCCAGTATAAAAATAGACATAATACAGGATACAGGATAATCATACTTGGAAATCTGTTTATTTGTATTCGGATTTTCCCGATATATGGGAAAATGAAGGTATTCATAATCATAAAATGTTTATAGGCATATTTAAGCAAAGGGTTATTGATATTTTTTCACAAAAATGGTACAGTGATTTAGAAAATAGTAACATTTTGTCACTTTTGTACATATTGCGAATATCTAGAAAAAGTAATACCAAGAAATATAAGAGTTAACTTGACAAGACTTCGTCTTTCCTCGCATTACCTTAAAATATAAACTGGTAGTCATGGAAGTAATAGAGTACCTAGGCCAGGGGAAAACAATCCGTGTTGTAGCTCTGATCTTATAGAAGATGAATTTCATTTTGTTATACAATGTGAAGCTTAAAAAGAAATTAGAAAGACGTATATAAAACCTTATTTTTATAAAAGACCAAGCGTGTATAAGTTTGCTGAACTATTGAATTGCTACAAGAGATCAACTATTGTAAAATTATGCAATTTTATCACAAAAGCCTTAATATTACGAAATGAGTATGTATTGAATATTTTATTTATTTATATATTTATCGTTTATAGTGCCCAACAGTTTTATATATTCATAAATGCCCTTTACTCACATACTATACGCTTCAGATCATCTAAATAAGAACATTTTAAAGTAATATATGTAGGTGATTGACAGTATGAATTCCGAATAGGATATATCTTTCAACAATTGTTATATTCACACTCTCCTAAACTGCTTTAAATTAAAGT
This sequence comes from Serripes groenlandicus, assembly GCA_031761405.1. Taxonomy (NCBI): domain Eukaryota; kingdom Metazoa; phylum Mollusca; class Bivalvia; order Cardiida; family Cardiidae; genus Serripes; species Serripes groenlandicus. The sequence goes on along the minus strand of JASEVX010000003.1, from coordinate 122,310,638 downwards.
TAAATTTTCTTTATTTGATATAAGCTATTTTTTAGCTCTATTTATTATATCTTTATTTCCTCCGATCCTCGAAGATAGTACAAAGTACAAAGAAACAATAAAAAGTTGACAGAGAATGTTGACACAAACATTGAACAAAAAGTGACAAACATTGAATAGTTAACTCATTTACACAGACATCATTCATTTTGTAAAGTTGATTGAAAAAGCACTTATACATCAATACAAGTACAGAGAAATGTACTTATACATCAACACATGTACAGAGAAATGTACTTATGTAGCCCTGCACATGTGCAGACGCGTTTGTGAATAGACACGAATATATACAATGAGTACAATTACATTCATTCACGTTACACGCACACACACATACAGAGTTAGTTTTTGTGAAAACTCTGGATATTCTGCTCGAATGAGTAGAACACCCAGTCTTCATTGTTGGTAAGACATATTCTTAGATACCCCTGAGGAGCACCTCATCGAAACGAAATATGAAGTGCTGTGAAGGGTAATAGTAAATGTACAAATGAGAAGACACAACAGAATAACTGACAGACAAATGAGAGGAGGGATAGAATATGTTTGTCCCTATAGATAGAGATAATGAGAAATCAAAACAGATGAAAGACAGAGTGTGAAGAAGAAAAGATATTTATACATATACATTAACACATATACATATACATACATACACACGTCTATATATATATACATGTACACATACATACACACACGTACACATAAGTACACAGACATACACATACAAACACAAACACACGCATACATATGAGCCGTTCCACGAGAAAACCAACATTATTGACTCTGCGTAATGTATCGACACGGATCAGCATCAGCATGCCGCGCAGGCTTACCCGGATAGATACCTCGAACCTCCTGTGGATTTTCTGTTTCAGGAACCATTACTCTTTGCCTCTATCCCCCCTGAGACGGAATGTGTCGGCGCGGATAAACCTTCGCGGACTGCGCAGGCTGATCTGGGTCGATACATTACGCAGAGTCAATAATGTTGGTTTTCACGTGGAACGGCTCATATACATGTGCATATACATACACGTGTACATCATAAGCCCATCCGTTGGGTATATTTACAGCTAAACAGAACTGTTTCTCAATACATTATGTATGTATCGCATACACAATTGAACATAACAGGTTCGATTGTGTTCGGGTAGACTAAATACTGTTTGCAAATCAGTGAAAGAAGATATCTGATAAATTGCTCTTTTTGGGTAGTAAATCTTCTCACAAATGATGATATACATGTATTTGTATATGTCAAATAAAATCTATCTATCTATAAACTATATATACGAGGAGTGATTCAAAAGTAATAGGAATGTACGTGAAATGTACGTGAAATTAGAACATTGAGTATATTTTAGTGGTAAAAAAGCTCTTAAACTATAAGGGTAGGTGGATAAATGTCCATCGTTGTAATAGAAAATATTTGATGTATTATTAGGTTTTCAGTTTCATTGACTTTTATCTCTAATGCAACTAACTTAAATCCGTATAGTTTTTATTTCGAAACGATAGGTAACAATGTGTATGTTTCACAGGTAAAGCAGTAATTTCAATGACCTATTTTTGTCAACATATGCAAGTCAGTCACCGATTGTTTTTATGCATACAAGATAAGCATTTTTAAAAAGGAACAATTATCATAACTATGCATATACAAAGGTTCTCCTGTCCGCAACAAATCTGTCATGATTTCATATGTGTGCAGTGCATATATCTTAGAACTGCATACACTTTAAAGTACACATAGACGAGCAGATATTATCAATATCAGGAAAGATAACATACAAATGTCATTAGAATATGATTATGCTTTAAAACTAGCTATTGGGGATATAATCATAATGATAATAAGACCAAAATATATAAATTTGCAGATGTCAAACGGATATGTGTAAAAATTACGCTCAGGTTGTTGGAAGGTGATTATTATGTAATAATCTTCTTCCTATGGGATTGCACACTGACCCAAATGGAATATGCCCTATAACATTTAATTATACAGGAACTTTTTTATACATACGCTAATCAATATAGTGCGATGAATTCAAAGTAAAATATACCTAATAGTCTTTTCATTTACAATCAGTTGAATGAAGAATATAGAGTTTATACTTTATTTCCAAACAGAAAATGTATTTGCGTCTTTTAAAGTGAATTTTATTTTAAGAAATACAAATATTTCTGCAGTAAACATTACTATGTATATTCTTACGCGCCACGCTTTTGTGAACAACACCGATACACCGGATCAGATATACATTACACGAACTAGGTCAATTCGAGGACATACCGTGTCGTAGGGTAGTTTCCCCAAAATATGCTAATCTATCCTTATTTACGACTTTCAGTTATATTCTTTATTTCCTCTAGTATATTCATTTATAGGTTTTTACATCATTTATATATATTATATATGTATATATATAATTACTAATTGAAACGTTGTGGGGAAAAAAGGAAAAAATCCCTCTCAGATATTTTCAAAATCGTCTGCTGCATTTCGAGTCCTGGGATAAATTTCTTGTGTTTTTTCACAATGTTATCAATAGTTGTGTGCTAGGGAGAAGTGTTAGTTATCTGGTAATTCACGAATGGTGTGTTCTCCCGAACGACTACTCGACTAAATATGTATAAGGGGATTAGGGGGGCATTATAAATGGTAAATTACAGAATGATTATATAAAAAGGATTTATTGATTAGGCTTTAACGCCGTTTTCAACAACTGTTCAGTCATATCACTGCGGCCAGTTCACCTATGTGTTGTCTGGCTTTCTCACACAAGTAATCCACACAACATTCTTTCCAAGCAACTGGCTTCTTTTCCAAATAGAATGATGGCCGAGCTTCGATTCGAACTTACAACTGCTGGATTTACAGCCCGCTTCGCTACCGACTGATTTACCGGGGGAAAGTTGAAAGATGTGGGAATCACTTTTCCTGAATTGGTATGGTAAAATCGAACTCATGCATACTAGATAAGCACCCTAACATGTTGCCTCTTTAGATATTGTAGCTCTTGAAAAAAAAATGTTGTGGGAAAAGAAGCCTTTGGTTTTAATATGCATCGGGTGTTTTTTTTTTAACAATTCGTTCCAATCAATCAGATTTTAACCGAATATCAAATTGTTTTAAATTGTAAAATATTTGGAAGTGTTTGAATCCACGCTTGACTCGTAATACACATCAAATAAAATTATTTCTATAAAAATCTGATCATCGTGATACTTTCTTAATGTTCTTGTTATGTGAGAATTGATTTAAATTGAGGGCACACCTATACTTAATTAAGCTTTCATGCAAGGAGAAAACATTACGTTCTACGTTGTATCCTCATTCAGACACAGTTTATCGAACATTGTTGCAAATGTAAAATTAATTCATGTTTTCATATTTTCATTCATAGCACTTGTGTACGTTCATTCATAGCATTTGTTCGCTTGTGAAAAGCAAATTTGAAAGACAATGGCTATCATAGATTTTTTATGACGAGCAAGTTCTCCTATTGTTACAATGTTTTAACTATATATTTATGTTCTCACTTTTGTAATGTTTAATATGAAATGTACTTGCTCTTCAAATTTGGAAGAAATAAAGAATATCTATCTATATATCTTTGTCCTTATACAGATGCATAGAAAGATAGCATTAGCTATTGACGGATATGACTGAATTTTATCTTTCCTGTACATTTCTGTCTAAATATGAAAAAATGCTTTCTATATTTTTTACAAAAATTTCTTTCTATATTTTTTACCAAAAATATATTTTGTTTCAATGCAATTTCTAAATGAATTGTATGTATGCAATACTCCTCTCTTCTTGACAGTGTTTGCTAACTATTGTGAATATAATATAATGTTCAGCTGTCAACAATTTTGAAGTTTTTATTTTTTCTTTATTATTGTATTCTACTGATGAAGGCGTTCTTCCGAAATTATATAGTATAACCGTATAAACTAAACAACAAGTGTTTGTGTTTTTTTATTATATTTGTTTGATTTATTCTTTTTATACAATTTTACCTATTCCGAAACTGCAGCAAAATAAAGAAGTTTTAAAGACTTAAATTCTTTCATTCATTTATTTTCCAACATATTTGCTCGTTTGATCCTATCCATATATCCTAGCCATGATCTGTTCATACCTTGCATACAATTCATTATCCCATCTGCACCTGGCTGACATCACTCTAAAATCACCTTCCATCAGTACTTTCAGTACTTTGATTTTTCTTATAGCACCACTCTAACATACTTTGACCTCATCTTTTTTGTTTAGAATTACGTGATCTAGTCCCAATAAAACAGACTCGTTTTATCATCTAATATTCGGTTTACCTAAATACGCAATGGATATTTTTCGGCGAAATGGAGCGGAAATCTCTGCATTTGCGAAATGAAGAATTCGAGTCTAGATTTAGCGAAATGAATAATTCTGCTTATCGAAAGCTATCTTTATTGGGAAATAAATGAAATGTCAAATAAATGTTGCGAAATGGAGAGTTCTGCATTACATTTTGCGAAATTGATTAGTCTGATTATCGAAAACTAGCTATATTGGGGAATAAATTAAATGTCAACTAAATGTAGCGAAATGGTGTTTGATTGGTACATAGATTACATCATCAATGTTTAATGAAATATCCCCGACTAGTTAATGTCAACTTTCTCCATAAATTTTTCAACGAACGTATCTTCATATTTCTATTGAGAGCAATGTTTTTTAAAGGTGATTATTTATTTTCACATGTACATAGATTATTTAAGTTTGGAGTAGATTTCGCTTAATCACAACAAACCTTATTTAAGCCAGTAACTAGGATATTTTTTTTTAATTTGAGACTGTCCATGTCTTAATGATGAAATTGGAAACTAATTATCTTTTGAATATCCAAACATTGAAAATGTGCAATTAAGAGGGATAAACTATGATTTGATATCCATTATAATAAAATAAAAATGATCTGTTCTGTGTGACAAAATTTCTATTCCGCAGGCGTATTGCATCCAGTTCGCCAGCTTATTACCTCCATTTCGCCAGCGTATTACCTCAATTTCGCCTCAACTTTCTAGATGTATCGGACTTTTTTAAGCGATGGTTAAACGGTATTATGATTTATAAAGTATATATAATCCACAAACATTCTTTCGAGGTAAATGGATTCTTTCTAACATAGAATATTTAGCCAATTGGTGGAAGACGAATGACGCTTGCCACACTGCCTATTATCAATCATCGGAATAATGAAAGCCCGAGCTGGGGTTCGAACCAACGACATTGGTTTGGTAGCCGTAGCTCCTCGTCGCTAACGATTGAAAGCTCGAACAAAATTGTTCCGTAAGTTGAACGATTTAACCTTATCCTTCTTTCAGTGACTTTATAACGTGACTCCGCTTTCGTGTACATTTTTTGCACGAGTTTCAACTTAAATTGCGTAAGGTGCAGATTTATATCAGTCTGCACGTTCATTCAAAATGACCTTGGTCTGCATTGCTCTTCGGTTTTGTAGTTGTAGGGCGTTCGTCTCGGTGTGGGAGGTCGCGGGTTTGACCCCCGGCCGGATCATTACATAGACTTTAAAAAGGTAGTAATAGCTGCCATAATATAACTCAAAAAGTGTTAAAAGCGGCGTAAAACCACCAAATCATCGATAAATCAATTCTCCGATTGATTTGAGCATACAACACTGTTTCAGTAATATCACGGCGACTAGATCATATAACTTTGTTTGTCATGGCTCTCCACAAAACATTGTTGGGTATGACACAAGTCACAATGCCACTTGACAATTTTCGGAATGTTAAAGGGGCCGAGCCTGAGCTCGATCAAACGTCTCCTGGATCGATAGCCATTGTTGTTTCCGACTGGGCGGATATTGCGGAGTGCCTCATGTTGGATGCAACTACATGTTTTGTAGGATCTAATGGTTTTTAACATTTTCCTAAATCAGTACAAACAAATCTGCAAAACACCGGGGAAATTATATTTGTATTGATAATTCCTTCTTTCTGATATTATTGAGTAAGTGGGTAGAGATTTGGTCTAACTTATCGACTATAGTACTATATAATCTATATTGATATGAAGGTGTTATAGTAAGGCGTTAATTGACCGATTATATTGAAAGACAACAAACAATTTCAATTAGTTTGAACAGTTTATGATTTTAATTTGTAATTTAATGTGTTAGACGAAATCTCCAACACCAATCGTTGAACACGCTATTAAACTCTAATCTATGGAAGCCCTGGAGGGACTTCTTACTTCAATACCTCTGACTTCCATACTTCTAACTTCATTACTTCTAACTTCCAAACTCCTAACTTCATTACTTCTAACTTCATCACTTCTAACTACTAACTTCATTACTTCTAACTACATTCACTTCTTACTTATAACTTCCAAACTTCTTACTTCATTACTTCTAACTTCACCACTTCTAACTCCTAACGTCATTACTTCTAACTACATTCACTTCTAACTTCATTACTTCTAACTTCCAACTTCCTTACTTTTAACTTCATTACTTCTAACTTCCTTACTTCTAACTTCATTACATTTAACTTCCAATGTTCAAATCTGTCTTACTTCAATACTTCTGACTTCTGCCTTCCGTACTTCTAACTTCAACATGTCTAACTTAATCACTTTTTACTTCCAACTTCCTTACTTCTAACTTAATACTTCTAACTTCCTTACTTATAACTTCATACTTCTAACTTCCTTACTTATAACTTCATTACATTCAACTTCCAAGGTCCAAATCGTATTGTTTTCATTCGTAATGAATTTAGAAATTGGAAGTGATGAAGTTAGAAGACATGAAGTTAGAAGTAAGGAAGTTGGAAGTTAGAAGTAATGAAGTTAGAAGTTAGAAATGAATGGAGTTAGAAGTAATGAAGTTAGAAGTGATGAAGTTAGAGGTAATGAAGTTAGAAGTTAGAATTGAATGTAGTTAGAAGTAATGAAGTTAGAAGTTAGAAGTGATGAAGTTAGAAGTAATGAAGTTAGGAGTTTGGAAGCTAGAAGTAAAGAAGTTATAAGTATGGAAGTCAGAAGTATTGAAGTAAGAATTCCCTCCAGGGCTTCCATACTAATCTATTAGTTTGTTAATGAATGAATGGCTTTTTAACGCACGACCATTGGATTGATAACCCTTCTCGTTACCGACGTTGTCAATCGTTTATTTTTGCTTAGTCTTAATATAGGACGCATGCAAATAACAATATCATCTACAATATATTCAAATACACATAATGTCACGTGAAAGAGGGGATGGGGTCAATTGATACATATGTTTGGGAAGCCTCAATGGATTACATTGGGCTACAAAGTGTTTATACGCTTTCCCCTGTCTCTCTTTTTTCACTCGATGTTTTCGGCACTTCTTAATCTGAACGACATTTTGGCATAAAAACACAATCTTCTTTTACAACCTGTCTACAACGCCCTTTTGAGAAGCAGCAGATAGATTTATTATTATTAACTGGGTCATTGAAATGGCATGACGAAAACATACAACTAAAAACTACAATAATTTATGAATGTTGGCTGTTGTAGGAACATAGATCAGAAAATGTCTTCCTTCCTGTAATTTGTTAGTTAAATCAGGGACACTATATAGTGTCCCTGGTTAAATTCTTCGTGAACAATGATATTCTTCCTAGTCGTCGTGAAGAACGATTACTTTTAAGAACAAGTCTACACTATAATTCAACAAAAAATAATACAAGATAAAAGTGTGCATTATTTTACCCATTTATTGCAACAACACGACGTAAACATGTAATATCGACGTTCTCACGGGGGGATAAACCTTTAATTCCTCACGATGTAGCGTGAAATTTGCAAGACTTCCGGTTGATCTCGTGTTTTTCACGATCTCTACAATTTCACGCTACATCGGTTTGATATTTTGTCCTATAGAACTGCATGGCTCTCAAAAGTCATAATCACAGCGCTGAAAGTGCTGTGGGGTACTGCTGACCTGTTATGGTTGTACAAAGCTCGTAATATGTCGCACATTTTAGGGGAATAACAATACATTTGCATTATTATAAATAATGTTAACAGCTATCCTCCTTGGCCAGATGGTAAACGTCGGGGATTTGGAACCGGGCGTTCTTGGTTCGATCCCCAGCCGCGGCGTGGCGGTCATTGTGGATTGCCCTTGTGTAAGGCACATGTCCTAGCCTAGTACTGGTTTGTTTATCCAGGGATCATGCTTAAATAATCTGTCACCGTGAAATAACTGAACAAATGTTGAAAACATTGTTAACCCCATGAATCAAACGAAGGTAAATTAACATATATCAGAGCAATTTCTCCTTTTGCCACACTGGCTTCAAGACTTTTCCATAATTATACTTTCATTTATAGAGATTTCCATATTTTAACCTGGATGTATTTAGTCTTGTCTGTCATAGACTTGTTGTATGTAGGGAAGGGTTTAACAACATCTTATATACAGTAGATTACTAACCCAAACTCCATTTTGACGCATGACGTATGTAGCGAAACACCGGTGTTTTCAATAATGATAACTCTGTTTATAGTGAGTTTCCACAAGTTTGTTTGCCTAGATGTTTTCGAAGTCGTCTGCAGCTGATTTGTTGTATGTTGGAAAGGGATAAATTGTGCACGATTACTTTGGGATATTATTGATTAAAAAACCGTTCAAACCGATTTGGGATCAGATCAATTTTAAATGACTGCAACTTTAGTTAACCTTGCATACTTTTGTTATTCTCCGAGCAATGGATACTTTCAGGAACGTATATAACATCTTATCTACGTCCCTGATACTTGGGATAAAATATAATCTTAATCCCGTCTTTCCACTGGTTGTTATGTTTTTAAAAAATTAAATGAAGGGCGAGGCCATTTTGTTTCGATTTGAAATTAAATCGAGCACAAAATGATACAATAAAATGACTTTTTTAATTATTTTGCTATTTATGCATGGCTGTTCTTGTTATTAATTATGTTGTAGATGCCCGTTTTGACCCGACTGTATATTCATTTAAGCGATCAGACATTCTCAATATACCGTTGAATAAAATCACATCGGAGAAAAATAATATATTCAGAAGACCTACATTTAAAACATTCATTTGCTGTTTCAAACTAAAATATCTTAAATCCCTTTAAGCAGATGTATTCATACTTATAGCCAACGACAATCATACGCTACTAATGTAAAGCGAATATCAATATGTGTAGCGAATCTACAAATAGCGATGTCATCGATTTTCACGTCAAATATTACGTCAGAAAATACGTATACTCTCCACACATTTAGTGCAATGAATAGACCAGAATGGGTGTTGTGTATGCCTATTATTTTGTAACTGTGTGTAATATACATTTGCATGTAATTCTACAAACGCGTGTGAACATTGTAAGCTTGTCTTTAAACTCATCAAAGGTTAGATTATAGCGCTTTGTATCGTTACTTAATGCACATAGTGCCTACCCTAGAGACATGTTCAAATAATAATAGTGCAATTTCAACAGATACTTCATATCTTGTCATATAGACAATAAAAGAACAATATTCAGTATATTCTCATGATTTGTATCCATTGTTTATACAGAACAGAACTGAACAGAGCGTTTATTTTGACGTATACAAAGTACATAGTCATTGACAAACATAAATTCATATACAAAATATACAGACACGTTGGTTTGAAATGGGGGAAAGAATAGAGAAAATGGTTAAAAAACAAAACAAAACAAAAGAAATTAAAATGTGTTTCGGAAGATAATTTCCGATAAAAAGAGGCTTAACTTGAAAAAACGTTAACAGTTTAGTATTTGTAATCTACTTTCTAAAGCAATTTTAACAAAAAAGTGGCAGCTTTTTTAACAATTGTTTTGTTTTCAGATTTGAGTAATTCAATACATTTTTGTTTAGAATGGTGTTCATAAAATTACGGTTTAACTTGTTTCTCTCTGGTGCCAATGTATGCAGGACATGACAAAAAGAGATGGCAAACATTTTTAATATCATTTGTGTTACAACAATGACAGTATCTTTCATCGAAGGGCACCTGAGATTTCGAGTATCTGCCTGTTACGAATCTGAGTTTATAATGAAGACCTGACCGAGGAATTTGAAACATAATTGAATTGAAAACGATATAATTTGTATTCTATTTATTTAAACGGAAATTAACTCGAAGATAATTACCATTTTATTTTCAATGTACTATACGTATTTAAGCTCACCAAGTAAAACCTTTGTTTGATCAAATTCTGCTTTTAACCCTGATAAACTCGTGAACGCATTATTTAATCATGAAACCGCCCCGGTGGTGCAAACAAAAATCGTCCGCCTCCGGTGCGGGAGGTCGCGGGTTCGATTCCCGGTCGGGTCATACCAAAGACTTTATAAATGGTAGTAATGGCTACCTTCCTTGGCGCCGCTCATGGTTGCGGGATTAGCATTAGGACTGACTAACTGGTATCAGGATAAATGTACCAGTAGAACTGATAACTTACTAAGAAAACGCCGTGTTATAACTGCAAAATTGTTGAAATACAATTAAATTATCAAATATATATAAAGATTGTTTTGAGAAAATGAACATTTCGTCTTGAATTTTTATTCGAGAAATATTTATTGTTTGAAACTTTCATATCTAAATAAGTGTTATTTCCGAGCAAAGAGTTAACATAAGATTTGCAAACAGATTACCCTGTCAACATTTCCTTTGGTTGTTATCTTATCTTATTCAATTAATATACAGGAATAGTTTTATCATTTTTTAAAAAACATTTCACCAAAATTAAAATAAATCTTTAAGTATTTTAATAACAATTACAATATATTAAATCAAACGCACTTTCAACCTATATCATCATCATCAATCAATCTATAAATACGATGCTTCTATGAATCAAGCCTTGATAACACCTATTAGATCGGTGAATCCTAAATCTTTTTAGACAGTGTTGTGTCTATTGAAATCGTTTTAATACCACAGTTTGCTAGTAATCGCCAAATTTAACTAGCATTGTCATTAAGCTTTCATGTGAGTCCAAATGTTAACAGGATCGATAATTTCATTAAAGTGTTTGTGCTTAATTCAATGTTAACAACTTTATCGTAAAGTACTCGGAGAGTGAGAAAATCTCTGTTTCTCCTTTATGTATAAGATAAATTTTATATCTCTTGAAAGCAGGATCATTCTTTTGGATGCTAAGGCAAGTTATTGATTTCCCGTAAAATAAAGCACGATATGGCTAGGTATCTGTACAAGCTAGGCGTCATTTGTAGCACTGGTTGAACTAATAACAACTTTAGAAGAAGTAGTGGTGGTAGAAGTAAAAATAGTACAGGGAGTTATATTATTTCAAGGAACACAAGGTTGGCCTTCCATACTATCCCTTCTTTTACTTTCTATTGAAGGTAAGATCCTCCAAAGTCACTAGTTTAAATACTACAACTTCAATAGTATTTAAACTCATTTATTTCCATATATCCAGTCAGCGAAAAATAGTTGGTTGACACGAATGAAAACGTTGCGATAACAACGTTCTGGTCTGATTTATACATGCCCAGGAAATGCGGGTTAAAACAACAACACGGTTAACCGAGTAACCGGTTAGTATTATCGGTAACCGTTGGCATCCCTAAAAAATACACTAGGTGTTCAAGTAAAAAACAATCATAGTTTGTAAACCTAACCTTATTAGGTAATAGGACTTATGATACATATATACAAACATTGAATATGAAAAATATAGATTACGACCAACATACAATGAGCCGTCCCGCGAGAAAACCATCATTATGGCCTCTGCGTCATGTATCGACCAAGATCAGCATGCGCAGTCCGCGCAGACTGGTCCGGGCCGACACATTCAGTCTCAGGGGGATATAGAGTAATGATTCCTGAAACATAAAATCCATAGGAGGCTAAAAGCGTCTATCCGGGTAATCCTGTGCGGCATGCTTAGGCTGATCCGGCTCGAAACTTTACGCAGAGTGCATTGGGCTGGTTCACTCGCGAGACGCCTCTAATACAGAATGATAAGATAAGTCAACATCAATATTTTCTTTATTACCAATTTTTCGGATCATTATGATCTAGATCATCAATACAATACTATCGTGGCAATCAGAGACCGTGAGATCCCCTACAGTGTCCCCTTCTATCCAATAGACTACATACGACACTTCTTCTTCCCAACCTCCATACGTTTATGGAACCAGCTACAAGAGCATCTCGTGATATCCACCACTTTGGAAATGTTCTAATCCTGATTGGTGCATACCTCATACAGACTATACACTCTGTACATACTGTTAAATCTGCACTAACTTCAACAAGTGTATAGAGTTCACTTTGTACGACGATGTCCATGGTTGGCACTGTAAATTATTGGAAGAAGAAAAAGAATATATATAATGCAAGTTTTGGACCTTTCAAAATGCACACAATTAATAACTACCCCAACACAATTCTAGTTACTATATATAACAAAATAATGTTTGACAAGCGCTATTGCATTGCTTCAGTAAAAACATATCACGAACACTGTTGGAAAATTTGAAGCAATGCAATAGCGCTTGTCAAACATTATTTTGTTATATATATTGTTCTAAAGGTGTCTTTACTTTGAAACTTTAAAAGCTAAATACTATCAATTTCAGCAAACAGATACATTTCTTCACAGCGCCTCTAATTATTGTCATTTACGAAACAGTGAGAAAGAAGAAAGGGAATATTTGAAAAAAACATCTTTTAGACTTCTAGATATTAACAGAACAGAACGGAACAGAACAAAAGTTTATTTACAACACAAGCATATAAGCTCATTGTGCATAGCATACATACTTAACATGCATGGTAATGAAAATAGTAATCATTCAATTTATAGTTTTCAAACAAAGTAAATACATTTATCAGTTGCTGATTATGTTATTTAGTTGATTTTCCTTAGATAATGAATCTTGTTTAACCAAGTTAGATACGGATATGTATCTAAGTTGGGACAACTGGACAAATTATGATTAACATACATGAATGACAGCTTATAACTACCATTTTAAAAAAATAACAGAACCTTTTTTGAAAATTACTATTTTAGATGGTGAGAGACTATAATTCAAACAATAAAATAAGATAAAATATATATGATACAAATCTTATAATTTTAGTACATCAGTTATTGGAGTTCGAGATATATTGGTTTCTCAGCTTAAAAGCATATATACAATAAAGAGCAAGTTTGGTTAGGTTTTTTTATTTGTAGAATAAATCTGTTTTGTAAATTTAAATACATTTGGTAGATTAACGTAGTAATTTTCAATGTATTTGATCCTTATTTGGGTAAAAATGGACAAATTATAACAAAGTGGTGTTCATCTTCTAAATCGTTTAAAGTACAAAGCTCACATTTCCTGTTGTTTCTGTCAATTTGTCTATGTCTACCACTTTCTATCATTAGATTATGGGATGAAAGTCTAAGTTTGGCAATTGAACTAAATGATTTGGTTTCTAAAACGTCCAGATACTCTGCTCGAGCGAAATCAGTCTTAAATGATTTGTAAAAATATAGTGAATGGGGATAGCTTGATGCTTGCTTGCCATTGATTGACATATATATCTTTAAATCATTGGGAAATTATGCTCTCTCTCATGCGGACGGACAGGCGCACGGACGGACAGGCGCACAGACAGGCGGACGGACAGGCGGACGGACAGGCGGACGGACAGGCGGACGGACAGGCGGACGGACAGGCGGACGGACAGGCGGACGGACAGGCGGACGGACAGGCGGACGGACAGACGGAATCGACCAAATCTATAGTCCCCAAACCGGTCTTTGACCAGTAGGGAACTAATAAGACATGATTAGCAGTTTCTTAGATTTTTTTTTTAACTTTGTGGATTAAGTGACAATGAGGACTAACATTAGTAAACAGGTATGTGGAAGTTAATCTTGATCTTCAAAATTTGACAAAGGAGACCTGATTCAGCGTCTTCTAGATACAACATACCATTCATCATTACAAAAGTTTGATTTTTAATAACATGCTGCCTGCCATCCAAATTATCAATTACGATTTTCCGTTACGAAACAGCCGATATATGTTCGGGTACGAAACAGCCGAATTTGGTTTGGTTACGTAAGAACTGATATATTTTCGGTTACGAAACAGCCGATTTTTATTTCGGGTACGAAACAAACAATTTATTTAAGGGTTCAAAACAGCCGATTAATTTTCGGGTACGAAACAGTAACAGTTACGAAACAGCCGAACGTTTTCTGGGTACGAAATGATTCGGTTACGAAGCAGCGGAAACAGCCGATTTTTATTTCGGGTAAGAAACAACCAATTTATTGAAGGGTACAAAACAGCCGATTAATTTTCGGGTACGAAACAGCCGAACGTATTCTGGGTACAAAACGGTTCGGTTACGAAGCAGCTATTTTTGTTCGGTTACTAAACGGACAGGTTACGAAACGACTCCCAACTTCATGTTTCCAAATTATTTTCAAATTGGGCAAACAAATATTATCATTGTTGTACTAGGCATGTGTTTTAAAAATATTCTTTAACATTTTGGAAAAATAACTGAAATTCAAGTAAGATCCAGCAATGAACCTGGTTTTATTAAAATGTGAAGGGGTTACGATAAAATGAAAAATGAAATTACCACCGATTTAGTTATTTTTCCAAAATGTTCCAAGTACAACAGTGATAATATTTGTTTGCCCAATTTGAAAATAATTTGGAAACATGAAGTTGTAGTCCATGTCAGTTGAAAAAATGTTTTAAAGCGACTGAACTCCAGATACCCAACTGTCGAAAAAAAAAATCCAATTTTAAGAAAATAAGTGTTATTTTTGTATTTGGGGCATTAAAATATGATAACTGACATATTACATACCCCATTAATCGGTGAGATTTTCTTGTTTTCGATATTTTTTCCATCGCAAATTCTACCCTGTCAGTAACGGGGTAAGTATTTTTAAATAGGAAACCCCTTCATCGGGATAATTGAAAACGACTCAAGTTCACTTTATTGATAAAGAATTATACATTTTCTACCCTGGTTTTACTTGGAAACATAAAGAATAACATTTATGGCGAATTCGAGGTTTTTTTTTTTTTTTTTTTTTCGTGCCATCTGGATTTCAGTCGCTTTAACCCCTTCTCTGATACAGACTGCTTTTGAAATATTTGTTAATAAATGATAAATAGCTCAAATAATCATATTCTCCATTTAGTGTCATATGTTTATGTTATTGATCAGATTGTTTAGTGTGTCTGCAAAAGATAGTGCTAGATCTAGTAGTTATTTAATAATATCTCCATTTTAGCTTGCACGTGCAGTGACAAAAAATTACATAAATTTAAGATTTACAATCACACCCTCACCTGCAGATAGGCTGTCCTGCAAAGGCCTATGGGTTCTTATTAATTTGTTTTACAAAATTCATATAAACTTTGCAGGACATGTGTGGCAAATTGATGATGAAGAACCATATGAAATATACAAAGCTTTCTTCAGGTTACATTATTTGAGATTCAATTTTAACTTATAACTTTTATTATACAAATAAGCCTCTTTAGTAACTATTTTCCATATTAAGGTTTAAATGGGTTTTAAACTTAAATGCTGTTTCATCACATTGTTTCAGTTATAGCATGGCGACAGTACACTTATTTTGTGATCTCAGGGTAGCAAACCAATACTAGGCCAGAAATTTCGCACAACACTATAACTCTTGCAAGTGGGAATGGAACCTGAAATGACCTGTTCTCCAATCTCCAAAGATAACCACGTGACCATGTGGCTTATGTCATGGCGTTGTGTCCGTCGTCAGTGCGTCCGTACACAATTGCGTGTGAACGCGATAAAATCCGCCGATGCAAGACTGGACTATGGCCCTTGGAATTGTCAAAATTGCTATAATAGAGCTTGTGAACCCAATAGAAACTCCATTTACTATCTGATCTTCACCAATATCAGATAGTGGTTAAATATTGATGAGAACTCGGTTCCGTTCGAAAACCAGCCAGATGTGCCTTGCATGACTGGATTATGGTCCTTGAAATTGTCAAAATTGCTATAATACAACTTGTGAACACAATAGAGCCTCCATTTACTATCCAATCTTCAGCAAACTTTCATAGTAGTTAAATATTGATGAGAGCTTGGTTCCGTTAACAAACCAGCCAGAATCGCCCATGCAAAACTGAATGATGGCCCTTGAAATTGTAAAAATTGCTATAATACAGCTTGTGAACATAATAGAGCCTCCATTTACTATCCGATCTTCACCATACATACATGCTCTGGATTGAAAATGACCAAAGAACCATACATTTGTGTACCAGTAGGGCATAGGCCCTCATGGGCCTCTTGTTATAGTTTTGTCATTAAGTATGTTTCAATTTTCAACATCCTTCATACGTAATTGCTTTTCCCCCCATAGTGTTTCACAAATATGTCAGTATGTCAAATACAAAAATATATTTGATCAACCCTTTCCCAGTTAAAGGTAACCTGCCGCAGGTGACTGACATCATCTAGCAGGAATAAGGAATTTCTCTGGAAATGAAAGCATACTATTTATATGGAGTTGAAATCATTGTGGCAAAAAGAGAAATTGCTCATCATGAAATACTGTTTGCAGATGTGTTAATATGCGTTTGCATGTGGTGTAGAGTAGAAAGAGACTTGATACTAAATGCAATGACTTTTTTTTTTATTTCTTTCAGCATTCTCAAGCCCAAATGAAGATTATGTTCTCTAGTAAGATGATTGAAGAGCAAATACAGGCAGTGTTTTAGTCACTCGGAACATTAACTGTTGAAGCATGTCAAGTTTTAAACTATTTGGATACAAATTAGATTAAAAAGTCAATTTCAATGACTGCTAGAAATAATAATGAAGACTAGGCCAGTTAAAAGTGAAATTCCATCTGATAGCAGGAAATCATACAGTTCTACATCTTGAAAATTGAGGTAAACCTTTCATATAGGGTTGAAAGCCTTGTCAGCAATGTAGAAATGTCCTGTATGGGGCAATTCCTTCTTTCAAAGTAATATTTTTTCAAAGTTGACAACATCATCTGCTTGAAAATGTCAACAACAGTTGTGTTCATAGGGCTAACCGTCTAACTAATAGTCCATCAGTTTAACTAATTTCCTGAAATAATATCAACACATTTAAACACTGCAAAATCTGTATTATTTCAAGTACATAATGCTTTGTGTATATTTAACTATTTTGTATGGTTATATATTGGCAATTGGGTTAAGAGCGTCATCTTCTATGAAAAATTCTTAAGAAATAATGATAACATCAGAACATCTGAAAGCTTCACTTTGATAAACAATTGAAAATATTGTAGTGAAAGAAGGTGTTTATAATTGTGAGCAATTTCTCTACCCAGTACATTTTATACCAGAATAGCCTGCTGTACAGAATGTCAAACGTGAACAATTTGTGGTAACAGGTAATTTAAAGCTGAAGATCATGACTTTTTAGTAGGTTTCCTTGTGAACATTAGTAGTAAATGTAGTATTTATATAAGTTTTTATTATTGTCAAATTGAAATTTCTTCCAATGATGGTTGTTAGCATAAAACATTATCTCTCAATATTTTAGTTTTTCTACTAAATGGCAATGTTATCAAATGTAAGAGTCTTCAATACAAATATAGACACAATAGATATAACAATAGAGTTGTTTAACCCTTTCCCACATACAACAAGTGTGCAACACCTGAAACATTTTGTAGTAAATATGGGAACCTGCTATAAATGATTGGACAAGTATAAAATCAAGTTGAAACCATTATTTCAAAAGGAGAATTTGCACATTATGAGCAATTGTTCTTTTGCCAAAATAATTTCAATAGTCATCTGCTACAAAGGCATCTTTTTCTAATTTAACTTTAATATTTAATGATGACTATAAGTGTTCATGCTTTTTTATTAGCTCACCAGAGCACAAAGTGCTCAAGGTGAGTTTTTGTGATTGCCTTTTGTCCGTCGAACGTCGTTCGTCGTCAACATTTGCTTGTTTTAACACTCGAGAGGCAACATTTTGCATCCAATCTTCATGAAAGTTTATCAGAACATATATCTCCATCAAATCTAGACCAAGTTAGAAAATGGGTCATGTCGGGTCAAAAACTAGTTGTTAAAGTTACATGCCGAGGACAAAATTAATGAATAGTTTATCATTTTGCCACAATATTTCGAAAGTTGTCTGCTTATTTAGTTCCTATGAGGATATCTTCCTTTGGAACAAAAATAATTTGTTTAATGGCATCAGGCAGTAAAATGTGTTAATGAATTTCATTCAATAGAAGTTTACTGCATATCTATAGTATAGAATATGAACTATTATATGCAATTACTGTGTGTTATGAAGTTTCGTTTTATACTAAAAGTTCTGTCGAAAAATGGAAAAATAGCAATTAAATAAAATTTAATTGAAGACTTCTCTACAGAAGATGAATTTGAAAACATTATGACAAGCAATTTCCGTAATATTTCCAACTTTTTTCAGTTATTATATCAATTTTTAGCTCCACTGGCTGAAGGCCAGTCGAGCTTATGTCATGGCGAATTGTCCGTCGTGCGTGCGTCTGTGCGTCTGTGCGTGCGTTAACTTTTTTTTTTAAACGACTTCTTCTCCTTAACCACTTGGTCAATTTGATTGAAACTTCATAGAAAGCATCCTCTCAATGTCCTCTCTTAATTGTTTTTATCCATCCATAATTCTGGTTTCCATGGCAACCAAAAGAAAAAAGATAGTGAACATTTAAAAAATCTTCTTCTCCGAAAGTGTTAGGCCGATTTTCAAATAATTTTGTAGAAATGTTCCTTGTGTGACCCTTTATTATAATCTTTCAAGAAATGTTGATTGGTTGAAAAACATGGCCGCCAGTGGGCGGGGCTATTTTGCCTTATATGGCTATAGTGAAAACTTAAAAAATCTTCTTCTCCAAAAGTGTTGAGCAGATTTTCAAATAATTGTGTAGATATGTTCCTTGTATGACCCTCTATCAGATTCCTTCAAGCCATGTTGATTGGTTAAAAAACATGGCCACCAGAAGGCGGGGCTATTTTGCCTTATATGGCTAAAGAGAAAACTTAAAAAATCTTCTCCTCCAAAAGTGTCAGGCCGATTTTCAAATAATTTTGTAGAAATGTTACTTGGGTGCCCCTTTATTAGATTCCTTCAAGAAATGTTGATTGGTTGAAAAACATGGCCGCCAGGGGGCGGAGCTATTTTGCCTTATATAGCTATAGTGAAAACTTAAAAAATCTTCTTCTCCGAAAGTGTTCAGTCGATTTTCAAATTATTTTGTAGAAATGTTCATTGGGTGACCCTCTATCAGATTCCTTCAAGGTCACAATACACCAAATAAATTCCTTCTTTGTTTACATGTAAATCAACCAGCTTCAACCCTCGTTTGTCACACTTTCTAAGCATTTCCCAGGTGGAACACCATATATCATTGAAAAGAGATACTTCTTACCTTTAAAATAATACATAGAAAATGTGGGGTCATGTATTATGCAAGAAAGAACTCGCTCTGTGAAGATAGGGACCGTCCTTTTTACCACAATCCAGCTAGGCTTAAAATGGATTTACCCATACTCTACTTTCACTTTCACACAAGGTCAAAATACCTAAAATGATCAAATCAAACAGTTCCAGTTCATCCTCCACATATTTACAAAGAATTTACACGCATTGTCACATATCCAATGCAGTCTGGGCCAGATGTACAACCATTTCTAGGCAAACAAAGTTTTGTTTACGCACTACTTGGGCCCGTGGATGTATTTAGCGTAATTTGACCTCAAGCCATGTTGATTGGTTGAAAAACATGGCCGCCATAGGGCGGGGATATTTTGCCTTATATGGCTATAGTGAAAACTTAAAATATCCTCTCCTCCGAAAGTGTCAGGCTGATATTCAAATAATTTTGCAGAAACATTCCTTGGGTGACACTCTACACGATTCCTTTAAGCCATGATGGTTGGTCAAAAACATGGCCACCAGGGGGCAGGGCTGTTTGGAGATTTGATTTTTGCCTTATGGCCGTGGAGCGATACTGGCCCTCTTGGGCCTCTTGTTAAAGTAGTTTGCTGCAAATTTGTTGAATATGGGAAAGGGATAAACAAAAGATACAGTTTCCTAATATTTGATTTTTGTTCTGTAGAATAAGTCTGATAAGTTGAAAGTAATCACTGTTCGATATTATGACGAGCAGTTTCTTATTTTGTCATAATGTTTTCAACTTTTTCCAGTAACTAGATCTTCATTTTATTGAGATTTTACCTATTTTTGGTTTGATATATTTAAAGTCGTCTGCTGCAAATGTGTTGTATGTGGGAACGGGATACTGTTTCATATATTTGATTTTGTTCTGTAAAATAAAAATAGGTCTTATTAGTTGAAAGTATTCACTGTTCCATATCATCTTTGATTTTAAGTGAAAATCTTTGTTGAAAATGGGCCGAAATTTGCCATTTTGTTAAATTTTAGTGATATCTCTCTTTTCAATTTGAAAGATTTCTGTTAAAAAGGAAGAGCCAGAGCTGTGTTATTTTGTATTCTTTTTGCTGTAGAAGATGCATTATTAGATGTTGGTAAGCAATGTGTGATACTTAGATTTTAAGAGAAAATTTAAGAGTTATCTCCCTTTTCAATGTGAAATATTTCTGTCTAACGAAAGAGCCAGAGTTGTTTCGATTTTGATTCTTGATCTGCAGAATATAAATTATTAGATGGTAGTTATCATTGTTCCATATAAAGTTGCCTAATAATAAGACAGAAATGGCAAATTTGTCGGAATTAACAGTTATCTCCCTTTACAAAGTGAAAAAAACAAATATAAACGAAAGGCAAAGTCTTTTCAAAAATAAGAATTTTAATGTTTAGAAATTGACTTAAAAGATGTTGGTAAGCATTGTTTGATATCAATATTGTTTTAACGGAAGAATTTATGTTGAGAAAATTTAAGAGTTATCTCCCTTTTCAATGTGAAATATTTCTGTCAAACGAAAGGGCTCAGAGTTGTTTTAAATTGCATTCTTGTTCTGTAGAATATGACTCATGAGATTGTAGTAGTCAATTTTCCATATCAAGCTGTCTATATTGTGAACATTTATGTTGAAAATGGGCAAAAATAGCAAATTTGACAAAGTTAGCTGATAAAAAATAAAGATTTTCTTCATGTCATTTCTGTTGTTTGTCTTATATTTGGATGCGAGGAAGTCCCTTTTGGCCAAAAATGACCCTTTTGTTGACACATTTCTGGTTGCCATAGCAACTAGGTGAATTTGTTCAAAAATGAATATGAGGTTGTTTTATTGGACACACAGCTAGTCTGTGTGACAAATTTAATCGAAATCCGTTGACCCACATGTAGCACCGTTTGCCTGAATTTTTGGTATTAAAATAAGCCTTGTGTATTTGTTCAACAACATGGATGACAGACAATATATGAAAAGGGGCTTAATGAAAAGAAAGAAACATTTAAATTATTCTCCCCCTGAATCTGCTGGTCAGCAAGAATTAATCAACCCATGTTGAACAAAAGAAATAAGGTTTTATATTAACATTTGAAGAAAATGAACCAGACATGTCGGCACATGCGTAATAATATATATCACCTCCTGTTTACTACGGAATTCCGTTATGGCCATCTGCATATTCGCGTTTGAATAAAATAATCTGAAACGCGAAAACACGAAAACGCGAAAGTACGATGACGAAAACGCGAAGCTACGATGACGAAATTGCGAAAGTACGATGACGAAAACGCGAAAACGCGAAAACACGATGATGAAAATGCGATACAATTTCGCGTTTTCATCATCGTACCTTCGCGTTTTCGTCATCGTACTTTCGCGGTTTCGTGTTTTCGTCATCGTACTTTCGCGTTTTCGTCATCGTGTTTTCGCGTTTTCGTCATCGTACTTTCGAGTTTTCTTCATCGTGTTTTCGTCATCGTACTTTCGTGATTTCGTGTTTTTGCGTTTCAGATTATTTCATTCATAGGCGATGGCCCTAACGGAATTCCGTAGTTTACAGGAACATTAGTTAAACAAGTATTTTCATATTAATATTCTGACAAGAAATAAGCCTTTATATGATTTGTTCATTCGCTATAACGTTAATTTCTATTCACAATTTTTGTTCACGCATTCGTAATTATATAAAATTTCCCTTTTTGTTCTCAATATGATTTTATTGCATTACTTTTCGTTTTGCCTGTTGCCTGCTGTATTATAAATTTGAACGTTCAGTATCCAAATTTACATCGCATGCACTGACCAAACAACGATTTCAACATCAATTTACTATTCAATTTTCAAAACAAGGCGGTTAATTGGATTAGAGCAATCGCATTAAAATACGACATACACTTTGCTCCCTTCGTTTATAGATATGATGACTGCCTCAAACAGGCAGTCCAAGATTGACTTTAGCATTAGCCTATTAGGTTATTGTCTACAACATCATTTGGTACTAAACATGATGTGACCCACTAGAATAAAAGTTATGGACACATGGTTACTGTCGATTGTTCCGATTGAATATAATCGAGTTAGTTAGTTTGTGTAATTATATTTGACATAACAACAAGCTCAGGAATAATAGTAAAGCGTATGGAGTTAATTCTAGACGACCTTTTATGAGGTGTCGTCACACCCAATGTACGAACAACCAAGTAGTTTGGTCTTATATCACTTCCCAAAACTTATGTGTCTACTTAATATAAGTTCGATATCTCATTGGCGTGAAAAGGTAGTTTGACAAACTTGAAGACACATATAAGCATTCAAAATCGAGATGTTATTGTGTGTCCGTATGTATGGACTTAATGTAAATAGGCTTATTCTTGCCCACGTGTGTCGTTATCCATTTGGACCGAGTCCATATAGTTTGGCGGTAGTAATGTGTAAGTACTTGCTTTAAACAAGATAAAATGAATGTAACTGAAAAGCATATTTAGGTTGCTAAATAAACAAAATGTGTGATATAAACGTGAGGTGATTTGGCTGAAAAAACTGATCAATGTGTTGCCGGAGGATGGAAATGTATCAGTTATGCTAATGTAACCCGGCTGAAAGAATCCGTCCCGAACAGGGCTCGAAATCGGGACCTCTTGTCCCGTAGGCGAACACTCTACCGTGTCGCTATAAAAGCTAGCTCTATAGCAAGGCAGTATAAGTATCCCCTTATACAAACACATAGCTACAGAAGTATTGTCTATCTGCGGGACAGACCACTATACTACACTAACCTCGTTAGATAAAATTCATATTAGAAGTCATGGTCGTGATTATATATATTGCTTGCCAATTATAAGTTTCAGAATGCTCCTAACATTTAATTGGTATCAGCCCTAACATGGTGTTAATTTTCTCATACATTATTTAGATTTAACTGTTATACTGAACTTATACAGTACGATCATCCATACTGACGTCATGCACGCGCATTATTCATGCGAAGAACGCTGTGAACATACGAAGAAATAAGCAACACAGACATCTTTTAATGGTCAGACATAGACTGATAGCTTACGGAGATTTATTGACTAAGTAAATCAGACTCTCCCAAGAACAACCGAGGCGTGTGAAACAATCCGTATGTGCGCGATTAAACTCATTGATTAAGTTATACTTAATTATATATAAATATATCAGAATTAATGAATAGGATTCAGTCATTAGTTCTAAGATCCAGAAAACAAAATTATGAGAGAAATCCCCTTTTTGAAATACTACCGCTGATATGTCATGTGTAGTGTGCACGTGCAATAATACTGGTATTGGAAGCATTTCACTCCATTGATATTCATAAAACGGAAAAAATGTCCAGTGTAGTCGATTGAGTTGCAAGTCAAGTAAGTTAAATACATTAAAAATCAAAGGTAAAAGTAAGCGTATTTATCGTTGAAACGATATTACGATTCTAGTTGTACACAAAAGCGGTGAAAATAAATTGTTTAGTCCTGAGTGATTGCTTTTAGTGATAAATTAATTTCAAAATACGTGAATCCAGGTAAGTTCCGATGACTGCCATCACTATATGAAATCATTCAGAGGAGTAAAGTACTATTGTAAAGCCACAGGAAGTTAAAAGAAAGTGTTCTGTTCTCTTTCATAATGAACCATTTCTCAGTTGGCTACCGCCATACGGGAACGTCTTTGTTTAGATTAAGACGGTTCTATCAGTTAACGTTAATTGCAGTATACATCACATGTATTTCAATGGTCTGACTGATGTTTTTTTCTGAGTATTCTGATAGAACGAAAACTACCCCTAAACAGTTGGGTAAACACTGAATTACTAGTTAGGTGATAGCTGAGTTTGTATGAACTATTATACCCGTTAGATAATAGTTGTGGAAATTTGTTCAGTAAGGATGGAGTATAAGATATTATCTATTTGTATTTTATTTGCCAAATTGTTTATATAGTATGCAATCAATACACAACTAAACAAACAACACCAACAGTTGCTCTCACTTCGATGTTATATACATGAATTCAAGCTTGTGATAAGAAAAACATTTCTAAATTCTAACGCCTTATTATTGTACTACTATTGTTAGAATCATGCTGTATTCATTAATGTAATACTGTTTTGTATATTGCCGACATAGGTTTGGAAAACAGATTCAATACGACAAGTGTTATGCTCCTTTTAGCAGAAGCATTCAATATATAATTAATACGAAAAAAAAACATGAATGGGTTTTTTCGCTTATAGTTAACAGGTGTGAGATTTTTTTTTTTTTTTTTTTTCAATAACCCATGAAGCTTTCTGAAATGAAACTGGAAAAATTCAATGGGGGCCGCCATTTTGGATATGTTTAAAATGCGGCCGGTCCGACGTATAAACACAGTTTGAAAAATATTGTCGTCTAGTCAATCATTATTAATTCTAAATCGATGTTTAAGGTAATAAAAGAACTGCGTAATTTCGTGTGAACTAACAATTTTAAGAAAAAGCGAAAAAAGCCTGGAACTGAGAATGAAATATTTTGTTCCAGTTAATAAAAATAGCCGACTAGTACCGTACTAATCAAGGTGATCTAGACGCACGCCATTTACAGAAAAGCGCTTTACAGACACAACTAAAAATTGCCGTTTGAAGCCTTAAATTTTACTGTATCCCGAATAAGGACGACTTGAGACGTATCTGGTGAAATATTTAAAAAGAAACAACTCCAATGTATCGTCTAAAATGTTGGTAAGTAGGCCTAACATTATATTGTAGAGATGTCGGCAGTCTTCGCGAAAATCTTCAGTCATGACTGTCGGACAACAAATTCTTCGAACTGACAAATATTCAAACACATTCTCATTTTCAACCATCTGATTATTTGGGAATTATGCAATAAGATATAGTGAAAGAGAGGGGATACATTTTAATTAAATCGTGGTACTGTGGCAAATATACAGTGTAGCGAATCCGAATTGTTATAGTTAACCAAAGTTGTGTCCCTTTGTTTAATTGGATCCATTTGTATAAACATAAGTCAGTTCAACAAAAAGGAAAAATTAATTCTGGTTAGTACTGGTTTAAATATCTTATAAACTAAAGCCTTGAGATTTTTCAGAATCAGATACATGCATATATGGTCATTGCTCACAATGCATACCCAGCCTGTTGTTTATTTTGTTTATATTCTTTCGGGCGATGTTTTCCATTGCCTCTCACCTCTGATCTATGTGAGAAAGTAGTCAGTGGCTTCGAAAGAATGTTGTGTAAGTACTGGTGTGGGAAAGCCAGGAAAACATGGGTAGGTGCACTGACCGCCGTGATATGACCAAAGCTGTTGAAAGCGGCGTTAAACTCCAAACAAACAAACAAACAAATTATTTTGTTTATAATTTACTCTTTCCCACATACAATAAAGGTGCAGCAGATGACTTTGAAGTTATCAAGTCCGAAAGATAGAAAATCTCGAAATGATAGTATGAATATTGGATAGAGTTTAAATCATTCATGATTGTGAAAAATGGAGAAATTGCTCATCATGAGCAATTTCTAATGAGCAATTTCTCCATTTTCCACTATGATTTCAAAAGTTGTCTGCTTCAGAGGCGTCAGAAAGCGTCTACATTAGGGGAACGGTTAAAGCCTTAGTAAATGTTTAAGGTAAATGCACCAGAAGCTTATTAAAACATCGAGTAAGTACATTGTCAATGTCCGTGAACAGGTGGTAGTAATCTAGATTCCGCTAACCAATTGTTCAAAATAGCTAAATTAGCTATCGCGTGAGTCTACAGCAGTACATTAAGAAGCAAAAACCAAATGAAAAGTATTTGTAGACAAAGACCATGGCTGTATTCATGTTAAACTAACTAACCGAACACTAGGTCATGGGCTATTATAAGCTATTATTAAACTGGTTGATCCAGTTAACAAAATCCTAGTGTAAGTACTGGTGTATTGCTATTGCGATAGAGAGGGAGACCCGTGTTATCGTCAAGCTTTTTTATAAATTGTCTATTAGTAATATATCTATTTACATTTGAAACTTATTTTCAACAATTGAGTATATGATGGGTAAATCAATAATTTCTCTCATGTCACATTCTTTATGTATTAAAATCCATCAAGGGGCTAAATAAGCGTTCTCCCCAGACCCTTATGGCGTAGCGGGCCCGCTACACCTTAAACAAAATAATCATTTAGCGCTACGCCTTAAAATCGCCGTTACAGCTTAATTCCCAAAGCGTTACACCTTAAAAATATTGTGATATTGGGTAAAAACAAAGAGTAAATTTAAGGAATAAGGTGTTAATTACACACAGATGGCTGTGGGCAGAGATAAAGGGTTGTTTAATCCCTCCCAGTACAGCATACAAGTCTTTATCACACCATCGCTTTCAGGCGGTATATTCCCTTCATGTTTAGATAAGTAGGTCACGTGGCCGACTTCGATTTACTACAGTCTACTACAGTTTAAATACACTACTGTATGTATATCTGTTTGACACAGCGTAAGCTGTACTATAGTAATTTAGAGTGAGACGAATACGACCATTATGTATGGTCCGACTTCGATTTACTATGTAGTCTACTATAGTTTAAATACACTACTGTATGTATCTATTTCTATTTGACTTGGTGTAAGCTGTACTATAGTAATTCAGAGTGAGACGAATACGACCATTATGTATGGTCCCCATTTTTATCGCTACCTTCAAATGTCAAATCGGTAACCGTGACTTCAAAATAAACAAGATGGCGGTAATGTATGACAACAGGTGTTGACACTACGCTATACCTTACCGTTTACAGATACTGTGGCTGCCATCCGTAATGACAACAGGTAAGTCAGTAACGTGTCATTTCTATATTTCCTGTGTAATGTTATTTTTGCATTTTGACTTGGAATCGAAGCTGTATAAAGTCATTTAACTTAGTAATTACAATGCCATTTTACTATCGCATGTGAAGTTTTCAACATGTCTAAGAGATCATTCAGTCTAATTTCGGATTTTTTCAGCAAATCCCGTGACTCATATTCTGTAAATGATGATTCTTATTCCAACTTCAACAGCAGGTTAGAATGACTAAACTTCATTAATTTCTTTCCATGGTAAAAAAAGCTATAAACTGCCACAGCTCAGAACAAAAATAATGTGTGACTTTCATTATTTATACATTAGAATGGCATTGTAATTTAATATTCAATTTGTTTTCCATTACAGATTGTGAAAGGGGATTCTCCTCACTTAAGAGGATAAAGTCAATACTTCGGAACAATCTTTCAACAAAAAGTCCCCCACAAGGGCTCTGCCCTGGACCCGTAAGGGGGCCTATCGCGGCCCCTTTAACCCCCGGCGAATCCCACTTCAGCTTCAAATTTTTCTGGGGAGAAGCTTGGCATATAGTCATTGGAAAGAATAAATACTATTCTTTTAAGGTCAGCAGTATTCAGAGAATCAATGATTGAAGAGGACACTTTAGATAAGATAATTCTGATTAACACTGAAAGTGTTTCATTTTTTATTCATGGACTCGTAATCATATGAAATAAATCCAATCATAGCTGTTATCATTTAACACATGAAGCAAATTCTTAAAAAAATTGTAGCATATTTAGCTTTTTCTCACATAAATCAGACTACAGCAGACCTATTTGAAAACAACTCTGCAAAAACCTGTGCAACATCTATCAATGAATGAATGAATGTATATTGTTTTACGGCGCATCGACAGCTAAGGTCATTTAGCGCGCATTTAAATTTAATTATTCATGATCCCTGGGTAAACAAACCAGTACTAGGCTAGAAAATGTGCCTTGCCCAAGGGCACTCCACCATGACCGTAGTGCCGCGACTGGGGATCGAACCCGAGACACCCGGTTTCGAAATCCCCGACGCTAACCACTCGACCACAGCGGATTCCCGCAACATCTATCAAAGGCCATGTAATAATTGTATACAATAGAAAACATTATGACAAAAAGAGAAATTACTTGTCAGGATTTTCTGATTTTACAACAATGTTATTTAAAGTTATAACTTCATCATTTTAAGTCATCTGCATGTGGGACAGGGTTAAACATGCACTTATACATGCTTGAACATATAGCTTTGGGGAAAAATATTTTATATTGTGACAAATAGGAGAAATTTCTCCTTCCCTACAATTATTCAAGAAGTTGTCTGCTACTCTTCCACAGCCAAGCATTACAAGTTTTGAGCATTTTAATTTAACCTGTTACCTTAAAGTAAATTTTGTACATGTAAATTATTTTTAGATTCTTTCTTAGTTAACCCTTTCCCACATACAGACGGTAAATCAGAAGTAGTCTATTAGTGGTAAAGGGTTAACCATTTTCTACATGTAGATGCTTTCTGACGCCTCTGCAGCAGACCAATTTTGAAAACATTTTTGCAAATGGAGAAATTGCTCAATTGGCAATTTCTCCTTTTGCCACAATGTTTTCATCTCTATTAAATTAATTGAGATTTTCAGTATTTTTAGCCCACCTATGCACGAAGTGCAAGGTGAGCTTTTGTGATCGCTCACCGTCCGCCTTCGTCGTCGTCGTCCGTCCTTTTTACATTTTCCTACAAACGACTTCTCCTCCTAAACCAATTAACCAAATTCAAAATAATTTTACAGGAATATTCCTTGGGTGGATCTCTTTCAAACTTGTTCAAAGAATTCTATTCCATGCAGAACTTTTGTTGCCACAGAAACAAAAAAGGGGAAATTAACCAAAACTTAAAAAACCTTCTTGTCTGAAAGTAGAAGGCCCATGCCTTTGATATTTGGTATGTAGCATCATCTAGTGAACCTCTACCAAGATTGTTCAAATTATAGCCCTGGGGTCAAAAATGACCCCGGGGGATCACTTGTTTTACATAGACTCATAGTCATATACAGAAACAACTTTAAAAATGTTCTTGTCTAAAAGTAGAAGGCCCAGGCCTTTGATATTTGGTATGTAGCATCATTGTGGACCTCTACCAAGATTGTTCAAATTATAGCCCTGCGGTAAAAAATGACCCCATCCCGGGGGTCACTTGTTTTACAGAGACTCATTTAGGGGAAAAACTTTAAAAATCTTCTTGTCTAAAAGTAGAGTGCCCTGGCCTTTGATACTTGGTATGTAGCATCATCTAGTGGACCTCTACCAAGATTGTTCAAATTATAGCCATGGGGTAAAAAATGACCCCTCCCTCTGGTCACTTGTTTTACATAGATAGGGAAAAAACTTTAAAAATCTTCTTGTCTAAAAGATATTTGGTATGTAGCAGCATCTAGTGAACCTCTACCAAGATTGTTCAAATTATAGCACTGGGGTCAAAAATGTTTTTCATAGACTCATATAGGGGGAACAAACACTGAAAACTTTTTAAGTTTGATTAAATCAGGTGAGCGATATAGGACTATTATGGTCCTCTTGTTAATTATACATGTACATACATACCTTATAGTACTTTCTCTTTACTTAACCCTTTCCAACCTGGAACAAATCTGCAGCAAACCACTTTGAAAACATTTTGGTTTTATTTTGGAATATGTATTTATAGAAAAGTGTAATTATTTGATAGAGTAAACAAATTGTGACAAAGGGGGAAATTTTTCATCATGAACAATATGTCCTTTTGTCACAATGTTTTTCAAAAAATTTCTTATGCAGAGGTGGCAGAAAGCATCTACATGTCGAAAAGGATTAATCCTTAACCACTTACAGACTACTTCTGATGTATCCAATGAAATGAACACATAAATTTCTCATTATGAATATTTTTTATTTTCCAACTAAGATTTGCATTAAATCTCAGAATTGCAATTTCTTATATTAAGATTTATCATGCTTTACTCAAGACTATGATCGATTTTAAGTAATCACCTTCAAATTCCTTGTATGTGAAAATGGGTTAATAAATGCTTCTCTTATGCCATTTTATCATAAATATTAGGTTATTTTTCAAAGCTTTGTGTGTAAAATATTTTCTTTCACAATATCTACAACAATTAAAGTTAAGATTTGAGCTTTAATGTTACACTTTTACTTTTCAGCTCACTTGTGCATGAAGTGCTCAACGTGAGCAATTGTGATCCCATTTTGTCCTGCGTCTGTCCGTCGTCAAAAATTGCCTTGTTAACACTCTACAGACTACGTTTTGCATCAGATCTTCATGAAAGTATATCAGAACATTTATCTCTATCAGAACCTGGACAAGTTAGAATATGGGTCATATTGGGTAAGAAACTAGGTCACTAGGCCAAATTGAAAGGAAATCGTGTTAACACTGTAGAAGCCGAATTTTTGCTTCAGCATCTTCAAATTTTGTCAGAATGTTTCTCTGAAGGTCGAATATGAGTCATGCCTGATCAAAAACTAGGTCTTGATGATAAAAAAAATAGAAAAATTGTTCAACAACTTATATTCTACCTATAAATTGGTTTGCTGCGGTTTCAGAATGGAGTGGAAATCATTAAAAATTGTTCAACAATTTATATTCTACCTATAAATTGGTTTGCTGTAGTTTCAGAATGGAGTGGAAATTGCAAAACTTTAAAAATTGTTGAGTTCTCCTGTGAATCCGCTTCTTCGAATTCCAAGATGTCCTATGGGTGACCCTCTACAAAATGGTTCAAGACATATTGATTGGGTGAAAAGGGTAGTCACTAAGTGGCATCAGAAAAGGGCTGGAATAATCGTCTGTTTTAGGGATAGAATTAAACAGAAATGTGACCCCCTACAATATTTGTTCCAGCCTTTCAGACCGGGTTTAAAAGGTAGTCGCCAGGTGACATCAGAAAAGGGCTGAACAGAAGAAATTACCCAACGACCCCCGTCTAGTCAAATACTTTTAAAAATCAACTGTAATTGCCAAATTATGCTGTTTAATTTTAAGTGTTTTTTCGTAAATAGGTAGCATCTATAGATATATTAAGATTAGGTATATTGATCGGAAGTCTTCAAGTCATCATATCATTTCTCAAAACGTCGGAGTATTAAACAGGTTCTAAAGCAAGGGAGTAATACACATATATTCTATTGGCGTATTAATCCGATAATCTGCTCGTTGCAGAGATAGGTTATCTGTCAGTTTAAATGTTAACTCATTTATAAATGTATTCCTAACATTTCTTTGTTTGCTCTTTTTATTGTTCACCCATTTCACCTTGAAATAGATAAGTTCACCTAATAAATTCAGTTATTGTTTTATTTTCCTTCATGTAAGTTGTTGAGACGCCAATGTTGTAAACTGCAATTATGATTAGTCAGACATGTTTTCACAATTTTTAATTCCCTTGTATGACGCGAAATAGACTAATGTATGGTTTTCTATTTCAGGTCTCTATTCATCATATCAGTGCTGACGTCATTGTCTTTAATTGTTGGCTCGTGGCTACTTTTTGAAAGAGGGACCTCAGTTATTCGAGATGATGTTCGCCGTTTTAGACATAATGCATCACGGGAAAAGAGACACGTCGCTTTTTTAAAAGTACACCAGACATCAAGTACATCAATCCAGAACATATTTTTAAGATACGGTTGGCAAAGTAACCTAACATTCGTACTACCACGCAAACCTTATACTCGGGGCTTATCAGATGTTATAAGTTTATCTACAACTGTAAATGAACAAAACATTAAAGACCCACCGCCAGGTAGAAACTATGACATATTGTGTAGCCATGTGTTTTATTCAGACCAAAGTTTCCAGCGGATCATGCCGAGTGATACCATTTTAATTGGAGTTGTACGATCGTATGAGCGTATTCATGTAGTGCTGGCAAATTTGTGATTAAAAAACTCTGAAAACAGAGCTTGGCATATAGTCATTGGAAAGAATAAATACTATTCTTTTAAGGTCAGCAGTATTCAGAGAATCAATGATTGAAGAGGACACTTTAGATAAGATAATTCTGATTAACACTGAAAGTGTTTCATTTTTTATTCATGGACTCGTAATCATATGAAATAAATCCAATCATAGCTGTTATCATTTAACACATGAAGCAAATTCTTAAAAAAATTGTAGCATATTTAGCTTTTTCTCACATAAATCAGACTACAGCAGACCTATTTGAAAACAACTCTGCAAAAACCTGTGCAACATCTATCAATGAATGAATGAATGTATATTGTTTTACGGCGCATCGACAGCTAAGGTCATTTAGCGCGCATTTAAATTTAATTATTCATGATCCCTGGGTAAACAAACCAGTACTAGGCTAGAAAATGTGCCTTGCCCAAGGGCACTCCACCATGATCGTAGTGCCGCGACTGGGGATCGAACCAGAGACACCCGGTTTCGAAATCCCCGACGCTAACCACTCGACCACAGCGGATTCCCGCAACATCTATCAAAGGCCATGTAATAATTGTATACAATAGAAAACATTATGACAAAAAGAGAAATTACTTGTCAGGATTTTCTGATTTTACAACAATGTTATTTAAAGTTATAACTTCATCATTTTAAGTCATCTGCATGTGGGACAGGGTTAAACATGCACTTATACATGCTTGAACATATAGCTTTGGGGAAAAATATTTTATATTGTGACAAATAGGAGAAATTTCTCCTTCCCTACAATTATTCAAGAAGTTGTCTGCTACTCTTCCACAGCCAAGCATTACAAGTTTTGAGCATTTTAATTTAACCTGTTACCTTAAAGTAAATTTTGTACATGTAAATTATTTTTAGATTCTTTCTTAGTTAACCCTTTCCCACATACAGACGGTAAATCAGAAGTAGTCTATTAGTGGTAAAGGGTTAACCATTTTCTACATGTAGATGCTTTCTGACGCCTCTGCAGCAGACCAATTTTGAAAACATTTTTGCAAATGGAGAAATTGCTCAAAATTGGCAATTTCTCCTTTTGCCACAATGTTTTCATCTCTATTAAATTAATTGAGATTTTCAGTATTTTTAGCCCACCTATGCACGAAGTGCAAGGTGAGCTTTTGTGATCGCTCACCGTCCGCCTTCGTCGTCGTCGTCCGTCCTTTTTACATTTTCCTACAAACGACTTCTCCTCCTAAACCAATTAACCAAATTCAAAATAATTTTACAGGAATATTCCTTGGGTGGATCTCTTTCAAACTTGTTCAAAGAATTCTATTCCATGCAGAACTTTTGTTGCCACAGAAACAAAAAAGGGGAAATTAACCAAAACTTAAAAAACCTTCTTGTCTGAAAGTAGAAGGCCCATGCCTTTGATATTTGGTATGTAGCATCATCTAGTGAACCTCTACCAAGATTGTTCAAATTATAGCCCTGGGGTCAAAAATGACCCCGGGGGATCACTTGTTTTACATAGACTCATAGTCATATACAGAAACAACTTTAAAAATGTTCTTGTCTAAAAGTAGAAGGCCCAGGCCTTTGATATTTGGTATGTAGCATCATTGTGGACCTCTACCAAGATTGTTCAAATTATAGCCCTGCGGTAAAAAATGACCCCATCCCGGGGGTCACTTGCTTTACAGAGACTCATTTAGGGGAAAAACTTTAAAAATCTTCTTGTCTAAAAGTAGAGTGCCCTGGCCTTTGATACTTGGTATGTAGCATCATCTAGTGGACCTCTACCAAGATTGTTCAAATTATAGCCATGGGGTAAAAAATGACCCCTCCCTCTGGTCACTTGTTTTACATAGATAGGGAAAAAACTTTAAAAATCTTCTTGTCTAAAAGATATTTGGTATGTAGCAGCATCTAGTGAACCTCTACCAAGATTGTTCAAATTATAGCACTGGGGTCAAAAATGTTTTTCATAGACTCATATAGGGGGAACAAACACTGAAAACTTTTTAAGTTTGATTAAATCAGGTGAGCGATATAGGACTATTATGGTCCTCTTGTTAATTATACATGTACATACATACCTTATAGTACTTTCTCTTTACTTAACCCTTTCCAACCTGGAACAAATCTGCAGCAAACCACTTTGAAAACATTTTGGTTTTATTTTGGAATATGTATTTATAGAAAAGTGTAATTATTTGATAGAGTAAACAAATTGTGACAAAGGGGGAAATTGTTCATCATGAACAATATGTCCTTTTGTCACAATGTTTTTCAAAAAATTTCTTATGCAGAGGTGGCAGAAAGCATCTACATGTCGAAAAGGATTAATCCTTAACCACTTACAGACTACTTCTGATGTATCCAATGAAATGAACACATAAATTTCTCATTATGAATATTTTTTATTTTCCAACTAAGATTTGCATTAAATCTCAGAATTGCAATTTCTTATATTAAGATTTATCATGCTTTACTCAAGACTATGATCGATTTTAAGTAATCACCTTCAAATTCCTTGTATGTGAAAATGGGTTAATAAATGCTTCTCTTATGCCATTTTATCATAAATATTAGGTTATTTTTCAAAGCTTTGTGTGTAAAATATTTTCTTTCACAATATCTACAACAATTAAAGTTAAGATTTGAGCTTTAATGTTACACTTTTACTTTTCAGCTCACTTGTGCATGAAGTGCTCAACGTGAGCAATTGTGATCCCATTTTGTCCTGCGTCTGTCCGTCGTCAAAAATTGCCTTGTTAACACTCTACAGACTACGTTTTGCATCAGATCTTCATGAAAGTATATCAGAACATTTATCTCTATCAGAACCTGGACAAGTTAGAATATGGGTCATATTGGGTAAGAAACTAGGTCACTAGGCCAAATTGAAAGGAAATCGTGTTAACACTGTAGAAGCCGAATTTTTGCTTCAGCATCTTCAAATTTTGTCAGAATGTTTCTCTGAAGGTCGAATATGAGTCATGCCTGATCAAAAACTAGGTCTTGATGATAAAAAAAATAGAAAAATTGTTCAACAACTTATATTCTACCTATAAATTGGTTTGCTGCGGTTTCAGAATGGAGTGGAAATCATTAAAAATTGTTCAACAATTTATATTCTACCTATAAATTGGTTTGCTGTAGTTTCAGAATGGAGTGGAAATTGCAAAACTTTAAAAATTGTTGAGTTCTCCTGTGAATCCGCTTCTTCGAATTCCAAGATGTCCTATGGGTGACCCTCTACAAAATGGTTCAAGACATATTGATTGGGTGAAAAGGGTAGTCACTAAGTGGCATCAGAAAAGGGCTGGAATAATCGTCTGTTTTAGGGATAGAATTAAACAGAAATGTGACCCCCTACAATATTTGTTCCAGCCTTTTAGACCGGGTTTAAAAGGTAGTCGCCAGGTGACATCAGAAAAGGGCTGAACAGAAGAAATTACCCAACGACCCCCGTCTAGTCAAATACTTTTAAAAATCAACTGTAATTGCCAAATTATGCTGTTTAATTTTAAGTGTTTTTTCGTAAATAGGTAGCATCTATAGATATATTAAGATTAGGTATATTGATCGGAAGTCTTCAAGTCATCATATCATTTCTCAAAACGTCGGAGTATTAAACAGGTTCTAAAGCAAGGGAGTAATACACATATATTCTATTGGCGTATTAATCCGATAATCTGCTCGTTGCAGAGATAGGTTATCTGTCAG
Source organism: Serripes groenlandicus (assembly GCA_031761405.1). Lineage (NCBI taxonomy): Eukaryota > Metazoa > Mollusca > Bivalvia > Cardiida > Cardiidae > Serripes > Serripes groenlandicus. Next base: position 122,274,561 of record JASEVX010000003.1, on the reverse strand, counting down.
TTTAAATGTTAACTCATTTATAAATGTATTCCTAACATTTCTTTGTTTGCTCTTTTTATTGTTCACCCATTTCACCTTGAAATAGATAAGTTCACCTAATAAATTCAGTTATTGTTTTATTTTCCTTCATGTAAGTTGTTGAGACGCCAATGTTGTAAACTGCAATTATGATTAGTCAGACATGTTTTCACAATTTTTAATTCCCTTGTATGACGCGAAATAGACTAATGTATGGTTTTCTATTTCAGGTCTCTATTCATCATATCAGTGCTGACGTCATTGTCTTTAATTGTTGGCTCGTGGCTACTTTTTGAAAGAGGGACCTCAGTTATACGAGATGATGTTCGCCGTTTTAGACATAATGCATCACGGGAAAAGAGACACGTCGCTTTTTTAAAAGTACACCAGACATCAAGTACATCAATCCAGAACATATTTTTAAGATACGGTTGGCAAAGTAACCTAACATTCGTACTACCACGCAAACCTTATACTCGGGGCTTATCAGATGTTATAAGTTTATCTACAACTGTAAATGAACAAAACATTAAAGACCCACCGCCAGGTAGAAACTATGACATATTGTGTAGCCATGTGTTTTATTCAGACCAAAGTTTCCAGCGGATCATGCCGAGTGATACCATTTTAATTGGAGTTGTACGATCGCCTTTCGAACAATTCATTTCTAGCCTCGAGGTTTTCAAACCTAGCTATATTCTAAATGACATAAATAGCTCGAAGCCGGTTGAAGTTTTCTTACAAGATCCCCAGAAATACGAACCTAAGATTATCTCTAATTCTTGGACAAATAATCGAATGGCTTTAGAATTCGGATTTCCTATACATTTGTTTACAAATTACAACCAAACAGAATCTACGAAATATCTTAAAATGCTTAACGAAAAGTTCCACTTAGTGTTGGTAGCTGAAATGATGGACGAATCGTGCGTACTGATGAAAAGGATACTACACTGGCAAACAAGTGATATTATGTTCGGCAGTTTAAATATAGGAAATAAGATTAATTATGTGTATACGCCGTCTTCAGACGAAGCCTATCTGTATCTTCAATATGCTAAACTGGATCATGATTTATATTATTTTTTCTATACGAAACTGAAATACCTAATGCGTATGGAGGGTAAAGATTTTGAAAGAGAAGTGAAAATGTTTAAGGAGATAAGAAAACAAGTAACAAATCATTGCATCAAGAATTATGTTCAAGATTTGTTTGTACATGCAAATAATTGGAGTGATGCTTTTACTGTTACAAAAGAAATGTGTGATGACATGGCACGAGATGAAAAAGATTTTGTTAATAAGATTCGAATAAGACAATATGGCGATTAATAAACGTAACGTATATCTAATTGACAATGTAGTGTGACAATATAATCATCGATATGCACGATAATATTAATATTAACACATTTATAGAGATAGGGCGAAAGAAGATGGGATGAAGGTAGAATTGATAAAGAAACAACAGGAAGGGGAGGGCAGAAATTATAGTAGAATCTCTAACATTGCGGTACTACCCGGATGTTTAGTGCTCGCATGAACAACTTAAAACATACTCTACAAACCGGTTATTTATTAGATATGTACAATCCATTTTGTGAATTTATTTATAATCCATTTTGAAGTCATTAATAGACATTCTCTGTAAGCATTTGCAGTGCCATATAGGGAGTGTGGCAGATATGTATAATCCATTTTGAAGTCATTAATAGACATTCTCTGTAAGCATTTGCAGTGCCATATAGGGAGTGTGGCACGTATTGTAATGAATTCTGTTCAACCTTCACACGTTTTCTTAACTTGATGAAAGAAACCAGAAATGGCAAAACCCAGGGCTGGTGACCTTATTTAAGCCTATATAGCAACCGGATCACATTTTCATTGAACTGAATCATTATGATTTAAATGGGAAATTCACTAAACATTTCTTATATTTGCAGAAATTGATATTTTCTATCCCAAAGACATCATTCGATAAAGGAAATTAAAGAACATACATTTGGTAACCACTGTGTACAATTCGCTCCCAAACCCTTCATTACAAGGGGTTTTCTTAAGGGGGTATCAAAATGTGTTGGCACCTTATGAAAGTGTATTCAATGAGATGTGAATAAAAATAAATAATGAATTCGTAAACATAAATACCTCTTTAAACAAAAAAAATACAAAATAGCTATGGGGCACACTGCTTCAAAAATGTAATACCATGGCTAAAATAAAATATCATTTAGCAAAATTTCCCAACTTTTTTCTTTTAAATATTTATAAATGTATTGTCTACAAGTGGGATAACATAAATAATGTAAACATGGATACTCGTATATGTGTTTCAATGAGTAAACAAGTTTAAAAAGTTCGCTAAGGCTTTATTTTGTCATGTTTTTGGTAAGAAATGAAGCGATTTTTCATTGATAATTTAAAAACATACTTTAACAAATATTGTTAAACAAATTCGATACGAATCCACAATGAAATAGAGTCAATATTAGTGTTCTTATTGTAACAAGATGCCGAGATAAACATCTGACAATTCTGAAACTATATCATTTACCAACAGAACATGGTGCAAAAAGAATATGTAACCAGGAAAGCCAGGGTACACATCTGACCATTTTCTGTACATTCAACCAGATTAATGTTCAAAATATACTATTTAATGGCTTTATTAAAGAAGCAAAACATTATTTTATAGACAAACTGTGTTCATTACGATTTGTGTTTTTCTTTTTGAAATTACCAAATTTCTCAAACAAAGCAAGGTAAGCTTGATGACATTTTTTAAAATACTGCATAATTAAGTAATTAACTCAAGGAAACAAAATCATTAAGTGTGTGTGTCTGTGTGTGTGTGTGTGTGTGTGTGTATCGCATCAAACAACATAGCTATAAAGTAAAGACTGAACATACATTCTAAACTACCAATGGATGTAACTCTGAATACCTCAATGATGTCAACATGTTGAATAAGTTAAAACAAAATCGTGACCATGCTTGCCGAAATGTCTTAATTAAGTGTTAAGAGAGAATGGCTATTTAGTTTTATAAAAGTCAACGTTACAATTCCAGTAAAAATACTAGTAATCACACTTCACAAGACTTTTCGAAAACGTGTTTAGATATGTATGTATTGGTTATCATGCATCAACATGAAGTACATGTAGTAATACATTACCGAACATGGTGGCCATGTTTATCAACAGAACGTAACAATTCTAGCAAAATAGGTAGAGTGTCACCCAAGAAATAATGCGCCAAATTATTTTTAAATCGGGCAACCATTCTTCTACAAGAATATTTTAAATATTGTATTATACAAATATAAGGAAAAGAGGCTCCGCCGCCTGACGGCCATTTTTATTTTAAGAATCGGAATAAGTTGAACAAACTTGGTAGTTAGGTCTCCAAGGAACATTTGCGCTAAATAATATTTAAATGAAGCCAGTGCTTTTGAACAAGAAGGTTTTTAAAGTGTTTGCACTTTTCATTCTTTCTGAAGCCGATGCAACCATAGTTCAGCATGAAATTAAATCATTTGAGCAACTTTGAAAGAGGACCACCTCCGGAACAAACCCTTTTAATATTGCTTTTGGATGGGAATTTGTTTGAAACGGATTCCGGGCGGTGAATTATCACAATAAGTCAGTTGAGGCTAAAAATGGTTAATACTGTATAATCATAACCAAGCTCAATGTTGTCATTCTAAGTTGGTTCTTAAACGAATGAAGTTGATTTGGTAATTTCGGAAAGAAATAGGAAAGAAAGAAGGTTTTGTATGTGTTCTTTGTTTTATGTGGTTTGTTTCACTATTTGATTTGTTCTATTACATGCGGTACTGTATCACTCTTTGATGTGTTCGCTGTTTTATGTGGTGTTGTATAACTACTTGATTCGTTCTCCGTTTCCTGTGGTGTTGAATCATTATTTGATTTGTCCTGTTTTATGTGGTGTTGTATAACTACTTGATTCGTTCTCCGTTTCCTGTGGTGTTGAATCATTATTTGATTTGTCCTGTTTTATGTGGTTTTGTTACACTATTTGATGTGTTCGCTTTTTCATGTGGTGTTGTATCACTACTTGATTTGTTCTCTGCTTCATGTGGTAATGTCTCACTATTTGATGTGTTTTCTGTTACATGCGGTATTGTATCACTATTTTATTTGTTCTCTGTTTCATGTGGTGTTGTATCACTATTTTATTTGTTCTTTGTTTCATGCGGTGTTGTATCACTAGTTGATTTTACTCTGTAACATGAGGTCTTGTTGGAAGCCGCCAGTAGGCGGCTTCATGTAAGGAATATTTTGAAATTTAGCACATGGAGATATAATAGACCTGCCCGTGTGACCACATATCGGGATTTCTCTTTGGCCTTACTAAGTATATTAATTTAAGGTAAATCACTATTTGAATTGTTCTCTGTTACATGTGGTGTTAAATCACTATTTGAATTGTTCTCTGTTACATGTGGTGTTAAATCACTATTTGAATTGTTCTCTGTTACATGTGGTGTTAAATCACTATTTGAATTGTTCTCTGTTACATATGGTGTTAAATCACTATTTGAATTGTTCTCTGTTACATATGGTGTTAAATCACTATTTGATGTGTTCTCTGTTACATATGGTGTTAAATCACTATTTGAATTGTTCTCTGTTACATGTGGTGTTAAATCACTATTTGAATTGTTCTCTGTTACATGTGGTGTTAAATCACTATTTGAATTGTTCTCTGTTACATATGGTGTTAAATCACTATTTGAATTGTTCTCTGTTACATATGGTGTTAAATCACTATTTGAATTGTTCTCTGTTACATATGGTGTTAAATCACTATTTGAATTGTTCTCTGTTACATATGGTGTTAAATCACTATTTGATTTGTTCTCTGTTACAAGTGGTGTTAAAAATAACTCTTTGATTTGTTCTGTGTTTCATGTAGTGTCATATCGCTATTTGATGTGTTCTCTGTTACATGTGGTGTTATATTGCTATTACGGTGTGTTTTCTGATTCATGTGGTCTTATATTGCTATTTGATTTGTTCTCATTTTCATGCGGCGCTCAATCACTATTTGATTTGTGTCTGCTTCATGTGGTCTTATATCACTATTTGATGTGTTCTCTATTGCATGTGGCGATCAATCCCTATTGAATTTGTCTCTGTTTCATGTGGTCTTGTTTCACTATTTGCTTTGTTCTCTGTTTCATATGGTGGTATTTCATTATTTGATTTGTTCTCTGTTTCATGTTGTCTTGTTTTACTATTTGATTTGTTCTCTGTTTCATTCGGTGGTATATCATTATTTGATTTGTTCTCTGTTTCATGTGGTGTTGAAGCACAATTGGATTTGTTCACGGTTTCGTGTGGAGTTTTATCACTATTGTATGTGTTTGTTCTGTGTTTCATGTGGTGTCATATCGCTATTTGATTTGTTCTCTGTTACATGTGGTGTTATATCGCTATTACGATATGTCTTCTGATTCATGTGGTCTTATATCTATTTGATTTGTTCTCATTTTCACGCGACGCTTAATCACTATTTGATTTGTCTCTGCTTCATGTGGTCTTATATCACTATTTGATGTGTTCTCTATTGCATGTGGCGATCAATCCCTATTGGATTTGTCTCTGTTTCATGTGGTCTTGTTTCACTATTTGATGTGTTCTCTGTTTCATATGGTGGTATATCATTATTTGATTAGTTCTCTGTTCAAGCACAATTGGATTTATTCTTCGTCCAGTTCTCATTTCTATCGTTCTTCTAAACGGTACATTTGTATTTGAACATTTCTGTGTAACCAGGACACGGATTACTGTGTAATTAAATTACAATTCCTCTATAATAGTAAAACTATCATTTGGTCAGATTGTTCATGTGTTTGTCACTAAGTTTTGCAAGTCGTCTGCTGCAGAATTGTTGAATTGTCGCCATATGACCGGGCTCTGGAACCGCTAACTCGTGAACAAATAGGACGATATGCTTTTCTTTCTAGTGTCGGTCAAAGACGATAGGATCCGGGAAGTAAACATGCGCATATCTCTCATCAATAAAGCATGCTTATATTAAGTTATCACCACGACTTTCCTTACCCTAACGATTGTGGAAAACATGCACACATATTATTTGAGCCGTTCCACGAGAAAACCATCATTCCGTTTCTGGGAGATATAGGTAGAGAGTAATGATTCCTGAAACAGAAAATCCACAGTAGGCGAAACATGTATGTCCGGGTTAGCCTGCGCGGCATGCTTAGACTGATCCGGGTCTATATTTTACGCGGTATACAAAGTTCTCACCACGACCGATCTTACCCTGACGAGTGTGGAAAACATGCACTATTATAATTTACTAATGTAAAAATAAAGCTTCCCTACTTTGAGCTCAGGGTTAAGATGAAAACACACTGGCTTCTGCATCGGCGTCAGGACACATGCTTCCTAGGGTACGAGGTAATTTGACCACAAGTAATTTGACCACAGGTAATTTGGCCACAGTATTTTGACCACAAGTCATTTGACCAAACGGAAAGTTGACCACATAGAAAGTTGACCACAGGCAATTTAACCACAAGTAAATTGAACACATGGAAGGTTAACCACAAGTAATTTTACCACACGGAAAGTTGACCACACGGTAAATTGACCACAAGTGAGTTGACCACAGGTAATTTGGCCACACGCAAAGTCACGTGGAGTCACGCGAAGTCACGCGAAGTGACTTCGCATGACTCCACATGACTTCGCTTGACTCCATATGACTTCGCGTGACTCCACGTAACTTCGCGTGACTCCACGTGACTTCGCGTGACTCGACATTACTTCGCGTGACTTCTCGTGACTCCACATGACTTCGCGTGACTCGACGTGACTTTGCGTGACTCCACGTGACTTTGCGTGACTCCACATTACTTTGCGTGACTCCACGTGACTTCGCGTGACTCCACATGACTTTGCGTGACTTCGCGTGACTCACTCCACACTCTACACGACTTCGTGTGGCTCCACATGACTCCACGTGACTTCGCGTGACTCCATGTGACTTCGCGTGAATCAAATGACTTCGCGTGACTTCGTGTGACTCCACATGACTTCATGTGACTCCACGTGACTTTGCGTGACTCCACATGACTTCGCGTGACTCCACGTGACTTTGCGTGCCTCCACGTGACTCCACGTGACTTCGCGTGTGGCCAATTTACCTGTGGTCAACTCACTTGTGGTCAATTTAACGTATGGTCAACTCGACATGACTTCGCGTGACTCCACGTGACTTCGCGTGACTCCACATGACTCCACATGACTCCACATGACTTCGCGTGACTCCACATGACTTCGCATGACTCCACACGACTTCGTGTGACTCCACATGACTTCGCGTGACTCCACGTGCCTTCGCGTGACTCCAATGACTTCGCGTGACTTCGTGTGACTCCACATGACTTCGCGTGACTCCACATGACTTCGTGTGACTTCGCTTGACTCCACATGACTTCGCGTAACTCCAAGTGATTCGCGTGACTCCACGTGACTCCGCGTGACTCTACGTAACTTCGCGTGACTCCACGTGACTTCGCGTGCCTCCACGTGACTCCACGTGACTTCGCGTGTGGCTAATTTACCTGTGGTCAACTCACTTGTGGTCAATTTACCGTGTGGTCAACTCACTTGTGGTCAATTTACCGTGTGGTTAAATTACTTGTGGTTAACTTTCCATGTGGTCAGTTTACTTATGGTTAAATTGCCTGTGGTCAACTTTCTATGTGGTCAACTTTCTATGTGGTCAATTTTCCGTGTGGTCGAATTACTTGTGGTCAAAAAACTGTGGCCAAATTACCTGTGGTCAAATTACTTGTGGTCAACTTACATGGATCGCTTCCTAGTGCATTGGTAATGAACCAAGGAAACGCCGCGATATAACTGAAATACTGTTGAAAAGTGCATCAAATACAATATAAACAAACAAACAAACCAACGTGCATCATGATGACGAACTGCATTATATAAACATGTGCTTTTTGACTTACGTGCACTTGCTCAAAGTCAATCTGTTTATAACACTAATATCATGTCAATTTAGAACACACGTAGTTGTGTAACATTCCAAGATATATCATGGCCTAATTGCTCAAGTATGGATGCTATGCAAGTTCGTGGTTAACCCTGTGGGTCATATTGTTTACATAACATTACCTTTCTGTCTACATGTGATTCAGTAATAGATACACCGTCTGACAAAACGCTAGAACCGTAACCCAGTTACCTTTCCATCAACTTACCTATATACGATCCCGGTACGGAAAGTCAATAGATCCAAAAACGCAAGACTACTATACACAAGAGAACCGGTTTCTAGGTTTGTGATGAGGTTGAAATAGCTGCAATGACGACAGGGCATTACATCTGAACTATCTCGCCAGACTAACATACATTTACTGGAATTAAGTTACAGTTTGGGGCAAAGAAGTTCCCCCTTGACGGCTTATTAGTCGTAGTCTTGTTCGACAGACAATAATAAAAAGCCTCGATCGTATGGAATCTTTTCAGTTATTGCGTGAACTGGTTTAGTAATAATTGTAAGAAATCAAGAACAGAGTTACATTTAAATATGAGCATTGATATACGGTACAATGAAGTGATACAGGTGTGAATACACTTCTAGATGTTCATCACAAGCCCCGGTAACTCAGCCGGTAGCGACGCGGGCTGTCAATCCATGGGTTGTGAGTTCGAATCCCAGCTCGCCAAACATTCTTTCCGCCGTTTAACAAAAGTCACTGTGACAAGCGTCATTCGTCTTTCACCAATGGGCTAACAACGAATATGTGGATAAGCACCCAGTTGCATTGAAAGTATGTTGTGTGGAGTACTGGTGTGCGGAAACCAGAATATGAACTGACTCGATGATATGACTAAAAAAATGTTGAAAACGGCGTTAAACTCCCATCAATCAATCCTCACAATTAAGGTATAGCATCATATTTCACCGATAATGCCATGACGATTCATCAAAGAAAATTGGAGACTTTACTCCCGAAAGTAAAATCATATATCGCCTTATAGTTTGTACTGCATGCTTTCACATGAATTATGGAGAAATAGCGGTAGCTTCTATCCGGGTAAAGCCACTGTTTCAAACAGAGTGTTTCATCTTCCAGGTTCTACTTTTATATCAGACTCTGATTTACCCACTCTTTACATGTTATCCGCATATTTCGTTTCTCTAGAAGAGATATATATCCATTGATGAACAACTGATTGAGCTATTTTTACACGGGACAATGCCACTCGTGACCCTATCACCTTTGGTGTTTACTAATTGAAAGTAAACTTCTTTGCTTTACCGACAAAAATAGTTATCGTTTATATATTCCCTCTACCTTTCATTCAAATCGCTATATTCTTGTGGGAAGCAACATGAAACTTTGGGTTTTTTTAGGTCCCGAACTAGGACTACGACAAATAATCGGACACTTGTATAGCAAATATGTATTCTAAGAAATAATAATAGACGAAATATCAGACGTGTTTCAAATAGTATTGTTTTATATTGTTATTTTTCTGTATAAATTGTAAAAGAAAATACATATAAAGATGAATGAGTATTCCAGTGTTAAGTTAAATTAAATGAAATTCAATCAGAAAACCATCAAAAACAAGGGTAGAACAATATTAACCGGTAGACTAGTAGCAACAAAGTACACTATATCAACAATGTGAACCGGTAGATTAATGCCAACTGCTAGATCAATGACAACCGTCAGCACGATGTAAACCGATATATCAATGTTAACTTGTAGATCAATGTTAACTAGTAGATTAATGTTAACTGGTTGATTAATGTCAACCGATATATCAATGTTAACTGGTAGATTAATGTCAACCGGTAGATCAATGTTAACTGGTGGATTAAGGTCAACCGATATTTTCATTTTTAACCGATATAACAATGTAAACTTTTTCATTCCGACTGGTAACTATACAGATATGCTTAAGATGCAGATCCGTATAATTACCTGTGGTGTTCGGAATTCTAAGGATTGTATTTTGAACAAAATAACACTAGGAGAATATTTCTGTTTCATACATAATGTTCAAATGACAGGCACGATATTGTTGTAACTACTTATTTAATGTCTTTAAAGGTACATAATCAAATTAAAATCAAAAGGTTTTAACAGCAAATTGCCACGCAGGCACGCTATTTTTATCATGTTGAAATGCGAACAAAATAAGCATATTGTGAGTACTAACGCGAAACATACACTGAATATGAAACTTTAATTAGGATAGTGTATAAGAAATCCCTATTTCTGAAAGCATCGTGCCATTTCAATACTTTGGATTTCTTTTCACCCTGGGTTATATGGTTATGTAGACTATGTGACTGAATACACCGAATACAGTCGACTCGCAATAACTTGAAACTCGAAAAGGACAAACATATTTATTCGAATTCTTTACGTGTTTAAATGACCGCTGGTTTTATGTATTTTCAGCTTTGAAATAATTTTATGATTAATACATTATGAAAGGCAACCAAATAATAACATCATATCAATACATGTAAAACAGCAAACTAGAAGTTCTGTTTTTAAAAGAAAGACACGCTCTAGGAATTCGTACGAGGTAAACAATGTATTCGAAATACTCAATGTTTGAGATATAGCAAGGCCAAATCAGTGGTATATAATTACATCAATATTAATGTCACATTGGATACAAGATCAAGTAACGTTTAACGTGTTCTTGGTGTCACAATCTTCTTTACGCTCTAGTCATCTTTCTTGGAGCAGAAAAACAACGCATGGTACAGTGGAAGCTTAACTGTTTTCTCCCGGGTTAGAACCGATTCTATCATCTTTGTCATTTCTTCCTCCCCCCAACACGTACCGTAACCCAATCTAGGTGTGTTAAGCATGCTGCTCTGTAAACAGCAAAATATACTGCAACTGTAAAACATGGCAGCCATCATATCCCCAGCATTATCAGCTTGTTTAGAATGTGGTATGAAATCCATGATCATGATTTTACCGCCAGGTTTCAGAATCTTGGACATCTGGACAAGAGCCTCTTTCGGATTGGACAGATCGTGCAGACAATCATACACCATGAGAAAGTCATATTTCCCTGCCAATTCTGTACTCAGCTTGTGGACATCCCCCTGTATGTAACTCAGGTTAGATAGTTCCGCTCTTACTTGATGCTCCTTGGCAAGTTTTAATGGTTTCAGGCACGAATCCAATCCAGTGAACTCAGAGTTTGGGAATCTCTTCGCAAAGGAACGTGTGAATTTACCAGTTCCACAGCCAATATCAAGTACTGCAATACCCTTTGCTGGAAATAAAACATGGCGTGTGAAGATACAAAATACTGCTGGAGTTGCGGGAGGTCCCGAGTTAGATTCCCGTCCGGGAGTTACGTTCAAAATGGTAGTAATGACTTTACCGCATTGGCGTTGAGGATTGTGAGGTTAGCACTACGACTCACTTGCTGATTGCAGGGTGAATTGACTATTAGCATTGGTAACTCACCAAGGGAATGCCATGATATAAATTAATAATTGTTTAAGGTGATGTAAAACATAATGGAATAAAGCCAAAACAATACCGCCCTGATTACGTAACGCCGTTTCCGTAAATGGTGCCGTGTTTGTCAAAAGGCAACTTTAGCGCATTGCAAACAGTGCCACAGAGAGGTTCAATGACTTCTGGAAACATTTTTTTTCAATTTGGACTAGTTTGCAAGGACTCGCAAATTGTCATCTAAAGTTGTCATACATATATCAAGAATTAACGTGATTTTCCTTGAGCACGGCTCATAAATGTGTTGTGAAATTAAAAATCGTCAAGTCTCATATTCAGAGGTGTTTTCAAAACGTGATTTTCAAATTTCCGATTTGATAATGTTTTCGCTAGTATATTCAAGGCAAACTGATTTATTGAGTTTGAATCTAACGCCGTAACCCAAAGTAAAGACTAGTTCGTCCATAGATGCAAAACGAATGACACAAGCCACAATGTTATTTTTTATCATTCCTCAGAAAGAGTATTTGATCTGGTCGGGTTTCGAACTCAACACACATTGATCGATTTCCCTCGCCTATATCAAATGAGCTATTACGGCTTGACCTTAAAGGTAAATTATCGTAGAAAGAGCCGTCACATCTAACCTTCTGTTATAGCTTGCTAAATAACTTAAAGTAACTAATAAATCGATTGTATTTCAATTTCGTAATTAATTATATAATTGAGCAATAATTCATAGATCCGATATGCAACTTAGATGCAGTATTCTGGCCAATCAACACATCGATATGTTCTGTCCGCTACACGCCGTTGCCGAACGCGCTTTCTGCATCAGAAACAAAAGTCGTTTGATGCATGAGAACCGAAAATTTCTTTTAACGGTTTATTGTGTGTTTGCATGTGATGCTTGATAATGGGTGTGGATTAAAATTGGATCAGAAAACCATCAAAAACAAGGGTAGAACAATATTAACCGGTAGATTAGTAGCAACCAAGCAAACGATATCAATAATGTGAACCGGTAGATTAATGCCAACTGCTAGATAGATGGGATCTCTAAAATACGTATTTTCACTGTATTCAATATACAACGGTAGGCTTGAAAATATACAATAAGGCCTTGACACATTTAAACGGGTTTATGTAACGGCTCGGATGTTAATTCCTTATCGTTATACGACTTTGTTTCAAACACCCCCGAATGCCTTTACAATAATAACTCAATTTTGTAATGGTTGTGTTTTTTATATTTCCAAACGTCTGTCCATCCTTGTGGATGGTAAACAGTGATACTGTACTCTGATGTAGTGTTCGCATACATAGCTCAGTATTCCGGATTTACGGCTGAAACCAAGATATTCAGATTAATACTAATACCTAATTTGTCTTGGAAGTCAGGAAGATGTTCTTTAGTTGCTGGTATTACTGCGTCATCGATGAAGCCATCTCCCGTTTTCTCCCGAAATCCTCCAAAAAATGTCCAGAAATCGTTATCGCTGTCATAGTCAAAACCTAAAAAGCATTTAAAACATTTCCCACATACAACAAGTCTGCGGCGGACGACTTTGAGAACATCTTTACAAAAATATGGAACATCTATATAAAATAATTAAAAACCATTATGAGAAAGCTCTGCCTTTGTTTTTTAGATTCTTCTGCTGCTGGGGTTAAAAAAAGGTCAATACATATGTGGGAAGGGCTAAGATGATAACATGTAATACTTGAATGATTTAATACTTGAATGATTTTATTGTAGCTGTTTTGTTGGTAATTTACTTTAGTTATACCCTTTTCTTTGCATTTCCCCAGTCGTTTAAATCGGAAACGTTCGCAATATATATGATATAAAGCAACACAGAGTTATTCCATCCGGGGCGCCGACAGGTGAATTGTACTCATCAATGGAGACGATTTTGGAATACATTGCGACAAAACAAAACAAAAACTAAATGGGCGATTTCACATTTTGCCATAACCTAATCTATCCAGCTTTAAAAAAAAAAAGGCACTTGCATTGAAAGAGATCAAACTAATGTATTGCAGATTTGTCGTAAGTGAGAAAGGGATTAAACCGAGTAGAAAGACACATCGTATAAGGAAATCGCTCGCCTTTGTACACATTTTTTTCAAACATCACCTAAAGTAAACTAATCGGAGTGACCCTTTTGGGACAATGGCAAAATAACCATTGAGTTGGCAACAAACACTAATACAATTAAAGGCATATTAACTCCGAAAATGTGGTCGACATCAAGTTAAGACCGTTACTTTTCACTTGGAAATGATAAAAATGCACGAATGTGTCATAATTCAAGGATGATTATATCGGTTACAATGATTCGACAGGATAAGGGTTAAACGTTTAAACATGGTTTACAATTTACATACTATTAAGTTTATGAAAGTATTTAATCGAGTTGTGGTGAAATTTGATAAACTTGTAAAGTTGCACTGACGGCCTATGGATTTATGAACCATACATAATTACAATTCGTCCAACTTCCATCATATAACAGTTGCGCACGAAAATAATTTGTATTATTTCCTTTTGAAAACTATTTATATTTCTGATGATAATAGCCATTGGCTTCAGAAAACATTTTTGAAAAACGGATATAGATATAGGTTGATGTGACTCATTTATTAAGTATCGTCATTTACTTGTATTTGATATGTCTTACATATGGATAAATGGATAAATGGACCATTTGTTCTGTAAACTTACTCAGGAAACGCCTTGACATAACTAAAACACATTGAAATAACTGAAACACATTGAAATAACTGAAACACATTGAAATAACTGAAACACATTGAAAACGGCATATAACACTATATATGCTAACAAACAAAAACAGTTGTGTTTATCTCCGAAGCATACTATATTAAACAGAACACAACTTTGTCTTCGTGTATAGTATAAAATACTATTATTGCTATTCTAACTTTAACCAATCTAATTCAAACCAGATCTTAACTCGCACACTCGTATATAATCTATAAAATACGTATATAGAAGTTGTTATTGTCTGATTTTAATGAGATTGAACTTTAACATACCCCAAGGACCGTCTTTACTGAAGCATTTCTTGGTCTGTTCAAAACGTCTTACCCAGGCCACAGCTCCATATCCCCAGGCAGACACACCTTTTATCGTATCATGACGTTCTTTTGGTATATTATATTTGTCACCCTCAAGTAGTACAATCTTCCCTGCGACCATACAGCCCAGCCATTCGCGGACATATCTGTTATTGCAAATTTTCATTTGGAAACAAAATGGAAACAATTATGCAATACCTCTGTAAGATACCACAAATAGTCTCTCTATATCGACCTTATGCTGTAATAATAATCACCGTAAAAATATCATATGAGAAAAATCGGGGAATCCCACTCAGGATCATGTTACTATAAAATTCATATCTCTTAATGGTAAAATTATTATTATACTATAATAACCATATAGAGGCTATTTATATTAACACGGTCCTGGGTGACATTCAAACAATTTCTCATACGAAGTTACTACGGTTTATTTTATTTTATAGCATATGGACATTATAGAGAGACTTTTCGTATTATCTTAAAGGTGCTGAACTCCATAAAATAGATATTATAATCAAAGTTTTAAACATGTTCAAAAGATGTCTTGAAATATTAGAATCATAACTAGTCTTAGCTAAAATTAGATTAATAATTTCCAGTAACATAAACATCTAAATATTGATTGTTTATGTTTCATTTTACTGGGTAGACATACCCAGTAAGCCAAATTGTGTGCATTTGCATGACTTTCAATTGACAGTTTGTCAACATTTAAAGCCAAAGGCAATATTGAGCTTTTTGCAAACAATGCATATTCAGGTGAGTCAGCTCGTAACGAGCTGTCTCACCTGAAACCTGCTTTGTTTGGCTGTGAGTTAGAAAAATATTCCAAAAATCCTATACCATGAAAATAGAGTCGTCCGAGTTTGAACATGGAAGAGTCTACTTTAAACAATTCGGCGCTGAAAGGGTTAAAGTAGTATTGTGTGTTTTCCACTATTTTTTCTAAAATAAAAACTCGGACGCCTGTGATTAGAACAAATCGTACTTTTTCATAATTCAATTTTCTGTGCTATTTTGTCAATACATTAATGTGTTTTAATATGGGACATGTAGCGTATATGCATGCTGCGAAATATAACGCTTAACAACGATATTGGGCATGCCAGAATGTTTAGCAATTATTAAAGATACGACATAATTTCAACGCTCTTTCGCCGACAGGTTAAAAATTGTATTAATAACAATGCGCTCTTTAAATTACTACATAACTGTTAGGGTCTGATTCTAGTCTTTGTTTCATTTTCTTAACATTCTTGCAACTATTATCACACATTTTACATTCATTTTTAGGCTTCCCTTAAACCTAAATGCTTTTTAAAGAAGTCTGCTGCGGATTTGATATGTGGGAAAGCTTAAAGTAGTTCGCAATCGATGTTAGATAAATAAGTTTAAACTAAAATAGTTTGACACTTACCTTTCCTTCATACCCGCCGTTTCAGCAATTTCCTCCGACGTCATAGGCCGATCCTCTTCCATAATCTTATCAAACAGCCCGACCTCATTTCCAAAGCAAACGGCAACAAGTGTAAATCCATAGCTGTTCAAATCCCACATATAACTTTCAAACTTTGCTGCATCCATTTCGGCCATGATTCGGTTTGGTTTGATAACGTCAAGCTGTGTCGTAAAAATGAATGTGCAACGGTAGATGCCCTCGATAGTTTATATATTCATGGGTTGACTAGTCACACTGTATTCAACATTACGTAGTCAAATTCCAAACCATCACACAAACCGGGTCCAAACATGTTACTTATCTGTACCATAGCAAGGCACGAACACATGTAACGATCATGTCTGACAATTCAAATCCTGGGTTTACTATTTTACATATGTAACGGTCCTATCTGACCTTTCAAATATTCTGTCTACTAGTTTACATATGTAACGGTCCTCTCTGACCTTTCAAATATTCTGTCTACTATTTTACATATGTAACGGTCCTCTCTGACCTTTCAAATATTCTGTCTACTATGTTACATATGTAACGGTCCTGTCTGACCTTTCAAATATTCTGTCTACTATTTTACATATGTAACGGTCCTGTCTGACCTTTCAAATATTCTGTCTACTATTTTACATATGTAACGGTCCTGTCTGACCTTTCAAATATTCTGTCTACTATTTTACATATGTAACGGTCTTCTCTGACCTTTCAAATATTCTGTCTACTATTTTACATATGTAACGGTCCTCTCTGACCTTTCAAATATTCGTCATATTTTGATTTCTTGATTTGAAACATTACATGTGTACAATAGTGGATAGAGTATTTGAAAGGTCAGAGAGGACCGTTACATATGTAAAATAGTAGACAGAGGATTTGAAACATTACATGTGTACAATAGTAGACTGTCTTTGACGGCTCAAACGTATTATAATATGTTTTAACAAAAAGAAATCAAAATATGACGAGCGTTATGGTTGAGTACAATCACTTATATCGCTTTCACTTACAGTGTAACCTATCATCACAGTAGCTCTTAAGAGTAACAACATCTTTATAGCATCAGCCTTTTCAAAGTAACAACCTCTTAAGATTAACAACCTCTTAAGATTAACAACCTTTTCGAAGTAACAACATCTGTAGAGTAACAACCTCTTAAAATTAACAACCTCTTAAAATTAACAACCTCTTAAGATTAATACCTCTTAAGATTAACAACCTTTTCGGAGTAACAACTTCTGGAGAGCAACAACCTCTTTAGAGCATCATCCTTTTTGGAGTAACAACTTCTGTAGAGTAACAACCTATTTAGGGCATAAACCTTTTTGGAGCAACAACATATATAGAGCAATAACCCATTTAGAGCATCAACCTTTTCGGAGTGACAACTTCTGTAGAGTAACAACCACTTTAGAGCATCAACGTTTTTGGAGTAACAAGTTCTGTAGAGTAACAGCCCCTTTAGAGCATCAACCTTTTTGAAGGAACAACTTCTTAAGATCAACAACCTTTTCGGAGTAACAACTTCTGAAGAGTAACAACCTCTTAAAAACATCAACCTTTTTTGAGCAATAACCCCTTTAGAGCATCAACTTTTTCGAAGTAACAACTTCTGTAGAGTAACAACCTATTTAGGGCATAAACCTTTTTGGAGCAACAACATATATAGAGCAATAACCCATTTAGAGCATCAACCTTTTCGGAGTGACAACTTCTGTAGAGTAACAACCACTTTAGAGCATCAACGTTTTTGGAGTAACAAGTTCTGTAGAGTAACAGCCCCTTTAGAGCATCAACCTTTTTGAAGGAACAACTTCTTAAGATCAACAACTTTTTCGGAGTAACAACTTCTGAAGAGTAACAACCTCTTAAAAACATCAACCTTTTTTGAGCAATAACCCCTTTAGAGCATCAACTTTTTCGAAGTAACAACTTCTGTAGAGTAACAACAACTTTAGAGCATCAACCTTTTAGGAGAAACCAGTTGTGTAGAGTAACAACCACTTTAAAGCATCAACATTTTAGAAGGAACAACTTCTGTAGAGTAACAACCTCTTTAGAGCATCAACGTTTTTGAAGTAACATTTTCTGTAGAGTAATAGCCCCTTTAGAGCATCAACCTCTTTCAAGTAACAACTTCTGTAGAGTAACAACCACTTTAGAGCATCAACTTTTTCGGAGTAATAACTTCTGTAGAGTAACAACTTTAGAGCATCAACCTTTTAGGAGGAACAACTTATGTAGAGTAACAACCACTTTAGAGCATCAACCTTTTAGGAGGAACAACTTCTGTAGAGTAACAACCTCTTTAGAGCATCAACGTTTTTGGAGTAACATTTTCTGTAGAGTAACTTTAGAGCATCAACCTCTTCAAAGTAACAACTTCTGTAGAGTAACAACCACTTTAGAGCATCAACCTTTTTGGAGCAACAACTTCTTAAGATCAACAGCCTTTTCGGAATAACAACTTCTGAAGAGTAACAACCTCTTAAAAACATCAACCTTGTTGGAGCAATAACCCCTTTAGAGCATCAACTTTTTCGGAGTAACAAATTCTGAAGATTAATAACCTCTTAAGAGCATCAACCTTTTCGGTATAATAACTTCTGTAAAGAGTAACAACCTCTTTAGAACATCAACCTTTTTGGAGTAACAACTTCTGTAGAGTAATAACCTTTTCGGAGTAACAACTTCTGTAGACCTCTTTAGATCAACAAATTTGAGAATTACATTTGTATCTAATCAAATAATGCCCACCCTTTGTAATAAAATAATGTTAGTGCTATGCAAAAACTGGTCTGATTTGAAATCATCAGTGAAAAACGTTTAAGTAACTAAAATATTCGACAATCTAATTTTGATTCGCAGTTGTTTATGTTCATGAAAAAGGATGCATTAGTCGAGAAATATGTCGGTTAGGGAGTCAAATAAAGATTTCAGAACATGCAAAACGCCCCTGGTCTATAGCTCTGAATTATATAAAGTACTGTAGTACATAAAAACAAATGCACATAACTGATACAGGAATGCTGAAACTTAAAGCAAATCAACATACTATACCCCTCTGACTCACAATGAGACATAGCAGGAGAAGTGTTTCGTCAAAGTGTTAAAAGGGCCTGTGTCGGGGCACTACGACCCGGAAACATTTCCGTTGTGGTGTTACACCATACACTGTTAATCAATACCCATCTCGCTATCATCCTGTTGATCAATATCCAACTCGCTATCATCCTGTTGATCAATATCCAACTCGCTATCATCTTGTTGATCAATACCCATCGCGCTATCATCCTGTTGATTAATATCCAACTCGCTATCATCCTGTTGAGCAATACCCATCTCGCTATCATCCTGTTGATTAATACCCATCTCGCTATCATCCTGTTGATTAATATCCAACTCGCTATCATCCTGTTGATTAATATCCAACCCGCTATCATCCTGTTGATTAATATTCAACTCGCCAATATCCTGTTGATCAATATCCAACTCGCTATCATCCTGTTGATCAATACCCATCGCGCTATCAACATGTTGATCAATACCCATCGCGCTATCATCCTGTTGATCAATACCCCTATCGCTATCCTCCTGTTAATCAATATACAACTTGCTATCATCCTGTTGATCAATACCCATCGCGCTATCCTCCTGTTGATCAATACCCATCTCGCTATCCTCCTGTTGATCAATAACCATATCGCTATTCTCCTGGTGATAAATACCCATCTCGCTATCCTCCTGTTGATTCATACCGATCTCGCTATCCTCCTGTTGATCAATACCCATCTCGCTATCCCCCTATTGATTCATACCCATCTCGCTATCCTCCTGTTGATCAATACCCATCTCGCTATCCCCCTATTGATCAATACCGATCTCTCTATCCTCCTGTTGATCTATACTCCTGTCGCTATCCTCCTGTTGATCAATACCTATCTCGCTATCCCCCTATTGATCAATACCCATCTCGCTATCCCCCTATTGATCAATACCGATCTCTCTATCCTCCTGTTGATCTATACCCCTGTCGCTATCCTCCTGTTGATTCATACCCATCTCGCTATCCTCCTGTTGATATATACCCATTTCGCTATCCTCTTGTTGATCGCTATCTTCCTGTTAATAAATACCCATCTCGCTAAACCTCATGTTGATCAATACCCATTACGGCATCCTCTTGTTAATAAATACCTATCAGGCCATCCTCCTGTTGACCAATACCCATCTCGGCATCCTCCTATTAATAAATACCCCTTTTCTATCCTCCTGTTCATAAATACCCCTTCTCTATCCTCCTGTTGATCAATACAATGTATCGACCTCGTTCGGAAATCCCAACTCTGTATTGTTTCATTATATAAATATATATTTTCCAAGTCTTAACAGATGAAAAGGCTTAATAAGAAGCTCTATTGGTTTTGAAAAAATGATAATGCTATTTCTAATAAATGTGTTGAAAGTTTTCAAATGTTATTTTATGTTTAATTCTTGTTATGTAATAATAATTTGACCCTCTTTCCCTAATGTTGACGCATTTGCAGCAGACGAGTGTTGAACACATTGAGGTAAATGAAGAAATGACTCTTGATGAGCAATTTCTCTATTCATGATGTTTTGAATTTTCTTATAAAAATACACTTTCACTACATAGAAACTGTCCATGGTGTGATCATTGTCATTGTCATCACTTGCTACAGAGTGGGGATATCTTTCACATCACCTGATCAGAGTGATCTATCCTGATTAATTCTGCCCGAGAGTCAACATCCTATTAACCCTTTCCCTCATACGGCAATTCTGCAGCAGACGACTTTGCACATGTTTTGTCAAAAAATAGAAAATCTCTATAATTGAATGGATAACCTATGACAAAAAGTGGAAAACATTGTGGCAAATGGAAAGTGGAAAACATTGTTGCAAAAGGAGAAATTGCACGTTTTGTGCAATTTCTTCTTTTGTCACTATGTTTTCAAAAAGCCGTCTGCTGCAGAGGCGTCAGAAAGCGTCTATATGAGGGAATGGGTTAATGAACATTCACAAGTTCGTAGATATAAGCAATGTAATTTGTGATTTTATTTTCTTGGCCTCCGAATTTCTTAAATGTTTGCCTCTCAATTCTTTGCAAGCTTATCAACCTCAATATTTTAAGAACTGCATGTATTAATTAACTCGACGACAGACGACTTTAGAAAAATCTAATTAGATAGATCTATATTAAAGATTTCTATTAAAGATAGATAAATAATCCAAAAGAGTTGACACCATTGCTCAAGAAGAAATTGTTTCTTTTGCCACAATGTTTTAAAAAGTCGTATACTGCACATGTGTCAATATGCGTCCGTATATGGAACAAGCGAATCGATTACATTTCGTTTAAAATTGTTTCGCTCCACAACGCAAACGTTTTTTTGCTGCATTTCGCAGCAGCTTTTGAACGTGTTATATATATGTTATGCGTCTGTAACTTTAATGTACGAGGTCACGTTTCTGATATAATGTCCTAGATAGCGATGTCGTACATATCGTTGCATGACTTGCAAGTGTACCTGCAGTATCCCTTTCCCCATGTAAACTTACTTTGACCCTTTATTGCGACAAAAGAAGACAATGCACATAGTCAAATATTTCTAAGGTACATGTAAGCACAACGACGTGATCTTCTTTAAGTTGTTTAGATTGTTCACATAAACATTAAATATGTACAAAATGCACACATGAGTGACATGACTGATATAATGTGTTGACAAAAACTCGCTATATTGTATGTTGAAAAAGATTAAACGAACCTGACACCATTGCCGTTCTGAATTATATATTTTAACGCCGTGTCGCATGCTACATTAACAAGATGCCATGTCATTTTAAAAGTGGCGCAGCCGTGGATGTGAATTGAAATGTCAAGTTAATTTCATGTTTAAAAAAACTCGCTCCTGCTCTATATCATAGAAGGTCCAATGCATATATCCTTGTTAATATTGGTCAATGAACATCGAATACACCCCCTTCCTTCTTGATGTTTTGAAAAGTCCTATTTCGGTTTTTGTTGTGTATATGACATGAGGCCTTGGTCTGATTACTCAAGGACAGTTCGTTCAATGCCCGGTTATACGACGACTGTCCAGTGCTCGGTTAAACAAATAGGTAAGTACCCGGTTACACAAAAACTATCCAAGGACAGGTTCAACATTGACTATTCAAGACGTGGAAACATAAAGACTAACCAAAACTCGGTTTCTCACAAACTATCTAATGCACGGTTACACAAAGACTATCTTAGGCCCGGAGATATTTTCAAAGGCCCGGTTATACAAATTACTACCCAATGCTTGCTTACACAAGTACTACCCAATGCATTCTTACACAAGTACTATCCAATGCTTTCTTACACAAAATGTTTATCAAGTATACGGTTACACAAAGACTATCAAAAGCCCGGTTTAACAAAGACCGTCCAAGGCCCGGTTAGACACAGACTATCAAATGCTTAGTAACACAAAGACTATCTAATGATTGGTAACACAAAGACTATCTAATGCTTGAATACACACATACTATCTAATGCTTGGTTACAGAAAGACTATCCAATGCTCGGTTACACAGAGACTATCTAATGCTCGGTTACACAGAGACTATCCAATGTTCGGTTACACAAAGACTATCTAATTCTCGGTTACACAAAGACTATCTAATTCTCGGTTACACAGAGAATATCCAACGCTCGGTTACACAGAGACTATCCAATGCTCGGTTACACAGAGACTATCTAATACTCGGTTACACAAAGACTATCCAATACTCAGTTACACCGAGACTATTCAATGCTCGGTTACACAAAGACTATCCAATACTCGGTTACACAGAGACTATCTAATTCTCGTTTACACAAAGATTATCCAATTCTCGTTTACACAAAGACTATCTAATGCTTGGTTACACAAAAACTATCCGATGCTCGGTTACACAAAAACTATCCAATGCTCGGTTACACAGAGACTATCCAATGATCGGTTACACAGAGACTATCCAATGCTCGTTTACACAAAGACTATCCAATTCTCGGTTACACAGAGACTATCCAATTCTCGGTTACACAGAGACTATCTAATGCTCGGTTACACAGAGACTATCTAATGCTCGGTTACACAAAGACTATCCAATGCTCGGTTATACCAAGACTATCCAATGCTCGGTTACACAGAGACTATCCAATTCTCGGTTACACAAAGACTATCTAATTCTCGGTTACACATAGACTATCCAATGCTCGGTTACAGAAAGACTATCCAATGCTCGGTTACATAGAGACTATCCAATTCTCGGTAACACAAAGACTATCCAATGCTCGGTTACACAAAGACTATCCAATTCTCGGTTACACAAAGACTATCCAATGCTCGTTTACACAAAGACTATCCAATTCTCGGTTACAAAGAGACTATCCAATGCGCGGTTACACAAAGACTAACGAATGCTCGGTTACACAAAGATTATCCAATTCTCGGTTACACAAAAACTACCTAATTCTCGGTTACACAAAGACTACCCAATGCTCGGTTACACAAAGACTATCCAATTCTCGGTTACACAGAGACTATCCAATTCTCAATTACACAGAGACTATCCAATTCTCGGTTACACATAAACTATATAATGCTCGGTTACACAAAGACTATCCAATGCTCGGTTACACAGAGAATATCCAATGCTCGTTACACAAAGACTATCTAATTCTCGGTTACACAAAGACTATCCAATTCTCGGTTACACAGAGACTATCCAATGCTCGGTTACACAGAGACGATCCAATGCTCGGTTACACAGAGACTATCTAATTCTCGGTTACACAGATAATATCCAATTCTCGGTTACACAAAGACTATCTAATGCTCGGTTACACAAAGACTATCCAATGCTCGGTTACACAGAGACTATCTAATACTCGGTTACACAAAGACTATCCAATTCTCGGTTACACAGAGACTATCAATGCTCGGTTACACAGAGACTATCTAATGCTCGGTTACACAGAGACTATCAATTCTCGGTTACACAGAGACTGTCCAATTCTCGGTTACAAAGAGACTATCCAATGCACGGTTACACAAAGAGTACTGAACGCTCGTTTACACATAGACTATCCAATGCTCGGTTGCACAGAGACTATCCAATTTTCGGTTACACAAAGACTATCTAATTCTCGGTTACACATATACTATCCAATGCTCGGTTACAGAAAGACTATCCAATGCTCGGTTACATAGAGACTATCCAATTCTCGGTAACACAAAGACTATCCAATGCTCGGTTACACAAAGACTATCCAATTCTCGGTTACACAAAGACTATCCAATGCTCGTTTACACAAAGACTATACAATGCTCGGTTACACAGAGACTATCCAATGCTCGGTTACACAAAGACTATCCAATGCTCGGTTACACATACACTATCCAATTCTCGGTTACACAGAGACTATTCAATGCTCGGTTACACAGAGACTATCTAATTTTCGTTTACACAAAGACTATCCAATTCTCGGTTACCCAAAGACTAACGAATGCTCGGTTACACAAAGACTATCCAATGCTCGGTTACACAAAGACTATCTAATTCTCGGTTACACAAAGACTATCCAATGCTCGGTTACACAAAGACTATCCAATTCTCGGTTACACAGAGACTATCCAATTCTCAATTACACAGAGACTATCCAATTCTCGGTTACACATAAACTATATAATGCTCGGTTACACAGAGACTATCCAATGCTCGTTTACACAAAGACTATCCAATGCTCGGTTACACAGAGAATATCCAATGCTCGTTACACAAAGACTATCTAATTCTCGGTTACTTAAAGACTATCCAATTCTCGGTTACACAGAGACTATCCAATGCTCGGTTACACAGAGACTATCTAATTGTCGGTTACACAAAGACTATCTAATGCTCGGTTACACAGAGACTATCAATGCTCGGTTACACAGAGACTATATAATGCTCGGTTACACAGAGACTATCAATTATCGGTTACACAGAGACTGTCCAATTCTCGGTTACAAAGAGACTATCCAATGCACGGTTACACAAAGAGTACTGAACGCTCGTTTACACATAGACTATCCAATGCTCGGTTACACATAGACTATCCAATTCTCGGTTACACAGAGACTATTCAATGCTCGGTTACACAGAGACTATCTAATTTTCGTTTACACAAAGACTATCCAATTCTCGGTTACCCAAAGACTAACGAATGCTCGGTTACACAAAGACTATCCAATGCTCGGTTACACAAAGACTATCTAATTCTCGGTTACACAAAGACTATCCAATGCTCGGTTACACAAAGACTATCCAATTCTCGGTTACACAGAGACTATCCAATTCTCAATTACACAGAGACTATCCAATTCTCGGTTACACATAAACTATATAATGCTCGGTTACACAGAGACTATCCAATGCTCGTTTACACAAAGACTATCCAATGCTCGGTTACACAGAGAATATCCAATGCTCGTTACACAAAGACTATCTAATTCTCGGTTACTTAAAGACTATCCAATTCTCGGTTACACAGAGACTATCCGATGCTCGGTTACACAGAGACTATATAATTCTCGGTTACACAAAGACTATCCAATTCTCGGTTACACAGAGACTATCTAATGCTCGGTTACACAGAGACGATCTAATGCTCGGTTACACAGAGACGATCCAATGCTCGGTTACAAAGAGAATATCTAATGCTCGGTTACACAGAGACTATCCAATGCTCGTTTACACAAAGACTATCCAATGCGCGGTTACACAAAGAGTACTGAACGCTCGATTACACAAAGACTATCCAATGCACGGTTACACAAAGACTATCCAATGCGCGGTTACACAAAGAGTACTGAACGCTCGTTTACACGAAGACTATCCAATACTCGGTTACACAGAGACTATATAACGCTCGATTACACAAAGACTATCCAATGCACGGTTACACAAAGACTATCCAATGCGCGGTTACACAAAGAGTACTGAACGCTCGTTTACACATAGACTATCCAATGCGCGGTTACACAAAGACTATCCAATGCTCGATTAAACAGAGACTATCCAATGCTCGGTTACACAAAGACTATCTAATGCTAGGTTACACAGAGACTATCCAATTCTCGGTTACACAAAGACTATCCAATGCTCGGTTACACAAAGACTATCTAATGCTCGGTTACACAGAGACTATCCAATTCTCGGTTACACAAAGACTATCCAATGCTCGGTTACACAGAGACTATCTAATGCTCGGTTATACAAAGACTATCCAATGCTCGATTATACAGAGACTATCCAATGCTCGGTTACACAGAGACTATCCAATGCTCGGTTACACAGAGACTATCCAATGCTCGGTTACACAGAGACTATCCAATGCTCGGTTACACAAAGACTATCCAATTCTCGGTTACACAAAGACTATCTAATGCTCGGTTACACAGAGACTATCCAATGCTCGGTTACACAAAGACTATCCAATGCTCGGTTACACAGAGACTATCCAATGCTCGGTTACACAGAGACTATCCAATGCTCGGTTACACAGAGACTATCCAATGCTCGGTTACACAAAGACTATCCAATTCTCGGTTACAAAGAGACTATCCAATGCGCGGTTACACAAAGACTAACGAATGCTCGGTTACACAGAGACAATCCAATGTTCGGTTACACAGAGACTATCCAATTCTCGTTTACACAAAGACTATCTAATTCTCGGTTACACATAAACTATATAATGCTCACAGAGACTATCCAATTCTTGGTTACACAAAGACTATCTAATGCTCGGTTACACAGAGACTATCCAATTCTCGGTTACACAGAGACTATCCAATTCTCGGTTACACAGAGACTATCCAATTCTTCGTTACACATAAACTATATAATGCTCGGTTACACAGTGACTATCCAATTCTTCGTTACACATAAACTATATAATGCTCGTTTACACAAAGACTATCCAATGCTCGGTTACACAGAGACTATCCAATGCTCGGTTACACAGAAACTATATAATGCTCGGTTACACAGAGACTATCCAATTCTTCGTTACACATAAACTATATAATGCTCGTTTACACAAAGACTATCCAATGCTCGGTTACACAGAGACTATCCAATGCTCGGTTACACAGAAACTATCTAATGCTCGGTTACACAGAGACTATCCAATTCTTGGTTACACAGAGACTATCCAATTCTCGGTTACACAAAGACTAACGAATTCTCGGTTTCACAAAGAGTATCCAATTCTCGGTTACACAGAGACTATCCAATGCTCGGTTACACAGAGACTATCCAATGCTCGGTTACACAGAGACTATCCAATGCTCGGTTACAAAGAGACTATCTAATGCTCGGTTACACAGAAACTATCTAATGCTCGGTTACACAAAGACTATCCAATTCTCGGTTACACAAAGACTACCCAATTCTCGGTTACACAGAGACTATCCAATACTCGGTTACACAGAGACTATCCAATGCTCGGTTACACAAAGACTATCCAATGCTCGGTTACACAGAGACTATCCAATTCTCGGTTACACAGAGACTATATAATGCTTGGTTACACAAAGACTAACAAATGCTCGGTTACACAAAGACTATCAAATTCTCGGTTACACCAAGACTAACGAATGCTCGGTTACACAAAGACTATATAATGCTCGGTTACACAGAGACTATCCAATGCGCGGTTACACAAAGACTATCCAATGTGCGGTTACACAAAGAGTACTGAACGCTCGATTGCACAAAGACTATCCAATGCACGGTTACACAAAGACTATCCAATGCGCTTTTACACAAAGAGTTTCCAATGCGCGGTTATACAAAGAGTACTGAACGCTCGTTTACACAAAGACTATCCAATGCACGGTTACACAAAGACTATCCAATGCACGGTTAGAGAAAGACTATCCAATGCGCGGTTACACAAAGAGTACTGAACGCTCGTTTACACAAAGACTATCCAATGCGCGGTTACACAAAGACTATCCAATACTCGCTTACACAGAGACTATATAATGCTCGGTTACACAGAGACTATCCAATGCGCGGTTACACAAAGAGTACTTAACGCTCGATTACACAAAGACTATCCCATGCACGGTTACACAAAAACTATCCAATGCGCGGTTACACAGAGACTATCCAATTCTCGGTTACACAGAGACTATCTAATGCTTGGTTACACAAAGACTAACAAATGCTCGGTTACACAAAGACTATCCAATTCTCGGTTACACCAAGACTAACAAATGCTCGGTTACACAAAGACTATATAATGCTCGGTTACACAGAGACTATCCAATGCGCGGTTACACAAAGACTATCCAATGCGCGGTCACACAAAGAGTACTGAACGCTCGATTGCACAAAGACTATCAAATGCACGGTTACACAAAGACTATCCAATGCGCGGTTACAAAAGGAGTATCCAATGCACGGTTACACAAAGACTATCCAATGCACGGTTACACAAAGACTATCCAATGCGCGGTTACACAAAGAGTACTGAACGCTCGATTACACAAAGACTATCCAATGCACGGTTACACAAAGACTATCCAATGCGCGGTTACACAAAGAGTACTGAACGCTCGATTACACAAATACTACGTAATGCTCGGTTACACAAAGACTACCTAATGCTCGGTTACACAAAGACTACCCATTGCGCTGTTACACAAAGAGTACTGAATGCTCGATTACACAGAGACTATCCAATGCGCGGTTACACAAAGACTACCGATTGCTAGGTTACACAAAGAGTACTGAATGCGCGGTTACACAAAGACTACCAAATAATCGGTTACACAAAGAATTTAAAGACTCGGTTACACCAACACCTACCAATGCGCAGTTACACTAAGGCTACCCAATAATCGGTGACTTACCGACTATCCTAATACCCGGTTACACAGAGACTATCTAAGAATCAGTTACACTAAGACTACCAAATATTCGGTTAATTAAAGACTATCCCAATACCCGGTTACACAAAGACTATCTAAGACTCGATTACAGAAAGCCTATGCAAGACTCGGTTACACACAGACTACCTATTACTCCTCAACATTTAAGACTGCCCAATGCGCGATTACACAAAATGACTATCTAACGACTATCCAAGGCCCGGTTACACAAAGATTATCCAGGACCCGGTTACACAAATACTATCCAATATTCGGTTACACAAAGACTATTTAAGACCTAGTTACACAAAGACTATTTAAGACCTAGTTACACAAAGACTATCCAATGCCTGTTGACCCGAAGACTATCCAAGGCCAAGTAACACAAAGACAATCCAATGCCTGTTGACCCGAAGACTATCCAAGGCCCAGCAACACAAAGACTATCCAAGGCCCCGCAACACAAAGACTATCCAATGCCCGTTGACCCGTAGACTATCCAAGGCCAAGTAACACAAATACTTTCCATGGCCCGGGTACACGAAGACTATCCAAGACTGCGTTACACAAAACAAAATACCTAAGACCTGGTTACACAAAGCCTATCCAACGCCCGGTAACAGGAATAGTATCCAGGACTCGGGTGCACAATTCTCCACATTGTCCACGTTTGCCGTTGCCTGTGGATGATCGTCCTGGAAAAGTACACAAATATCAGATAGTAATGCCACAATAACTCAATAACTCTTAGCGCCAAGGTGAGAAAGTCATTGACACCATGTTAAAGCTGTTTGTTTGACCCTACAGGATATCGAACCCGCTACATCCCACATCTGAGGCGGAATCTTTACCACACCACCACCGATGTGTTTTAAGGTATGATGGAGGACAAGGAGACAATGAAAGAGGCTACACAGTGTTCTGTATAACTGTTATTATAGAAAAGACGTTCTCAAAAGCAACGAAGAACATTCTATATTTGAATATTTTGATTAAACAAACTATTATATATTAAGTTGCTATCAATCGCAGTACATTTTTTAATCCCGATAACAAATGTACTACCAATCTTTTACATACATGTTCATGCCTTGTGCCGAGGTGTTTTTTTCAGATTAAATTTCATTTCTGATATAGACATTTATTTAAGCTCATATCGAGGGCTTGGCGTGAAACGGTTGTAACTAAAATTTGTATGTTTTTACCAAGGTTAATCAACTCGCCATAAAGTCTTTATAAGCGTTAAATCATTTTTCTTTGTAAACAATGTAAATTTAGGTGCCATTGCTCGTTCTGAGCAATGGCACCTAAATTTGCATTGTTTACAAAGGGGTCACAATTGCCCCTAAACCAGGGTTTTCAAAATAGGTTTTAAGTTACAACCGTTTCACGCCAAGCCCTCGATATCCATCTCACAGGGATACATTCTAGGTTACAATGATTTCCGTTGTATTTGACTTATTATGTTTAAAACATATTAGTGTGTTTGGGAATAGAACACACACGTGTAAAAAGAAATTATTAACGTTCACAACATCTTTAGCAACGTCATCTATTAAATGGAGCACTATGGATTCAGTATTCGGTAGGTTTGACCACTGGTACCGATGATTACAGCAACTGAGATTAAAATGTCCCACAATGACGGCATCAAATAAATAATTTACCCAATCTTCTCTGGGTGTGCTTGTAGAACAAAGCACATGGGTTTCACTTATTTTAGTTGAACACAACTTTGAACGGTATTTCAGTTATATCACGGTGGACAATTTATCTAGCGTGCTGCCCGGCTTCTTATTACCTGTACTCCATATATCACTTTTCTAAGGCAAATGGTTAACTACTCACGAATACTATTTGACCTATTTTTTTTACAATCATTGGAAAGAATTAAAGACCGACAGGCCGGGATTCGATTTAAAGCCCCGGGACTGATGGCCCTCGTCGTTATCCACTGAGCTATTGTGACTGGTTTATACACGTCATGTCTGTTCTTTAAGCTCATAAGTACGTCAATATATCAACACCTTCTGGCTCACAACATAGCTACAGATATAGTGATGGTATACATGTATGCATCGAATGTTTCGTGGTACCCTAGTCCGGTTCTCTGCATACTTATTCGTGACACATTCCGATAGTTTATTGTTTATTCAACAAACTATAAACTCAGAACACAAAACACAAACATACGAAAATCAATACTTCTCCGCTCAGCTTAATGTCTTATAAATTTGATAATTAAAGAGTATTAATGATATAAAGTGTTTTACTGCCTTTCTTCCCTTTGGTAAGACCTACTGTACAACGTTTTTAATGGCTTTAGATACAATGTCTCGTTAATTCGAAATGTATAACAAAATAAAAAAAAATCTTCAAATTTAGCCAATCTATGCTAATTAAGCAACTTTGACAAACGGTTTTAGTGGTCATTCTTTTAAGCTTCCACATAAAACAAATCAGTCCATACTGAATGTGAAAGTATAACTGTGTTCGTTTAGGCCATTCACCTGTAGTTAACCATCACAATCACACAGTCGTATTTTGACGTGCCTGAGGCAAACTGGTAAAGATGAACATTTTTTCTAATTGCTACATACATGTAGTTTGAACTTTATATAACACCGTAAAAGTATATAGATAAACTACTCCTATCACGTATGACGTTGGCCGGTCGAGCGGTTCTCTCAGTATCGTCGTTCTATATATAATGAAGTATTTGTACCCCTATTAAATATGACTTTGCCGGTTGAGGGGTTCTCTCAGTATCGTTTTTTATACAGTGGATAATTTGTACTAGTCTGGAGTTCCTTCCCCTTATTACCATGTAAAGGTTACTATCATAGGAAGTCGGGAACCAGACTAAATGTGTACTCCTATCACATATGACCTTGGCCGATCGAGGGGATCTCTCAGTATCGTTGTTCTATATAATAAAGTATATATGACATATGTATAGGAGACGCGCGTAGGGACTTGAAGTCTTATTATATCTCCGTAACGGGATCACATAGAGGAAGATTGTCATTACTGAAGTGTGCCTATACTTATATTTGTGTTGGGAGTGTGTCTAACAAAATGCAAACCGATAGGGGAGACTTTGGTAAGACTGTGCATATACATATTCCTACCCGAGGTTTCACATTGCAGTGATTCAATAAGGCCCAAAGAAGACAGACGCAGCTTCTATGCATTTGTCGTACAATATGTGAACAAAGAGGCCTTGCTTAGTATGTGCATTCTGATAAGGGTAGTTCTTACTCGTTAAATCATTTGTCTCAGAATCTCCACTATAAACAAGTTTCGACCAAAGGTATATTGAAGCCTTACACTTGTATCTGACTTAGATGTATATGAAACACTTCGACTGCTCTTTCTTATCGACAATGTTTCTATGCTAAAGGTTAAAGGACGTCGTAATCCCGATTAAGAATAAATATATCCATACTATTGATTTGTTCCAGATGTCTACATAGCTATGCGTTTTATATAATACTTGCAGCATCTGCCGTAACACAGCTCCGCCAGTTAAAGCCTCGAGAAAAGGAAATCAGTCACTACTAGCTTACAGTTTTGTTTAATAATTGAGCCGTCCCTCGAGAAAACCAACAGTGTGGACTCGAAAGAATCGACCCATATCACTGTTCGCCTCCTGTTTGCTATCTTCCTTTATCAACTGGATATTGTTGATACAACCCCTACTCGCATTTAAAACTGAACGAATTTCGCTGGCGCTTCATTCTCTCAACAAACTCGCATTGACAAACTACTCTGCCAGAGTAATGGAGACTAAAGAATTTGACGAGCATATGTGGAATATCAATAAATATGGTTATACACTCGTTGCTATCAGTTTTGGACATGAACTTGGACTTTTTGATTTGATGATGAAGGAAAATCGAAAACTGAATTCACAGGAGATCGCTGACCTTGCATCTATGAAAGAGCGGTATGTTGTTGTTTATCAGTGTATCAGATACTATACATGCATGAGTAGGGTCCTACGCGCGAGCGCGTTTACTTTTACACAGAGCTCTAGATAAGTGTTCTCAATCATTGTCTGATAGTAAGACATACGTTGTGGGTACTTGAAAAAACATTGTCTCAGTTAGACGTTTCTTTCAAGTTATTTCAACATGGGTTTTACTAAGAAGTATGGAAGAATGTAGACTTCTTCATTCCATCTTCGTATCTATGTCTTTGTTAACTTATTTGTTGTATTGTTTGGGTCTTTTTTAAACCTTACTCGGTCTACTCCTGATAGGTAATTCCATAAATTACTTTCTGCATTGTCTTCATTTATGTTCAGCAATATAATCACTTGGGCCGTTCCAAGACACAACCAACATTATGGATTCTGCGAAATGTAACTACCCAGATCAGCCTGCGCAGTCCGCGCATGCTAATCGAGGCCGACACATTCCATCTCATGGGGATAGAGGTTTAAAGTAATAATTCCTGAAACAGAAAATCCACCGGAGGCTAACAGTGCCTGCCCGGATTAGCCTGCGCGGCATGCTTAGGCTGATCCGGGTCTATATTTTATGCGGAGTCCATAATGTTGGTTTTCTCGTGGAACGGCCCTCTTTACGAATTAAATCAGCAGTTTTCCATTTTCGCATGTGTTTTAAAGTGCAGATTGTAACGAGTACGTGTTTTACATTATATGCTGTATAATCAATTATAGACCTCATGACCGAAAGCTAGAAATGCTAATGGGAAGCCTCGTCGTCCGTGTGTTCGTCAGTCCCTGTGAATACAATGAATTCCGATTATTTTTAAAACCTGCATGCCCTGGTTAGTATAAAGGGAAATTCAGGAGCCTTTTGAAAGTGAGACAGTTACGTCAACCCTTCAGCATGCACAGTTCTGAACATCTTTAAACGCCAAGGTTGACGACAGTAGTGCAGCGGTATAGCGTCGACTTTAGTACCAAATGTCCCAGGTTCGAATCCAGTGATGAGCGGGTTCTGCCTGTGGGATTTGTCCACACAAACGGCGCGAGTAATGGTTTCCAGGAGGCAGACATCGAGAGTGATTGATATAAGTTTAAGCTTCTTTAGCAATTGATGTAAATTAAAACCGTTTAAACTTAATATAACACCATCGGATCATGGATTAGTGTTCTGTTGACGTGATATAACTGAAAAGCTGATTGAAACAGTGTTTTACCCAAACTAATTGAAACTATAAGGTAGTAGTTGGTCTGTCATATAGATGGACACTGATAAGCTAGGTGTTTAAGGGAACATTTATACTGTCTTGCTATAAAGCTAACCTTTGAAGCGGCCTACTTTATTGGCAAGTCATTAAAACGCAGATGGCACGCTGGGTCGATTGTGATGAACAACATTTTGCAGTATAAGAAACATATATGAAAGTAAAGATCTCAACTACTAGTTCACCGGACAACATTTTATGATTACCTGATTTTGTAACTGGGCAAATAACCCAGAGGACGGTTTAATGACCTCTCGTTCGAATTGAAAGCACAAAGGACCACTAATAAACCGAATCATATACAATAACATGTAGCCAACTACATTTATCAAACACCAAGATGTTCGTGTCATGTAACTTTAGCTTTAGTGATTGGATTGTAGTCTTAACTATTTACTAATGCATTATTATGTTTGCATATAGTTCCTCTTCACAGCTAAACGATATTCACAAGGGACTTGTGTATTTACCACAGGGACTTGCTCCTCTAAAAATAGATATGACCTACTGTATGCATAGATATTAATATCTATGCATAGAGTAGGTCATATCTATTTTAAGAGGAGCAAGTCCCTGTGGTATTTACAAGATAAATGTTGATGCTAAGCATCAAAGTCGCCGCGCATGATTTTGAAGGGAAGCAGGTGTAGTTCAGTACATTTAAATAACCTGTGCAAATAGACAGGACGTAAATATTGTGAAGAAGGAGGCCAAATGTCCCTCTATTTTAAAAAAGAAGGCCAAGATGTGCCTATATTGCTCACCTGGCTACCATAGTCTATAATAAAAGGTTATCAAGAGCGGAAAGGGTCAATTTTGACGTAAGGATTAGACGTTTTATATGCTACGATCTATGTGATATTCAGCATGTGAAGTTTAGTCGTGAAAGGACAAGTTTAGTCCTAAAACCATTTGGTTTACCGTTTGCTTAACATTGACTGCAACTATAATGTGTCATACAAGCTGACGTTTTTCAATCTGCTCTAACTAAATCAATTAGAAAAACAAAACACATAGATGCTGAAATACTAACAGATATTAACTTAAGGTTTAATTCCTCTAGTTATAAGTTAAGTGTGACACAAGTTTTGGAAGGAGAGAGGGAAGTATATTCTCCTTCCAGCTTAGCAGAAGTATGATAACAAAATCGGGAGTATATAAACAAAAAATACAAAGTAATTTTAAAAAGTTTAAAGATCAACATTTAGCATTTATGAAATTAAATGAAAGATTTCACATGTAAAGTCAACATATAGCAAGAATACAATGGTCTGAATGAATAACTGTATGGGGAGGAACGTTTTAAGTTTAGAAATACAACAGAAATGAATAGTAAAAAACATCCCTCGAAACATTTTTTCTGAGCTTTGATGAATCGAGTCGTCAGGGCAGTAAACCAAACAATTAAAAAAGTGCAGCCTAGAAAGTTGAGGGAAAGGTGAGCTTTGTAAACCAACCTTTAAAAAAAGCGTAGCCTAGGAAGTTGGGAAACAGTTAATAAATACAAATTTAATGTGTCTAAAGTTTTGAAATAACGGTAGAAGACATACGTAGTTTGTATCTTGTTGTTTCTTAAATCAGTTAATACAATTTATTCATTTATAAAGGGTTGTTTTTTCTATACTATAGTTATTTTCGATTACGTAACGCCATGGTACAACATTGAAACGTATCCAATACTGACGGCGTCAATAAACGATCGTGTGGGTGTTCACATACTCTGCTCTTAATGTGTTAATTTCAATTTATGTGAAAACTGAAACCCTGCGTATCTACAGAACTATTTATTTGGCCGTTATTCGGTTTGCAGTAACAACTATACGAGCTGTCGAAAACTCGTATTATGTGTACGTGAGTTAGCACAGAGGGGATTGTAGTAGAATCCCCACAACATGCTTGTGATTTGGATATCTATTATCTGTCTGAATCCAATCAAAATACTGATCGTTAGCACCTACGGGAACACTTGCTTTTCATAAGACCTAGTTAAATGCATGCAGTGTAGTTGTGTAACTGAGTGGACACAGTCTACAGCAAGCGAAATTTATTGATCTGATAACTTCTCGTTAAAAGCTATGGTTCGCTGTTAGCAATCGCAGATACCACACTTTGCATTGGATACGTTTGAACCTTGTACAGTTGTTTGCTTCAGTGGTAATACTTACTAAAATGAAAATAGTCTCAAACTAACTTGACAGATATTTCAGTAATTTTTCCTTGAAACCCGATGAGGAATGGGTGTCCACGTTTAACGATACATTTGAGTGTCTTTAGAACGCAATAATATTTTTCTTCTTCGATAGATACATCCGAGAATGGCTTGGATGTATGGTTGCTGCTCAAATCGTGATACTAGAAGGTGATGAATACTTCATCCCACCAGAACGTCACGCTACTATCAGAGGAGCAACAATCTGGGGATCTGGAATAGTCAATTGGGTTGAAAGGTTTGAACAAACGAAGAAATGTTTTAGTAAAGACGGTCCTTGGGGTAGGTTAAATATCAATAACACCGATCACATATATATCTAACTATTATCCCGCTGTTCGCGACTTTATGAAATTATATATGTGCCTTCCTGCGAAAAAACCAACATTTTGGACTTTGCGTAAAGCATCGACCCGGATTGCCGCGAAGGCTAACCCGGACAGACACTTTTCGCCTCCTGTGGATTTTCTGTTTCAGGAATCACTACTCTATACATCTTTCCCCCTAAGACGGAATGTGTCGGCCGGATCAGTCTGCGCGGACAGCGCAGGCTGATCTGGTCGATACATTACGCAGATGATATGAGCCGTACCGCGAGAAAACCAACATTGTGGACTCTGCGTAAAGCATCGACCCGGATTGCCGCGAAGGCTAACCCGGACAGACACTTTTCGCCTCCTGTGGATTTTCTGTTTAAGGAATCATTACTGTTCACCTCTATCCCCCGGAGGCGGATTGTGTCGGCTCGGATTAGCCTGCGCGGACTGCGCAGACTGATCTTGGTCGATACATTACGCAGATACCATAATGTTAGTTTTCTCGTGGAACGGCTCAATTATTATCATGTGATAGCAAACAATATGTGAATACTAACAAAGATCAGCACGTCCTGGTGGTCTATGTTTTGTCTATATCGTTCAGTCCTCATGTATTCATTATCCATAGTCTAACTTTAATCATTGGACTACCAGGATTGTATTTTGATATACATGTACCTAACACACCGATATACCTTACACGCCGACTAGAGCGTTTGATCTTTGATTTGTGGATTAGGCTTAAAACTATATTGACAACGTTTCCGTTAGGTTTTCTGAACATACCCTAGTTGTAGGAATTTAGAAGGATACTTATCAAGATAGAATGTATCAGAGCTCATAGAGATAAAATACAAACGTATTCATTCTCGTCAATTTTACAATTACAATTGAAGGTGTTCATTTCATTAACATGGTCAGTGGATGTATATGGGCATTCACTGGATGGTATCCCGGTATTTGAACATGGAACTGCTATGAGGACACAGAACACAGAACACAATACATGTATATCCCCCATGCTTATACTATAAACTATTATTATCGATTATGTTTCAGGTAATGATATTTATGAGACGGATGATCATTTGTGGTCGTTTTACGGAGGATTCCGAGAGGAGACCGGTGATGGGTTCGTCGATCAAGCGATATTACCAACACTGAAGGAATTCCCTGAATTGAATGAAAAGCTAGGTATGACGAATTGTAGTTAATCTATCATTGATATACCGACATAAAACAAATGTAGTTGTAAGTTAGGGTTTTGGTTATTGGTCGGAACTAACTTGTTTTCATGACATACATTTCTAAATAGAAAACAAAACCAGAGCGCAAACTCAAACATAAAACTTAAACAAAATCGGTTTCGGTCTGAAATACGTATAATTCTATAATACAGGTGAACACGGCAGCTTCTTGTCGGGAACGGAATTATATTTGATTACCATGTTGAAAGGTGAAGGGACAGAATTGTTTTCGCTTTTGAAAGAGCAAAACAAATACCTTCAATATTTCTTCTTGTCTACATACACATTGTTAACACTATTTCCGAAAGAAATAAGCTGAACAGTGATAACCTCATTTTCCCTGTCCACATTAGAACAGAAAGAAGCCTTTTCACAAAACTGAACTGTGGTAAATTAGACGACATATGAGCCGTCTCGGAAGAAAACCAACATTTTGGACTCTGCGTAAAGTATCGACCCGGATCAGCTTTAGCATGCCGCGCAGGCTAACCCGGACAGACAATTGTCGCCTCATAGGACTTTCTGTTCCAGGAATCATAACTCTATACCTCTATTCCCCTTAGACGGAATGTGTCGGCTCTGATCAGTCTGCGCGGACTGCGCAGGCTGATCTGTTTCGATACTTTACGCAGAGGCCATAATGCTGGTTTTCTGCGTGGGACGGCTCATATGTCTTTTTATGTTGTATTTGTAACATTTCTATGAATAAACCAAAACCGATTATGCGTAAATACACCTTTTTATTTTTCATTGATATTCATATTTCAATAAATCTAAAGTTTCTTGTTTAAGCTTTTTGAACTGTTGCAGGCGTAGAAAAATGAAGACTCCTTATTATACAACCAATATGCTCTCAAATATCAATTTTAAAGTTTTCTTCATCATCATTTGTATAACACTTATTTTTTGCATATGTGTATGGTTATAACTAGGCAGTACAAACACAACACTCCATAATAAACCTGTACCAATTTATGTACGATTTTTGAAAAAAAAAAATAGTTAACAATTGAAATGATATTAGCCGTTAACCCTTTCAGCGCCGAATTGTTTAAAGTAGACTATTCCATGTTCAAACTCGGACGACTCTATTTTCATGTTATAGGATTTTTGGAATATTTCATAGCTCGTTACGAGCTGACTCACCTGAATCAGTATTGTTTGCAAAAACCTCAATATTGCCTTTGGCGCTGAAAGATGCATTTATTCATGAATACGTGAACGATTGTCAAGATTTAACTCAAAACGGCGTAAAACCAACTAAAACAAACAAACACAAATAAATATTATTAATTGCAGAAACTGGAATAAATATTCTCGATATCGGATGTGGTTCTGGAAAATTTACTCGTGCGCTTGCTAAACGATTTCCCAACTCCCAGATCACCGGGGCCGATATTTGTGACAAACCTTTGAAGCTTGCCAGAGAACACCCGGAATGTCAAGCCTTACAAAACATCAGCTTTGCCAAGATCGACGCCCAAAATGTAGACGCAAACATGGAAGGAACGTATGATCTGATTCACGCCAACGATGTTTTACACGATCTACCTGATCCTAAAAAGGCATTAAAAGAAATGGCAAAGCTGTTAAAACCTGGTGGTACGCTGATGATAATCGAGATCAGACCGCACTCTAAACAAGCCGAAAACGCTGGAGACATGACTGCCGCCATGTTTTATAACTGTAGTATGTTCTGTTGTCTCCAGAACAGCCTTCAACAAGAGCCGAGGATAGGATATGGTGCATGCTGGGGAATTGAAGAAATAACAACAGCTGTTGGGGATATCTTCAAGATAGAGAAAAGAGTTGATCTTCCAATGCTTCATGTATTACTGATATGCTCTAAGACGTGTTAAATATGTACGTGTGTGGTTGAAATTAAAGCTGCTGAACTCCAAATGGAGATCAACATCATGTCAGTCATGAAAATGTACTAAGTGTGGCTAACTGGGTTTGTCTACCCAGTAAAAATGAAGCATACATGATCAATATTTAGATGTTAATTGTGCTGGAAAGTGAAACTATTAGTCTAATTTTTATCACAGAACTATGTTTCTGATATTTCAAGACAATTTTTAAACAGTTTTAAATGTTTGACTATATTATCTACAATCTGGAGTTCAGCACCTTTAATAGATGACTAGCATTTAACGTAAAAACACATGCAATTATATTTTAGTGAACCTTTACCTTATATATTGTCTATAAATCATCTGTTATCGTAATCGAGATGAACATATTGAGAACGATTATGACGCAGATGATAGCCATACGGCTCGACAATTTGCATTACAACGTTTATCATATTATATGCATGGCTTATCTATGTAATTGTATACTACATAATATAATTAAATTGATGATCAGAAACTATAAGCTTCACATCTGCATGTACATGGGTCCAATTACTAACCGCTGTGTCAAGTTTTAATCGGTCGTTTCAACCAGTGGTTAATTGGTTGGACAACTTATAGCGTGTTTTATTTTGGTTAACACCGTATTTCAATATTTCCCCTCGCGAAGTGGATTTTCTGTTTCAGGAATAATTGTCAAACTGCTCACATTTCAAGGACCGTCTCCTAAGTGTAGTGGTAAAGTGTCCAATTGTTGATATGGGAGACCAGTGTTCGATCCCCAGTCGGGTTATACCAAATAGTTTAGAAATTGTGTTAATTGCTCTGCTCCTTATCTCTCATGGTTAAGTTTTGTTTTATTGGAGTTTACGCCGTTTTCAACATTAGTTCAGTTATATCACGGCGACAGTTCACTTATTCATGATCCCTGGGTAAACAAACCAGTACTAGGATAGAAAATGTGCCTTGCTCCCACCATGACCGTAGTGCCGCGACCGGGAATCGAACCCGGGACACCCGGTTTCAAATCCCCGACGCTAACCACTCGACCACGACGGATTCCTGAATCACGGTTAAGAGTATAGCATAACGGCTGATGTATCACTGTCAGCATATATTATACCATTTGTACTTGTAATTTACACATGAATGTCGTGATAGAACATAAAATACTGTAGATAGCGACACAACACACCGTTCAGTCAATCTCTGACATATATGATGGTTACTGGAGGCAATGTTAAAATGTCTAGTTAGTGCGATTTAGAAAAAGAATACAACTGAGATTTATACTACGTGGCATACTTTTTCCAACGTGGAAATATATTCTCTGTGAATGTCAGCGATCAAACGACAAGGTCACTACAGGTCATCAGTCAAACATCAATCGCGAAAAGATTCCCAACGGCTTAAGAATACATATTCATGATAATTGGATTCACAACCTAGTAATGTTCCTAGGACATGTGCATTCCTCAATAGCACTCTATCCTGACCAGGGAGGTAGCTCCCTTTAGGCGCTGTAGGCACGTGCCTACACATTTGTTCTCATAATGCCCCCAAAATGCAGCTGCGGCGATAGACATCTGCGTAATGTATCGACCAGATCAGCCTGCGCTGTCCGCGCAGACTGATCCGGCCGACACATTCCGTCTTAGGGGGATAGATGTATAAAGTAGTTATTCCTGAAACCTAAAATCCACAGGAGGCGAAAAGTGTTTATCCGGGTAGGCCTGTGTGGCATGCTTAGGCTGATCCGAGTCGATACTTTACGCAGAGTCCAAACTATTGATTTTCTCACGCCCTACAAATTGATTATTGCCAGGCTATGCCCCTGCTGACAGCAGCGATCGGGGATAGAACTCGAGACCCTTGGTTCAGAATCCTCCACGTTTATATTTAAATTGCAGGGACTAAATATTAATAGATTTAAGGATCATTTGATATGTCGGCTGTAATCGTAATTATTATTTTTTTTTTGTTTTTTTTTTGCGAAACTGCGAAACGACCCAATATAGATAAATAACATTCACTTACAATTGTGGGAAAGTATTCGATGAAATTACAAAGTTTCAAACTTTGTTAATACAGTCAGCCGATATTATTCACAATATTGATTGATTGATTGAAGGTTTAATGTTTAACGCAGCTTTCAACATTTTTTCAGTTATATCACGGCATTTCCTGGGTAGGTTACCCGTAAAACTGGTCCATTTGCCAGTCAGTCGTAAGGTTAACCAGGTAACCCTGAGCGACAAGGAGGGCTGCAATTACTTCCATTTCTTTTAAAGTATTTGGTATGATCCGGCCGGGCATCGAACCCGCGAACTCCAGCATTCGACGCGGAAGATCCACCACTACACCACCGGGGCTGTCCGATTGCAAAAGAAAACCAATCACAGATAGATGTTAGTGTAATAAAGTATCTGACCTATAAATACATTTCGATAATTGATGCTGCTTTACCAAAAGCCGATTCTTCAGCATACCTATCGAGGGCTTGGTGTGAAACGGTTGCAACTAAAAACCTATTTTGAAAACCCTGGTTTAGGGGCAATTTTGACCCCTTTGTAAACAATGCAAATTTAGGTGCCATTGCTCAGAACGAGCAATGGCACATAAATTTCCATTGTTTACCAAGAAAAATGATTTAAAGCTTATAAAGACTTTATGGCGAGGTGAATAACCTTGGTAAAAAAAATACCAATTTTAGTTACAACCGTTTAACGCCAAGCCCTCGATATAGACTATTTGCAGTACGATTATCTGCAATAGTTTATCGACATGTACTCGTGCTACCTCGTCCAATGTTGTAATGATAAGGTTGACATTTCACGCCTGATTTAAATCAACTGTTTATGATCATGTTTTTGGAAATGCAAGCAAATGTGAATTTTAACCACAGGGACTTGCTCCTCTCAAAATAGATATGACCTACTCTATGCATAGATATTAACCTCTATGTATAGAGTAGGTCATATCTATTTTAAGAGGAGCAAGTCCCTGTGCGTTAACTATACAATCAATCCCAACGTCCTACATAATTACGAACATACTGTAATATGAGCCGTCTCGCGAGAAAACCAACAGTTTGGTCTCTGCGTAATGTATCGACCAGATCAGCCTCATCCGGGCCGACACATTCCGTCTCAGGGGAATAGAGGTATAGAGTAATGATTCCTGAAACAGAACATCCACATCTGTCCGGGTTAGCCTTCGCGGCATGCTTAGGCTGATACGGGTCGATACTTAACGCAGAGTGCTCAATGTTGGTTTTCTCGCGGGACAACTCATGATATGCTTTTCGTTTATCTCGTTTATCTCGTTTCTAAACCACTTCAGACCTCAGAAGCTGTAAATGTAGTTGTCATGTTTGAACTAGATCTACAATCTATTTTGACACACATATCAACCAATCCTTTACTTTATTGACAGTAAACAGGGGCGTAGCTTTGCAATAATCAATGTGTAGGCCGTCTCGTGAGAAAATCAACAGTGTGTACTCTGCGTAAAGTATCGACCCGGATCAGCCGAAGCATGCCATACAGGCCAACCCGGATAGACACTTTTCGCCTCCTGTGGATTTTCTGTTTCAGGAATCACTACACTATACATCTATCCCCCTAAGACGGAATGTGTCGGCCAGATCGGTCTGCGCGGACAGCGCAGGCTGATCCGGTCGATACATTTCGCAGATGTCTATCGCCGCAACTGCATTTGGGGGCATTTTGAGAAAAAATGTGTAGGCACGTGCCTACAGTGCCTAAAGGGAGCTACGGCCCTGGTAAATTGATTGCTCTATCATTGTGAATATTTGAATGAGAACCACCAGTGTTTCTGCTTCACAACATATATATAGGAACTCTTGTTCATGTCACAACTAAATTTATAGAAGACCCTACGGGCTGTTTGAACAATTTTCAGTTGAAACCAAACTTAGAAGGTGATTACAAATTTAGAAGTGTAAGATACAAGATCTAATAAGAACGTATTTCAATGTGCGAACTAAGATTATTCACCTTATGATAAATAGTGTCGATAATTGGTTTGTTGTAGGGGCGTGGAACATGCATTTATCCAGGACAAAGTTACGTTGACAAAGTAAATATCATAGCGCTTTATAATGCTCATCAACGACCCTTACCTAGATTTGACAAACGTTAATCAGTGCATGTTTCAATGCCGTGTTTATCAGGGACAAGGTTATAATATATGTCCTAGATATCGTTCTAAATAATGACCTAAACACTAGGCTGTACCTGATTATCAACCTTTCATTCATTACTGCACAGTATTTGATTTACGCATTACCTTATAAGCCAAGTTTACATTCATACCAACTGAAAACTTCTGCAAAATAGAACGGATTACCATTGGTTTTATGTTTTAACAGATATGACATGCATTGTCATTTAATAACGCTTGATATTGCTATATCCATAGTACACGTCACGACACAATGATACCAATTTCACAAAGTTATAAGTCAGCCTGATCTGTATATGTTAGCTTGTTTACGTAAAGACGTCAATATAGGTTGTTCTGTTTATTGGTCAATATGTATAGGTCATTATTGTACACTTGGATATCTTTCCTTCTTTTTGTACGCTGGTACAAACGTAC
This sequence comes from Serripes groenlandicus, assembly GCA_031761405.1. Classification (NCBI taxonomy): domain Eukaryota; kingdom Metazoa; phylum Mollusca; class Bivalvia; order Cardiida; family Cardiidae; genus Serripes; species Serripes groenlandicus. Next base: position 122,230,009 of record JASEVX010000003.1, on the reverse strand, counting down.
ATAGTGTGAACCCACCTTTAGGCCTAGTTGTTTGTGAAAGTCGTTGACGATCTATATAAATATATCTCAATTACACAATCAAGTTGGATTTAATAACTGCTAGGATGAATAACTGATAGTATGAATATGCAAATGATTGTTTGGTAGGTCTCTCCGATGTGAAGTTTTCCAACGCAGAATAGCAGATGTGCGTTCGCCTAACTGAACATACTGTTTCCCCCGACACTAGAAACCATCGAAAGGGACAATAATTGCGGGATAAATCGTAAAGGTTAATTTATCAAAACAATTTAAAACGGTTGTTTATTTTTAGCTCACCTAATCACGAAGTGCAAGGTGGGCTTTTGTGATTACTCACCGTCCGGCGTCGTCGTCTGTCCGTCTGTTATTAACAATTTCCTACAAATGACTTCTCCTACTAAACCAATGGACAGATTTCAAAATAACTTCACAGGAATGGTCCTTATGTGGTCCTCTTTCAAACTTGTTCAAAAAAATTAATTCCAAGTAGAACTTTGGTTGCTGCGGCATCAGAAAAGGGGAAAATTGCCAAATCTTAAAAAATCTTCTTGTCCAAAAGTACTGGCCCGATTTGAAAATTATTTTGCACATATATATTCATTGGGGCACCCTTTACCAAGATTGTTCAAATATTTTCAATCCGTTGAAAAGCATGGCCACCAGGGGGTGGAGCTTGTTTTCCTTATATGTGCATTGTTAAAACTTTAAAAATCTTCTTGTCCAAAAGAATTAGCCCGATTTGAAAATTAATTTGCACAAATGTTCCTTGAGGCACCCTTTACTTAGATTGTTAAAATAGTTCCGATCCGTTGAGAAACATGGTCGCCAGGGGCGGGGCTTGTTTTCCTTATATGTGCATTGTAAACACCTGTCTGATTTAAAAATGATTTGGCACAAATGTTCCTTGGGTGACCTTCTACCAAGGTTATTCAAATAAATCCGATCCGTTGAAAAACAGGGCCACCAGGTGTGTTGCTTATTTTCCTTATATGTATGGAGTAAAAACTTTGAAAACTATTGAAGTTCTATAAAATCAGGTGAGCGATATAGGGTCATAATGACCCTCTTGTTTAAATGTATGTTCGAATTGTTTAAAGCACACAAACCGACACATTTTAAACAGCAAATATCAAAATAATACAATAAAAAGGTTATTTCATGATTATGGGAAACTAGCTATTGTGGTGGGACTCGTTTCTCCGCAAAGTTCTGCCTTCGTAAGTTCGGGCAACTCAGCCGAAGGAACTCGTTCAACACAATATTTTCCCATATTGATGTTCTAATGTACAGTATGTCACAGTCAATATGGGTCAGTCTGTTGACGACATGACATCTATAAAAGTGACAAGTCAGTCAGTTTTTTCACGATAGAATATATGTGAAATACATACAGCTAATGCTAGGTTCCCACTGTCGTGCGATCCGTTACGAACGCCACGATTGGCCATTCGTAGCAGATCGTGGAACTTTTCTGAAATATCAGGTTTGGATACGAGATGATGCAAGTCGATACGTTCTGGTGCGCTTAGATGCGATATGGTCACGATTGGACACTTTCAGGTGACACGATCTGTCACGATCTGGTCTCCCGTTCAGTTACGATCATATGCCTTTCGATAGGATTGTCCCGATAGAGTCCACGATTGGGTCTCGATGTGACACGATCATCACGATCAGGGTCCCCGATTTGAGACGATCTGGTACGTGCCGATACGATCATCACGAACCGATGCGCTCTGTTGCGATAGGATAAGATTGTGGTCGCGATGTCTTTCACCATGAGGATTGAGGGTGATCACGATTTGAGCTACGATAAGACCTCAACGGATATATATACAGCCCGACTGACCATGGACTTAATTGTTTCTTGAACTTCTACAAAGTGAAAACTACAATCCACCACCATTTATAATGTCAGGAGTTGAGGATAATGACAACGTGATATTTGCAGTATTAACTGTATGATTACGCTAACGCCAGAGAGGAAGAAGACAAGCAGCAGCCAGACCAGCCACAACCCAATCACAAACGGCCAGGAAAGCTGCAATTATGCAGTTATGGGTGCGACCATGGCCCACAGAGGAGAAGGGACAACAGTTTGTCCAGTTCTTCAGCCTCCTAGACACCCAATTGACGCTGGAAGATCCAGTAGCATTTCAAAACTACACACAGTTAACACCACGGCTATTTCCCTTCTTGCGTCTGGTACCATTAGGTGGCATCTATCAAAGGCTCCAAAATTTACTAGCAAAAGCAAGTTGACAGTAAAGATGTGCTCGCTTCAAGTGAGGCGCAATCAATCTTGTCCGGTGTATATCGAGGGCTTGGCGTGAAACGGTTGTAACTAAAAACTTATTTTGAAAACCCTGGTTTAGGGGCAATTTTGACCCCTTTGTAAACAATGCAAATTTAGGTGCCATTGCTCAGAACGAGCAATGGCACCTAAATTTCCATTGTTTACCAAGAAAAATGATTTAACGCTTGTAAAGACTTTATGATGAGGTGATTAACCTTGGTAAAAAAATACCTATTTTAGTTACAACCGTTTCACGCCAAGCCCTCGATATATGGGTGCGAGAACTCGTAACAGATCGTGAACATCCGTGAAAAAGCGTGATGTCTCGTATCTACTCGAATCAACTCATATCTGCTCGTGAGTCATTTATGTCAGGTCGTGACCAATGGTACCCGACAGAGCGTCACAGACCGTGGGAGATCGCAGCCCATCTCAACAGACCGTGGTGTTTGTCTTGTCCAAGGTTGTTCCCGATTATAACGATTTGGAAGCACGATTATATGCAATATGTCGCGCTTTGTTACGATCCAAAACGATCTGATGCGATGATCACGATTGACAATTAATCGTGTTGATCGTAGAATTTGGTTTAATGCTGCGTTTACCCTAGGCCGCGATGTCTACGATGTCCACGATTCAAACAAATCGTGGAGCTCGACGATTTATTGTATCAGTTTTTCCTTTTCTATGTTTTGCTACGCTTTCCTGCGCTCTCAGTACGTTTTGTTACGAAGCCAACACGACTCTGGTCAAGAAATGCCACGATTTTCATCACGTTCTCTCAAGTTCTGTTAAGATCGACACGATATGCTATCACGTTGTGTCACGTTCCGTTAGGTTATGTTAAGATCTCTCACGATCATGAAGTTCTATTAAGATCTCCTGCGAATTGTGACCACGATTTGAGCAACATCTCAACGCTTGCAGCACGATTGGGTATAAAAGGGAGGCCTTCCTTCCTCTTTTGGCTGGCATATTTTTAATCTACCAAAAACTATAGAGGTTTCCTTGTTCAGTGTTGCAAACGCAATGAAGCTTGCAGAGCGTGGATACACATCGTCGGAACCGCGCGGGAACTTATCAGAGCGTGTATGCCTATCGGGATGTTCGTACATGTAGCAGAACGTGTCACAGCGTGATGTAATTACTCTTGCTATTCAATGTATCTTGACGAATCGTAGTAGAGAGTGATAGAGCGTGATAGAAACATGGTGGCATCGTAGTGAACCTTGAAGGAATCGTGTTTCCAAGTTCATCGCGATCCCCTACGATGGCGCATCAAGTTATGTTACGCTCGGTTAAGGTCTGTTAATGTCTACTACGCTCTCTCAAGATTTGGCGCCAAATCGGCATAATCGTGGCAAAGTTTTTGACAGCCAAAAATGTTGTCACGATCCTTACGATTCCACCACGTTCACTACGATTCGACCCACGACCCCCACGCTCATCACGATTCTCTCAAATCGTGGAGATCGTAGACATCGTGGCCTAGTGTAAACGAAGCATAACTGTCCAAAACTTTCCTACGATCAACACGATTGCCACGACTGGCCTCCAGATCTGATACGATCATCACGACAACTCTACGATGTCAATCGTGCCGCGAATCGTGATAGTGGGAACCTAGCATAAGCTGTTTACGTCGCATCATCGTTATGAGTCAGCTTGATTACGTCAAAATATATAAATCAAAGCACTGCCGGCCTGGGGGCTGCAGGAAGGTTGGAGAAGTAGGGAAACTGTGAAAGGAAATAACAATTGCAGCTTATTTTTATGAATTTCTTGTTAAGAAGTTGAAAGATCATATCAAAATAGTAAATATTATGAAACTGCCAATTTGAAAACCCGAGGACCTTGTTGGCACTATATCGCTCACCTGAGAGCAAGTACTCACAAGTCTTATTGTTCAGAAGTTGAAAGATCATATCAAAAGTAGTAAATATTATGAAACTGCCAATTTGAAAACACGAGGACCTTGTTGGCACTATATCGCTCACCTGCGAGCAAGTACTCACAAGTATTCAGATAAAGTTAAGACATGAAGAATCAAAGGACAATTTGACAGCAGGTTTAGGCAGAATATTTTTGAAGTTTCTGCCTTATTATATTGAGAACTATTTCAATGTTAAATCAACTTCCATCAAGTAGAAATAATTCTCTAAACCATGTACTAGACTGGGAGAAAGTGTTTGATCAAAGCAAAACTCATCAAGACAATTATTCTGACAAAGATTCAAAATGCAACCTCTAGAGAGTTATCAAGATTTTCCTTCATTTGGCCTAGTGACCTATTTTGTTTACCCGATATGACCCATATTCGAAAATAGACTAGATATTATCAATACAAACATTCTGACAAAGTTTCAAGCTACTGAAGCAAAGAATGCGGCCTCCAGAGTATTAACAAGATTTTCCTTCAATTTCGCTTAGTGACCTAGTTTTTAACCGGGCATGACCCATATTCGAACTTGGCCTAGATATCATTAAGATAAACATTCTGACTAAATTTAAAAAAATGTGGCTCCTACAGTGTTGATAAGATTTTCCTTTAACTTGGCCTAGTTTTAAACAAGAGGCCCATGAGGGCCTATGCTCTACTGGCATTGATCTGGCTTGTTTCAAAAGGAACCAATATGTCATCAATATTCAAATACCATCTAAGTTTGGTGAAGATCAGATAGTAAATGGAAGCTCTATTGTGTTCACAAGCTGTATTATAGCAATTTTGACAATTTCAAGGGCCATAATTCAGTCCTGCATGGGGCGGATCTAGCTTGTTTTCGAAAGGAATCAAGCTCTCATGGATGTCTATATACTGTATAAGTTTGGTTGAGATACAATAAAAAATAAAGACTGTATCGTAACTTTGACCATTTCAAGGGCCATAATCCAGTCATGCATAGGCAGATATGGCTGGTTTTCGAAAGGAACCGAGCTCGCATGGATATCTAACTACTGTATAAGTTTGGTTGAGATACAATCAAAAGTTAAGACTGTATCGTGTTAACAAGAAATTGTTTACGGACGGACGCCTCGCCACGACGTAAGCCCTTCTGGCCTTTGGCCAGTAGAGCTAAAAACAGACATGACCAATATCCAAATGTGGCCTACGTACATATCACCAAGATAAAACAGAAAAACAGTCTGCAACATCCAGTGTTAACAAGATTACCCTTCAATTTGGCATAGTGACCTAGTTTCTGACCCAAAATGACCACTACTTGACCTAAATGTAATTCAGACACAATTTCAAGCTGCTGAAGCAAAAAATGCGGCCAAGATTTTCTTTCAATTTGGCCTATTGACCTAGTTTTTGACCATATTCGAACTTGGCCTAGATATCATTAAGATCAATATTCTGACTAATGTTAATGTCCTTTGTACAGTGTTAGCGAGATTGTCTTTCAATTTGACCTAGTGACCTAGTTTTTAAACAGACATGACCAATATTCAAACTTGGCCGACATATCATCAAGACAAACATTCCGATACAGTTTTAACATGTCAAGTTAAAAATGCAGCCTCCAAGATTTCCCTTCCAGCTGGCCAAGTGACCTAGTTTCTGACCCATATTCAAACTTGACTTAGATAGCATTAAGACAAACATTCTAACGAGAATGTCGTCGATACCTGCACAGCGCGATCGGGTCGCCCGGTTGAGGGAAAGGTTGGCGTTTGCACTCTACCGCTGCAACTTAGTTATTGGTGCCTTGGTGGCTGAATAGGAGAAGCATTGTCTCATTCACTTTACTACCACTCTTGTTGGTTCTGCACTCCCCTTCTCCTTCATGCAGTGATCGCATCTTTTCTAGGGCATTTTGTAGCAGTTATTCTGACACTTTTTTGATAAACTGTGCTTTAACTTCTGTGAAGAGCGCGTGTGGATGCTCGGATGAATGATACGATGAGCCGGCTTTCATAACCTGCGAGCCAGTGGTTGGTCGGCCAGACGCCGGTCAATGTCTACCAGATTTCCGGCCGGGCTCTGGATAATCTAGGTAGTCCAATTTGGCCCGGCTCTTAAGAGTTTCAAAAAGATTTTCGATCAATTTGGCCAAGTAACTTTTTTATGACTGGACATGACCCATTTTCAAACTTGACCTACATATCATCAAGACAAACATTCTGACAAAGTTTCAATATTTTCAAGTTAAAAATACAGATTGTGAACAAATTGTTCTTTCAATTTGACCTTGTGACCTTGTTTCTAAACTTTATTCTAACTTGACCTAGATATCTTTAAATTTTCCAAATGGCCTACTTTTTGATCCGACATGAACCATATTTGAACTCAGCCTATATATCATCAAAACAAATATTCTGATACGGTTTCAACATGCTCAAATTAAAAATACAAGACTGTCCTTCAATTTTGTTCAATATTTGATGAAGATAAATGTCCTGATAAACTTTTATTAAAACCGAATGCAAAAAGTAGCCTGTGGACTGTTAACAGGGCAATTGTTGACGACGTACGGCGGACGGACACTATGTGATCACAATAGCTCATCTGAGCACTTCGTTCTAAGGTGAGCTAAAAATCGTTGTGGTTTGTTTTTAATAGAAAATCACCTCAAGAAGAGTGGTTAGGCGAACATTTTACTTTATGATTGGGTCGGTATAAGAACTGCTATAAATGAGTATCTAAACATTGAAAATGTAAATAGACGCAAGGCGTATCATAATTAAAAAATGTTTTAAGCAATTGATCCAACACTTTCCCCCGATATAACGAGAGATGGACCCGAGCCCAGCTACCAGGCAAAGGACAGCCTCTATGTTGTTTTTTTAAAAAGTTGGGCGAAGATAAATGAGTATTTGAGTGCAAGGATCCCCGTACTATCCGAAAATGAACCTCCGAATAGCGGAAATGTTGTCGAGAATCCTAGCACAGAATGCTGTCCGATAGTTAAGTGATATTCCCTTTGAATAAACAATTGTTGAATATAATTAATTAACAAGAGGCCCATGCTCTACTGGTATGGTTCTTTGGTCATTTTCAGTCCAGAGCATGTATGTATGGTGAAGACCGGATAGTAAATGGAGGCTTTATTGTGTTCACAAGCTGTATTAGTCATTTTCAAGGGCCATAAACCAGTCATGCAAGGGCACATATGGCTGGTTTTCGAAAGGAACCGAGCTCTTATCAATATTTAACTACTATCTAAGTTTGGTGAAGATCAGATGGAAAATGGAGCCTCTATTGTGTTCACAAGCTCTATTATAGCAATTTTGACAAATTCAAGGGCCATAATCCAGTCTTGCATGGGTGAATCTGGCTAGTTTGCGAAACAAACCGAGCTCTCATCAATATTTAACTACTATTTAAGTTTGGTGAAGATCGGATAGTAAATGGAGGCTCTAATGTGTTCACAAGTTGTATTATTGCCATTTTGACAATTTCAAGGGCCATAATCCAGTCTTGCATGGGCGGATCAGGCTGGTTTGCGAAAGGAAATAAGCTCTCATGGATATCTACCTACTGTATATGTTTGATTGAGATACAATCAAAACGGAAGACTCGCGTTCACAAGCTGTATTATAGCAATTTTGACAATTTCAAGGGCAATAATCCAGTCATGCAAGGGTACATCTCGCCGGTTTTCGAAAGGAACCGAGCTCTCATCATTATTTAACTACTTTCTAAGTTTGGTGAAGATCAGATAGTAAATGGAGCCTCTATTGTGTTCACAAGCTCTATTATAGCAATTTTGACAATTTCAAGGGCCATAATCCAGTCTTGCGTGGGCGGATCTGGCTGGTTTGCGAAAGGAACCGAGCTTTCATGGATATCTAACTATTGTATAAGTTTGATTGAGATACAATCAAAACTGAAGACTTTATCGTGTTAACAAACAATTGTTTACGGATGCACAGACGACGGACAAAGGGAAATCACTCTGCAATTTTATTGTTGGGTATTTTTACCTATCCTAATCAAAGCACCGAAAGTACTAAAGGGGTGGTTACGCTACAAATGTAGCTATTGTGGTGAAATAAGGTGCAATAAGTTATATTGTTAAATAAATTTGACATTTCTCTATAGTTTTAATGAAATCCATTCACCAACGATAGTGGAAGCATGGCAACAACTTTGAAATGTTGTTTCGGGGTTCAATGATAACTGATTGATTGTTTGGTGGTTAGGCCATTTTCAACATTTTTTCAGCTATATCCATCATTTCCTGTTTTCCATTTATCCTGAAACCAGCCAGTCATTTGTAATGCCAACCATGCAACACTGAGCGCCAAGTAAGGCAGCCATTACCATAATTTTATGATAACAGAGCAATATTGTCCAAATCTATTATAAAACTAGCAAATTCATGAAATTTATATCCCCCGCTTGCAGGAAATATTGTAGGAATAAAGTCCGCCGAAAATGACGATCGAACTTGGCCTAGCTGTTAAGGCATTTAACCTTGTTACCAAGTTTGAAAAAAAAAAAAGGTTCACATTTGTGGCAGTAATTGCACGGAAACAGCAACAAACAACATTTTTTGACAATCAACTCCACCGAAAGAGACGATCGAACTTGGCCTGGCCTTAAGGCATTTTACGTTGTTACTAAGTTTGAAAAACAAGAGCTGTCGGAGGACAGCATGTTCGACTATTCCACAGCTTATTTGATTACTGAGATATTGGACTCCTAATGTAGTTGCATGCTAAACATTAACCACAATGTCTTAAAGGGTGATAATTTGCATTATATGCAGGATAGAGTTATTTAAATTGATTATGTTCATAGGTGTGATGGTTGGGCAGGGTTGTATAACGTTTCAATGGAATGCATCAAGTAGTTACTAAGATATGGACTTATTAGTTCAAAGTTATTGCAAATAATAGGTTTTTTTTTCGTTAAAGGTCAAAGTGACCTTGACCTTTGACTTTATGATCCCATGACCTGTTTGAGTCAAGTGCTGATCATGACCATTACCAAAACTAAGTTTCAGGTTCGTAGGTCTAAGCAATCAGTAGTTTTAAAGCAAGGAATGTTTCTGTATAGAAGGTCACAGTGAACTTGACCTTTGACCTATTGACTCCAAACTCTCTAGGCATTACCAAGTTGCTATGATGTATGTTTATACCAAGTTTGAAGATAGACCTAGGCGTATGTAAGTTATAAGGGTAAATGCTAGCTTTCACAAAAACTAACCATTAACTGTTTCTTTACAGAAAGGTCACATTTGACCTTGACCTTTGACCTAGTACATGTAACTCCAAACCCTCTAGGCAAAACCAACTTGAAGATCATAGGCCTAAGTGTATGTTAGTTATAAGGGTAAATGCTAGCTTGCACAAAAACTTTAACCATGAACTGTTTCCATATAGAAGGTCACAGTGACCTTGACCTTTGACTCCAAAGTTTATAGGCATCACCAACTTGCTATGAAGAATGTCCATATAAAGTTTAAAGACCATAGGCCTAGTTGTATGTTAGTTATAAGGGTAAATGTTAGCTTGCACAAAAACTTTAACCATGAACTGTTTCTTTATAGAAAGTTACAGTGTTCTCGACCTTTGACCTACTGACTCCAAACTAATTAGGCATCACCAACTTGCTATGAATTATGTCCATACCAAGTTTGAAGATCATTGGCCTAGGTGTATGTAAGTTATAAGGGTAAATGCTAGCTTGCACAAAAACTTTAACCAACGGGGACGCAGACGCCAGGGTGACTACAATAGCTCCCCTTATTCTTCGAATTGTAGAGCTAAAAATGGTTCCCATTTGTGGCAGTTATTGCACGGAAACAAACGACATTTTTGTTAATTAAGGGGCCATATATCCACCAAATAAAGTCCGCCGAGAGTGACGATCGAACTTGGCCTACGTTGTTACCAAGTTTGAAAAAAATAAGGTTCACATTTGTGGCAGTTATTGCACGGAAACGGCAACAAACAACATTTTTTGTTAATTAAGGGGCCATAACTCCACCGAAAGTGACGATCGAACTTGGCCTAGCCCTTAAGGCATTTAACCTTGTTACCAAGTTTGAAAAAAAAAAAGGTTCACATTTGTGGTAGTTATTGCACGGAAACAGCAACAAACGACATTTTTTGTTAATAAAGGAGCCATAACTCCACTGAATAAAGTCTGCCGAAAGTGACGATCAACCTTGGCCTAGCCCTTAAGGCATTTAACCTTGTTACCAAGTTTGAAAAAAAAAAGGTTCACATTTGTGGCAGTTATTTGCATGGAAACGGCAACAAACGACATTTTTTCTTAAATAAAGGGCCATAACTCCACCGAATAATTTCCGCCGAAAGTGACGATCAAACTTTGCCTAGCCCTTAAGGCATTTAACCTTGTTACCAAGTTTGAAAAACAAGAGGGCCATGATGGCCCTGGAATCGCTCACCTGATTTTTTTTATTCACTTTAGCTATAAAAGCCCCGCCCCCTAGTGGACATAGTTTCCGACCAATCAACTTGGCGTGAAGGAATCTAATAGAGGGTCACCCTAGGAACATTTCTACAAAATTATTTGAAAATCGGCCGGACAATTTTGGAGGAGAAGATTTTTTAAATTTTCACTATAGCCATATAATGCAAAATAGCCCTGCCCACTGGCAGCCATGTTTTTTGACCAATCAACATGGCTTAAAAATCTGAAAGTGGGTCACTTAAGGAACATTTCTACAAAATTATTTGAAAATCAGTTTGACACTTTCGTCGGAGAAGACTTCTTAAGTTTTCACTTTAGCCATGATTTTCGACCAATCAACTTGGCTTGAAGGAATCTGATAGAGGGTCTCCTAGGTACATTTCTACAAAATTATTTGAAAATCGGTCTGACACTTTCGGAGAAGATTTTTTAAGTTTTCACTATTGCAATATAACGCAAAATAGCCCCATACCCCCTGGCGGCCATGTTTTTCGACCAATCAACATGGCTTGTAGGAATCCGATAGAGGGTCATCCAAGGAGCATTTCTTCAAAATTATTTGAAAATCGGCCTGACACTTTCGGAGAAGAAGATTTTTTAAGTTTTCACTATAGCCATATAAGGCAAAATAGCCCCGCCCCCCCTGGCTGCCATGTTTTTTGACCAATCAACATGGCTTGAAGGAAACTGACAGAGGGTCATCCAAGGAACATTCTACAAAATTATTTGAAAATCTGCAAACCAGTTTGGGAGAAGAAGAAATTTGAAGTTTTTTTCATTTCGTTGCCATGGAAACCAGAGTTCTGCATGGATCCCAAAAATTTCAAGGAAATCTGGTGAGGTCATTGAGGAGAAGAAGTTGACGAGGCAAGCCGGACGCCGGACAAAAGGCGATCACAATAACTCACCTTGAGCAAAGCGCAGGTGAGCTAAAAAAGGTTCTCATTTGTGGCAGTTATTGCAACAAACAGCAACAAACGACATTTTTTGTTAAATAAGGGGCCACAACTCCACCGAAAGTGACGATCGAACTTGGTCTAGCTCTTAAGGCATTTAACTTGTTACTAAGTTCGAAAAAAAATGGTTCACATTTGTGGCAGTTATTGCACGGAAACAGCAACAAACGACATTTTTTTGTTAAATAAGGGGCTATAACTCCACCGAATAAAGTCCGCCGAAAGTGACGATCAAACTTGGCCTAGCCCTTTAACCTTGTTACCAAGTTTGAAAAAAAAAAACGGTTCACATTTGTGGCAGTAATTGCACAACAAGAGGGCCATGATGGCCCTATATCGCTCACCTGATTTAATAAAACTTCAATAGTTTTCAGAGTTTTTTACTCTATACATATAAGGAAAACAAGCATCCCCTGGTGGCCATGCTTTTCAACGGATCGGATTAATTTGAACAACCTTGGTAGAAGGTTAACCAAGGAGCATTTGTGCCAAATAATTTTTAAATCAGGCTGGTGCTTTTGGACAAGAAGATTTTTAAAGATTTTACAATGCACATATAAGGAAAACAAGCCCCGCCCCTGGCAGCCATGTTTTTCAATGGATTGGATTAATTTGAACAATTTTGATAAATTTTTTATTTGTTTGTTTGGAGTTTAACGCCGCTTTCAACAGCTTTGGTCATATCACGGCAGTCAGTGCACCTACCCATGTTTTCCTGGCTTTCCTACACCAGTACTTACACAACATTCTTTCGAAGCCACTGACTACTTTCTCACATAGATGAGAAGCGATGGAAAAATCTTGGTAAAGGGTACCCCAAGGAACATTTGTGCAAAATAATTTTCAAATCAGGCCAGTACTTTTGGACAAGAAGATTTATGAAAGTTTTAACAATACACAAATAAGGAAAATAAGCTCCGCCCCCTGGCGGCCATGTTTTTCAACGGATTGGAAATATTTGAACAATCTTGGTAAAGGGTGCCCCAAGGAACATTTGTGCAAAATCATTTTCAAATGGGGCCAGTACTTTTGGACAAGAAGATTTTTAAAGTTTTAACAATGCACATATAAGGAAAACAAGAAATATGTGAGCTACTGCTCACTAGTGATACCCCCGCTCATGTTTTGAAAGACATATGTGATGGTGGGGTAAAGGGCCATAACTCCGTGAAAAATCATCCAACCGGAACGCAAACACGATATGCGCATCTACACTTGGTGGTAATCCTTCCTATGAAGTTTCATAAAATTCCAAAAAGCGGTTGCAGAGAAATAGCCCGGAAATGAATTTAGTCATACATAGCCTGATGGTGGAGTAAAGGGCCATAACTCCGTGAAAAATAATCCAACCGGAACGCAAACACGATATGCGCATCTACACTTGGTGGTGATCCTTCCTATGAAGTTTCATAAAATTCCAAAAAGCGGTTGCAGAGAAATAGCCCGGAAATGAATTTAGTCATACATAGCCTGATGGTGGGGTAAAGGGCCATAACTCCGTGAAAAATAATCCAACCGGAACGCAAACATGATATGCACATCTACACTTGGTGGTGATCCTTCCTATGAAGTTTCATCAAATTCCAAAAAGCGGTTGCAGAGAAATAGCCCGGAAATGAATTTAGTCATACATAGGGGTAAAGGGCCATAACTCCGTGAAAAATAATCCAACCGGAACGCAAACACGATATGCGCATCTGCACTTGGTGGTGATCCTTCCTATGAAGTTTCATCAAATTCCAAAAAGCGGTTGCAGAGAAATAGCCCGGAAATGAATTTAGTCATACATAGGGCTAAAGGGCCATAACTCCGTGAAAAATAATCCAACCGGAACGCAAACACGATATGCGCATCTACACTTGGTGGTGATCCTTCCTATGAAGTTTCATCAAATTCCAAAAAGCGGTTGCAGAGAAATAGCCCGGAAACGAAAGTGTTACGGACGGACGGACGGACATGGGTAAAACAGTATACCCCCCCTTTCCTTCGGAACCGGGGGTATAATAAGGTCCGCCCCCTGGCAGCCATGTTTTTCGAGGGATCGGAAATATTTGAACAATCTTGGTAGAGGGTAACCCAAGGAACATTTGTGCAAAATAATTTTCAAATCGGGCCAGTACTTTTGGACAAGAAGATTTTTAAAATTTTAACAATGCACATATAAGGAAAACAAGCTTTGTCCCCTGGCGGCCATGTTTTTCAACAGATCGGAAATATTTGAACAATCTTGGTAAAGGGTGCCCCAAGGAACATTTGTGCAAAATAATTTTCAAATCGGGCCAGTACTTTTGGACAAGAAGATTTTTAAAATTTTAACAATGCACATATAAGGAAAACAGGCTCCGCCCCCTGGCAGCCATATTTTTCAACCGATCGGAAATATTTGAACAATCTTGGTAAAGGGTGCCCCAATGAACATTTGTGGAAAATAATTTTCAAATCGGGCCAGTACTTTTGGACAAGAAGATTTTTTAAGTTTTAACAATGCACATATAAGGAAAACAAGCTCTGCGCCCTGGCGGCCATTTTTTTCAACGGATCGGAAATATTTGAACAATCTTGGTAAAGGGTGCCCCAAGGAACATTTGTGCAAAATAATTTTCAAATCAGGCCAGTACTTTTTGACAAGAAGATTTTTAAAATTTTAACAATGCACATATAAGGAAAACAGGCTCCGCCCCCTGGCGGCCATGTTTTTCAACCGATCGGAAATATTTGAACAATCTTGGTAAAGGGTACCCCAAACATTTGTGGAAAATAATTTTCAAATCGGGCCAGTACTTTTGGACAAGAAGATTTTTTAAGTTTTAACAATGCACATATAAGGAAAACAAGCTTTGCCCCCTGGCGGCCATGTTTTTCAACGGATCGGAAATATTTGAACAATCTTGGTAAAGGGTGCCCCAAGGAACATTTGTGCAAAATAATTTTCAAATCGGGTCAGTACTTTTTGACAAGAAGATTTTTAAAATTTTAACAATGCACATATAAGGAAAATAAGCTCCGCCCCCTGGTGGCCATGTTTTTCAACGGATCGGAAATATTTGAACAATCTTGGTAGAGGGTACCCCATAAAACATTTGTGCAAAATCATTTTTAAATCGGGCCAGTACTTTTGGACAAGAAGATTTTTTAAGATTTGGCAATTTTCCCCTTTTCTGTTGCCGCAGCAACCAAAGTTCTCGATGGAATTTAAATCTTTGAACAATTTTGAAAGAGGTTCACCAAAGGAACATTCCTGTGAAGTTTGGTTGAAATTGGTCAAGTGGTTAAGGATGAGATTTTTTGTAGAGGTTCACTAGATGATGCTACATACCAAATATCAAAGGCATGGGCCTTCTACTTTAAGACAAGAAGATTTTTAAAGTTTTTCCCCTATATGAGTCTATGTTAAACAAGTGACCCCCAGGCTATAATTTGAACAATCTTGGTAGAGGTTCACTAGATGATGCTACATACCAAATATCAAAGGCATGGGCCTTCTACTTTCAGACAAGATTTTTTTTAAGTTTTGGTTAATTTCCCCTTTTTTGTTGTCGTGGCAGCCAAAGTTCTGCATGGAATAGAATTTTTTGAACAAGTTTGAAAAAGATCCCCCCAAGGAACATTCCTGTAAAATTATTTTGAATTTGGTTAATTGGTGTAGGAGGAGAAGTCGTTTGTAGGAAAATGTGAACGGACGGACGCCGACGGACGGTGAGCGATCACAAAAGCTCACCTTGCACTTTGTGCATTGGTGAGCTAAAAACCTTGACAGAGTTATGTACTCTTGTCTGTTGATGGAGATAATGATGGTGAATAATGTTGTAAGTTTCAAAGCAATATCTGTAATGGTTTTGACAAAAAAGGGAATTCGTACAAAAACCTTAACCAAGGTGTGACACCAACGCCGACGCCGGGGTGAGTAGTATAGCTAGCCTTTTCTTTGAAAAGTCGAGTTAAAAACAACAAGGGCACCGCAAAGCGGATGCATCCCCCGGTATTTAATCATCGGTCGAAGGATGTTCAGTGTAGAGTGGTCACAAGGCTGTTGATATGGAATAATCAGTCCAATTTTGACCTTGACCTTTAACCTATGACCTTGAAAACAAATAGGTTTCTAGACCTTGCCATAAACCTATAATCGAACATAGACTAGATATCATCAAGACCAACATTCTGACAAAGTTTCAAGAGTTTAAAAATATTTTCCTTCAATTAGGCAAATGACCTAGTTTTTAACCCAATATGACCCATATTCGAACTTGGCCTAGATATCATTAAGACAAACATTCTGACCAAATTTGAAGATATAGCTAAACAAGAGGGCCATGATGGCCCTGGAATCGCTCACCTGATTTTTTTTTCACTTTAGCTATATACATAACATACATAACATACAGTTTATTAGCATTAAATTTACAAAATTTGTAGCCATAAACAAATACAAATTTGAAGTCATGGTGAAGACAGGTTACACACATACATGTATACAACTTTCAAGAAGAGCATAATATTATGTTAACTAGCATAATTGCGTTAATAATCGTACAATGTATATTCAACTCATATATAAGCCGCGCCATCTGGCGGGCATAGTTTCCAACCAATCAACTTGGCTTGAAGGAATCTGATAGAGGGTCACCCTAGGGACATTTCTACAAAATTATTTGAAAGTTGGCCTGACACTTTTGGAGGAGAAGATTTTTTAAGTTTTCACTATAGCCATAAAAGGCAAAATAGCCCCGCCCCCTCCTGGCGGCCATGTTTTTTGACCAATCAACATGGCTTGAAGGAATCTGATAGAGGGTCATCCAAGGAACATTTCTACAAAATTATTTGAAAATCGGCCCGACACTTTTGGAGAAGAAGATTTTTTTAATTTTAAGTTTGCACTATAGCTATATAAGGCAAAATAGCCCCGACCCCCTGGCGGCCATGTTTTTGTGACCAATCAACATGGCTTCAAGAAATCCGATAGAGAGTCACCCAAGGAACATTTCTACAAAATAAGTTCAAAATCTGAAGAAGAATTTTGAAGTTTTTTTCGTTTCGTTACCATGGAAACCAGAATTATGCATGGATCCCAAAAATTTGAAGGAATTCTGGTGAGGTCATTGAGAGAATGCTTTCTATGAAGTTTCATCCCAATTGACCCACTGGTTACTGAGGAGAAGATGTTGAAGATTTTTTAAGTTTTCACTATAACCATAAAAGGCAAAATAGCCCCGCCCCCTGGCTGCCATGTTTTTGACCAATCAACATAGTTTGAAGGAATCTGATAGAGGGTCACCCAAGAAACATTTCTACAAAATTATTTGAAGATCGGCCTGACACTTTTGGAGGAGAAGATTTTTTAAGTTTGCACTATAGCCATATAAGGCAAAATAGCCCCGCCCCCTCCTGGCGGCCATGTTTTTCGACCAATCAACATGGCTTGAAGGAATCTGATAGAGGGTCACCCAAGGAACATTTCTACAAAATAATTTGAAGATCGGCCTGACACTTTTGGAGGAGAAGATTTTTTAAGTTTGCACTATAGCCATATAAGGCAAAATAGCCCCGCCCCTTCCTGGCGGCCATGTTTTTCGACCAATCAACATGGCTTGAAGGAATATGATAGAGGGTCACCCAAGGAACATTTCTACAAAATAATTTGAAAATCGGCCTGACACTTTCGGAGGAGAAGATTTTTTAAGAATTTTGAAGTTTTTTTCATTTCGTTGCCATGGAAACCAGAATTCTGCATGGATCCCAACATTTTTAAGGAATTCTGATGAGGACATTGAGAGGATGCTTTCTGTTAAGTTTCATCCCAGTTGACCCACCGGTTACAGAGGAGAAAATGTTGCCGGACGCCGGACATAGGGCGATCACAATAACTCACCTTGAGCACTTCGTGCACAGGTGAGCTAAAAATGCGACTTCTACAGTGTTAACGAGATTTTCCTTCATTTTGGTCTAGTGACCTAATTTTTTAACAATTATGACCAATATTCAAACTTGGCCTACATATCATCATCACAAACATTCTGATAAAGTTTCAAAATGCTCGAATTGCACCATCCAGAGTGTTAACAAAATTTCGCTTCAATTCAGCCTATGACCTAGTTTTTGAACCAGTATGACCCATATTCAAACTTGACCTATTAATCATTCAGACAAAGATTCTGACAAAATTTCAAGCTGCTAAAGTTTTAACAAGATTTTCCTTCAATTTGGCCTATTGACCTAGTTTTTGATCCGCATATTCGAATTTGGCCTCGATATAATTAAGAAAAACATTTTGCCCATATTTTAAGCTGCTGAAGCAAAACATGCTGCATCTACAGTGTTAACAAGATTTTCAATAAATTTGGCCTTGTGACCTAGTTTTAGAACAAACATGACCAATATTAGATCTTGGCCTACATATCATCAAGACAAACATTCTGATAAAGTTTTAACATGCTCAAGTTAAAAATGTGGCCTCCAGAGTGTTAACAAGATTTTCCTTACATTTAACCTAGTGACCTAGTTTTTGACCTCATATCGCCCAGTTTCAAATTTGTCCAAGATTGGATGGAAATTAATGTTCTGATAAGCGTTCATGAAGGTCGGATGTGAAATGTAGCCTATAGAGTGTTACAAAGGCAATTGTTGACGATGCGCGCTGGACAAAATGTGATCACAATAGCTCACCTTGAGCACTTCGTGCACAGGTGAGCTAAGAACAAATTCCTGATCTTTTCCATAAGAGCTTAAAATGAGTTCAATGTATGAGATATCCTATAAACTCTTTGGTCCGTAAGCCATTACTTGCACGCTTCCCAGTGTCCCGGGTTCGATCCCCAGTCGCGGCACTACGGTCATGGTGGAGTGCCCTTGGGCAAGGCACATTTTCTAGCCTAGTACTGGTTTGTTTACCCAGGGATCATGAATAAGTGAACTGTCGCCGTGATATAACTGAAATAATGTCGAAAGCGGCGTAAAACCCCAATAATAAATAAATGTAAAGGAGATTTTCAATGCTGATCAATAAATGAAGCACTCTGTTTATATTTACTACCAGTAATTAATTCTTTCTACACATTATGATCGAAATGGAAAATATGTCCCATATGATAAGATTTGTATGCCAATGTTCAAATTTCAAGTATTTTAGCAAAATGCTTTATTCTTAGGAAATCATAAATGAAAAGTATTACAAATATGGAGGGAAGTATTGGGTAAATTTGGTGTTTAACATTTGATTCATCAGAAATATAAATATCAAAGTTATACATGTTAAGTTTAACAAATGAAACTTAGATCCTGCAATGTTTAGTGCAAAATGACAAAAACTCACAAATTGAGCAAAATATCATGGTCAGGCGAGTTTAAAATGAAAATGTTCAAAAGGTTCTCACAACAAAACCCCACACAACACTCTTTTAAGCAACTAGCTAAAAATGGACTGTTAGCCCATTGATGGATGATATTGTCAACTTGCATGCTCATCGGCTAGATTAACCTCCTGAAATATAAGGAATATAGTAAATGCTTTAACCCTTTCTCACATATAACAACTCTAAAGCAGACGAGTTCGAAATCATGTAGGCAAAAATATGGAAAAACTATAAATGACGTTTTATTGTTGAATAGAGTTGAAAATATTGTGGCAAAAGGAGAAATAGCTTGTTTTGAGCAATTTCACATTTTGCCAAAATGTTTCAAAAGTCGTCTGTTACAGAGTCATCAGAAGGCATCTGCATGAGGCAAAGGGTTATACCCACCTTAACACAAAGTCATGCTTTAGACCCTTTCCCTCATACGACAATTCTGCAGCAGACGACTTTGAACATATTTTGTCAAATAATGGAAAATCTCTATAATTGAATGGATTACCTATGACTAAAAGTGGAAAACATTGTGACAAAAGGAGAAATTGCACTTTTTGTGCAATTTCTTCTTCTGTTACAATGTTTTCAAAAAGCCGTCTGCTGCAGAGGCGTCAAAAAGCGTCTATATGAGGGAAAGGGTTAAATCTTTTCTCACATGTGACAGATTTGCATTAGACATCTGTGAAAACTTCAGGGCAAATTCATGGAAAATCTCTATAAATGAAAGTACGTGTATACTTAATAAAAGATTTGTAAACATTTTTTCTGTTGTTTAAAATATGTCTGCACTTACACAAAATCAGAATACAAGGCATTCTTAGACAAATTTTATGAAATTATCAGTCTTGTCAATTATTTAACCCTATCAATCAAAGAAGGTATATTGTTTTATGGCGCATCGACAGCTAAGGTCATTTAGCGCGCAATTAAATTTAATTATTCATGATCCCTGGGTAAACAAACCAGTACTAGGCTAGAAAATGTGCCTTGCCCAAGGGCACTCCACCATGACCGTAGTGCCGCGACTGGGGATCGAACCCGGGACACCCGGTTTCAAAATCCCCGACGCTAACCACTCGACCACAGCGGATTCCCCCTATCAATCAAAGTGCAGAATGAACATAATATTGAATAGTGGTCCTATATTGCACACCTTTAAAACACTCCCAAGGAGCTCTCAATACAAATTATACAGAGCGGACTGACCTTTACCTGGCTATTTTCGTAAAATGCCCAAATTGAGAAATTAGCCTTGCATCATTTACAAAACAAGGATAAAAAGATATTTGACAAAGCATGTTAATTAGGGAATTTTTTTCAAGTTATCATGCTCTTACTATTTTAATGCATTGTAATCTAATATTGTATAGATTTTACAGAATATCATCATAAAAGAAATGTAGCATGCCTAAGTATCTATTTTTAATTTTTCATATAATAAGTGATATCCTGACTTTTTTTCAAAAATAATTCCTGTCATAAGGGTGGTCTCAACCTGAAACAATGCACCTATGTACAAATCAGGATAAGGCCAAGTTCGTCCACTATAAATACTGTTCTACATCAGTGATTATAAATTTTGATTAAAATGGGTTTTTCTTGAAATTTGAAAACAGTAAAAGATTGCAGTAGGAATGCATGCCTTCAAACTGAAAAAGACTTACACAGAGTTACTTTGTGTTTTACATAATTGATTACATGAGACAAAAACTTAAATATATAAAACTTTTATTTGTCTGTTTTTGAACTACTTTCAGAAATCTAATGTCATCTCTTAACATGCATTTTATTAGGATTTCTAAACTTAAAAATTACCTTGACAGACAAAGAACAGATGAAAAACACTAAGTGACTGTATAACATCAGTTGACACTTACAGAAGGTTGATAGCTGTACAACTGTTCCAACTGTTCTTCTTCACAGTTGACTTTAACCCTTTCCCTCATAAGACAATTCTGCAGCAGACGACTTTGAACATATTTTGTCAAATAATGGAAAATCTCCATAATTGAATGGATAACCTATGACTAAAAGTGGAAAACATTGTGACAAAAGGAGAAATTGCATGTTTTGTGCAATTTCTTCTTTTGTTACTATGTTTTCAAAACGCCGTCTGCTGCAGAGGCATCAGAAAGCGTCTATATGAGGGAAAGGGTTAAGGCTACTGATATAGCAAGCGTCTCTGATGATGTGGGTTCAAGATGGTGTCTTGCATCATAAGGGTGGTATTAACCTGAAACAAAGCACACTTAACAAATTAGAAAAGATGAAGCCCATTTTACCCTTTCCTACAAAATAGTCATTTGAAAACAGTGTAGGAAGCATTTACATTGATTGTAATCAGCAATCTGATCCCTCTCCCAAATGTTTGTTTGTTTGGAGTTTAACGCCGCTTTCAACAGCTTTGGTCATATCACGGCGGTCAGTGCACCTACCCATGTTTTCCTGGCTTTCCCACACCAGTACTTACACAACATTCTTTCGAAGCCACTGACTACTTTCTCACATAGATCAGAGGTGAGAGGCAATGGAAAACATCGCCCGAAAGAATGTCACCGCAACCGGGTATCGAACCCGTGATTTTGTTGTGTACTTTTCAAGCGGCACATTTTACAGCAAACAGATTATTTGCATCTACAAACATAGTTTTTATCTGAAATATTTTATATAAACTTCCTATATATCCTGACTAGTGAGGCATTTTAATTTCTTTTATACATTTATCTCCTCAGGAATAATTTAATGTTAAGAGCATGAAAAAATACAATAGCCAATCAGCTTTTTCAGTACAGTGACATTAAACAAGAGTGCCGAAATGGTCGTAAATCTATCACCTGTGATATAGAATTGTTGCAAATGTGTAACTGTTAATATCAGGGAAAATTTAATCAAGAGTGAATGAAACAACAAGAATTCGACACTGTATTTGAAACAGCTAGCTACGAAGTAAAGGCCATTTGTAATAAGATATTAAATCATTGAACAATTTTGGAATAGAACATTCCTTTGAAGTTAAGTTGATATTTTTCCAGTGGTTTAGGAGATTTTGTTGGAAGCTAAATTTCATTTTACCCATTTTCATGTTTTTCCAACTTATAAATATGACTTGGAATGAATAATGTACAGTCTACTGAGGAAACACTTATACTAATTAATCTTGAAATTAAACAAGCACTTTAATAACAAGAGGGCCAGGATGGCCCTGGATCGCTCACCTGATTTTAATTTTTTTCACTTTAGCCATATAAGCCCCGCCCCCTGGCGGCTATAGTTTTTCGACCAATCAACATGGCTTGAAGGAATCTGATAGAGGGTCAACCCTAGGAATATTTTTTTCAGTTTTCACTCAAGCCATATAAGGCAAAATAGCCTCGCCCCCTGGCGGCCATGTTTTTCGACCAGTCACATGGCTTGAAGGAATCTGATAGTGGGTTACTTAAGGAACATTTCTACAAAATTATTTGAAAACCGGTCTGACACTTTGGGAGAAGATTTTTTTAGTTTTCACTATAGCCATATAAGGCAAATAGCACCGCCCCCTGGTGGCCATGTTTTTTGACCAATCAACATGGCTTGAAGGAATTTGATAGTGGGTCACTTAAGGAACATTCTGAATCTTTATCTTGAAAAATACTGAGAGGTTGTTGACCTTCTCCAGGAGTGAATGTAAAGGTAGAATTTCTGTTTTCAATATCTGCATCATCCAACAATGTGTCAATATTGCCAATGTAAAAGACATGTGACAAAAAAATGAAGTTTTTATCATGTTTACAAAGTCAATTATAACACTTTTGCATATTTAAGGGTCATAATTAAGTCATGCATGAATGGATCTGGCTGGTTTTCAAAAGGAACCAAGCTCTCACGTATATCTAGCTACTGTATCAGTTTGGTAAAAACATCGGATAATAAATGAAGACTTTATCTTGTTCACAAGGCCAATTATAGCAATTTTGCCAATTTTAACCAAATTTTTTTTGCCAAAGGAACCGAGCTCTCATAAATATCTAGCTACTGAATAAGTTTGGTAAACATCGGATAATAAATGAAGACTTTATCGTGTTCACAAGAAATTGTAGACAGACAACGGACGAAGGGCAATCACAAAAGCTCCCCTTGTCAAAGTGACAGGTGAGCTAAAAAGAAAAAAAGTTTGCTCCTTGATGGCCATGTTTTTTTAACTCAAATTATTAAGAAATCAGCCAGTGCTTTTGTACAAGAAGATTTTCAATAAAACAAGAGGGCCATGATGGCCCTGGATCGCTCGCCTGATATTTTATTTTTATTTTAGCCATATAAGCCTCACCCCTTGGCGGCCATAGTTTTTAACCAATCAACATGGCTTGAAGGAATCTGATAGTGGATCACCCTCGGAACATTTCTACAAAATTATTTAAAAATCGGCCAAACGCTTTCGTCGGAGAAGATTTTGCAGTTTTCGCTAAACCAATTAAAGACAAAAAAGCCTCGCCCCCATGGCGACCATGTTTTTTGACCAATCAAAATGGCTTGAAGGTAATTGATAGTGGGCGACTTAAGGAACATTTCTACAAAATTGTTTGAAAATCGGCCAGACACTTTCGAAGGAGAAGATTTTATAAGTTTTCACATAGCCATATAAGGCAAAATAGCCCCGCCCCCCTGGTGTCCATAGTTTTACTTTTAGACCAATTAACATAACTTGGAGGAATGTGAAAGAAGGTCACCCTAGGAACATTTCTACAAAATTATTTGAAAATCGGCCGGACACTTTGGGAGGAGAAGATTGTTTAAGTTCTCACTATAGCCATATAAGGCAAAAAAGCCCGCCCCCTGGCAGCCATGTTTTTAGACCAATCAACATGGCTTGAAGGAATCTGATAGAGGGTCATCCAAGGAACATTTCTACAGAATTATTTGAAAATAGGCCGACCAGTTTGGGAGAAGAAGAATTTTAAAGTTTTTTTTAGTTTGGTTGCCATGGAAACCAGAATTCTGCATGGATCCCAAAAGAATTGAACGAATTCTGGTCAGGTTTTGAGAGAAGTTTCATCCCAATTGACCAACTGGTTACTGAGGAGAAGATGTTGACGCACGACGCACACCGCACACCGCACAACGGACAAACGGCGATCACAATAACTCACTTTGAACAAAGATCAGGTGAGCTAAAAACAAGAGGCCCATGAGGGCCTATGCTCTCCTGGGATGGTTCTTTGGTCATTTTCAATCAAGAGCATGTATGTATGGTGAAGATCAGATAGTAAATGGAGGCTCTATTGTGTTCACAAGCTGCTTTATAGCAATTTTGACAATTTCAAGGGCCATACTCCAGTCTTGCATGGGTGGATCTGGCTGGTTTGCGAAAGGAACAGAGTTCTCATCAATATTTAACTACTATCTAAGTTTGGTGAAGATCGGATAGTAAATGGAGGCTCTATTGTGTTCACAAGCTGTATTATAGAAATTTTGACAACTCCAAGGGCCATAATCCAGTCTTGCATGGGCAGATCTGTCTGGCTTGCGAAAGGAATCGAGCTCTCGATATCCAACTACTGTATAAGTTTGACTGAGATACAATCAAAACTTAAGACTTTATTGCGTTCACAAGCTCGATTAAAGCAACTCTTGACAATTTCAAGGGCCATACTCCAGTCTTGCATGGCCGGATCTGGCTGGTTTGCAAAAGGAGCCAATCTCTAATGGATAACAAACTACTGTGTAAGTTTGGTGAAGATTAGATAGTAAATGGAGCCTCTATTGTGTTCACAAGCTGTATTATAGCAATTTTGACAATTTCAAGGGCAATAATCCAGTCTTGCATGGGTGGATCTGGCTGGTTTGCGAAAGGAACCAAGCTCTCATGGATATCTAACTACTATATAAGTTTGATTGAGATATAATTAAAACTGAAGACTATATCGCGTTCACAAGCAATTGTTTACGGACGAACGGACGACGGACACCACACCTAGGCATAAGCTCTTCTGGCCTTTGGCAAGAAATTGTTCACAAGCAATTGTTTACGGACGCACGCATGATGGACACAACCCCATGATGGCCCAATATCGCTCACCTTAGTAAGTGTTTTAGGGTCCTGATTTAATTGATCTACAAAAACAAGAAACCGCTGAAGACGTTAAGGCCGGATTGTCAGCAATTTGACCTTGAAAATTGACAAACCAAGGTCAAGGTCAAAGTAACCATAGAAATCAATAGAACTTGTTACTGGTTACCTTCAGGCAAAGTTTCAAGTTTGTAACCCTTTCCAGTGCTGAGATTTTGCCTCAACCTGAAACTTAACCAAAATGTTGACGGACAGACAGACAGACAGACATCGCCAATCTATAGACACCACACCCCACAAGTACTCACCAGTACGTACAGACAGACAGACAGACAGACAGATGAACAGACAGACATTGCCAATCTATAGACCGGAATTGCTAGAGCAATCCGGCCAATAAGAAAGAAGGTCAAAAACTAGAAATATAATAGATGAATATCCCCAGCTGGTGCCTGACAATATACATCTGTATAAGAAATTCAAGGGGCCATAACTCATTTAACAAGATGTGTTTGTGAAACACTGATACCCCCGAATGGCAACATCTAGGTTAAAGGTCAAGGTCGCCAGGTCAAAAATGTTGGTACTGACAGAAAGGTCATGTCACAAGGAATACACATGTGAAATATGGTCGCCGTACCTGTTATGGTTCAAAAGAAGTGGTCAAGTAGTGGTCAAGGTTAAAGTTTTTTTCGAGAATGGCAACATCTAGGTCAAAGGTCAAGGTCTCAAGGTGAAAAATTTTGGTACTGACAGAAAGGTCATGTCACAAGATATACACATGTGAAATATGGTAGCCGTACCTGTTATGGTTAAAAATAGTGGTCAAGGTTAAAGGTTTTTTTCGAGAATGGCAACATCTAGGTCAAAGGTCAAGGTTGCAAGGTGAAAAATTTTGGTACTGACAGAAAGGTCATGTTACAAGGTATACACATGTGAAATATGGTAGCCTTACCTGTTATGGTTCAAAAGTAGTGGGGAAGGTTAAAGTTTTTTTTGAGAATGGCAACATCTAGGTCAAAGGTCAAGGTCGCAAGGTCAAAAATGTTGGTACTGACAGAAAGGTCATGCCACAAGGAATACACATGTGAAATATGGTAGCCGTATCTGTTATGGTTCAAAAGTAATGGCCAAGGTTAAAGTTTTTTTCGAGAATGGCAACATCTAGGTCAAAGGTCAAGGTCGCAAGGTCAAAAATTTTGGTACTGACAGAAAGGTAATGTCACAAGGAATACACATGTGAAATATGGTAGCCGTACCTGTTATGGTTCAAAAGAAGTGGTCAAGGTTTTTTCGTGCAGACAGACAGACGTGCAGACAGGCCAAAAACTAGATGCCCACCAAATCGGAGATTCCGGGGGCATAAAAATAATTCCAGTGCAACACTCCGACAATATGCACAACTAGGCTTGGTATCAATCATTCTTGTGAAGTTATATTGAATTGTGACCAAGGGTTGCTGAGAAATAGTGTTCACAAAATATGGACATATATGTAATATGTATGAGAAATTCAAGGGGCCATAACTCATTTAAAAATAATTTCGGTGAAACACGCCCACAATATGCACAACTAGGCTTAGTATCAATCATTCTTGTGAAGTTATATTGAATTGTGACCAATGGTTGCTGAGAAATAGTGTTCACAAAATATGGACATATATGTAATATGTATGAGAAATTCTAGGGGCCATAACTCATTTAAAACTAATTCCAGAGCAATACGCAAACAATATGCACAACTAGGCTTGGTATCAATCCTTCTTGTGAAGTTATATTGAATTGTAACCGAGGGTTGCTGATAAATAGAGTTCACAAGAAATGTCTACAGACCAACGGACCGACCGACCAACTGACCGACCGACAAGCGTGACTCCTATATAGCCCCCAGGATCCGGCTGGTTTTCAAAAGGAACCGAGCTCTCATGTATATCTAGCTACTGTATAAGTTTGGTAAATATCGGGTAATAAATGATGACTTTATCGTGTTCACAAGATCAATTATAACAATTTTGCCAATTTTAATGGGCCATAATTCAGTCATGCATGGACGGATCCGGCTGGTTTTCAAAAAGAACCGAGCTCCTATGGATATCTAGCTACTGAATAAGTTTGAGAAACATCGGATAATAAATGTATCATGTTTACAAGAAATTTTGGACGGACGACAGACGACGGACAAAGGGCGATCACAAAAGCTGACCTTGTCACAGTTGAGCAAAAAAACAACAAGTTAATGTTTTATTGCAAGCAATACAAAAGTCCCCTACCGGACGAGGACAGCACATTGTGTCTTTTGACCTCTATGTGTGACCTTGACATTTGAGGTACAGGCCTGGGTATTGTGCGCGACATGCCACCTTATCATGGTGAACTTGTGTGCCTAGTAACTTGGGAATCCTACGATTCATGGTTGAGATGTGAGCCGGACAAGGTACCGACCTATCAAACAGTACTCATTTTGACCTCTAAGTGTGACCTTGACATTTGAGGTACAGGCCTGGGCCTTGAGAGTGACACGCTGCCTCATCATAGTTTGTGCCAAGTTTCATAGAAATCCTATGATGCATGGTTGAGATGTGGGTCGGTCAAGGTACAGTCCTATAAAACGGTTCTCATTTTGACATTGACATTTGAGGTGAATATGTGTGTCAAGTAACTTGGGAATCCTATGATGCATGGTTGAGATGTGAGCCGGACAAGTTACAGTCCTATCAAACAGTACTCATTTTGACGTTTGACCTTGACATTTGAGGTAAAGGCCTGGGTCTTGTGTGCGACACGCCGCCTCATCATGGTGAACATTTGTGCCAAGTTTCTTTAAAATCTTATGATGCACGGTTGAAATGTGGGCCGGACAAGGTACAGTCATATCAAACAGTAATCATTTTGACCTCTTAGGGTGACCTTGACATTTGAGGTACAGGCCTGGGACTTGAGTATGACACGCCACCTCATCATGGTGAACATGTGTGCCTAGTAACTTGGGAATCCTATGATGCATGGTTGAGATATGAGCCGGACAAGGTACAGTCCTATCAAACAGTACTCATTTTGACCTTTAACCTCCAAGTGTGACCTTGACATTTGAGGTACAGACTTGTGCGTCACACGCTGCCTCATCATGGTTAACATTTGGTTTAAGTTTCTTGGAAATCCTATAATGCATGGTGGAAATGCGGGCCGGACAAGGTAATCCTATCAAACAGTACTAATTTTAACCTTTGACCTCTAAGTGACCTCTAAGTGTGAACTTGACATTTTAGGTACAGGCCCGGGTATTGTGCGCAATGCGCCGCGTCATCATGGTGAACGTTTGTGCCAAGTTTCTTTCAAATCCTATGATGCATGGTGAAGATACGGGCCGGACAAGGTTAAGCGTGACTGACGGAATGACAGACAGACAATGTTAAGCGTGACTGACAGACAGACAGACGGATTCGACCAAACATATAGTCACCTACCGGTCAAAGATGGCCCTGGATCGCTCACCTTATTTTCACTTGAGCCTTATAAGCCCCGCCCCCTGGCGGCCATAGTTTTCGACCAATCAACATGGCTTGAAGGAATCTGATAGAGGTTCACCCTAGGAATATTTCTTCAAAATTATTTGGAAATCAGCCTGACACTTTCAGAGGAGAAGTTTTCACTTTAGTCATATAAGGCAAATAGCCCGCCCCCTGGCAGCCAAGTTTTTGGACCAATCAACATGGCGTGAAGAAATCTGATAGAGGGTCATCCTAGGAATATTTCTACAAAATTATTTGAAAATCGGTCTAACACTTTGGGAGGAGAAGATTTTTTAAGTTTTCACTATAGCCATTTAAGGCAAAATAGTCCCACCCTGTGGCGGCCATGTTTTTCCAAATCAACATGGCTTTAAGAAATCTGATAGTGGGTCACCTTAGGAACATTTCTATAAAATTATTTGAAAATCAGCCCGACACTTTCAGGAGAAGATTTTTTAAGTTTTCACTACAGCCATATATGGCAAAATACCCCACCCCTGGCAGCCATGTTTTTCCACCAAGCAACATGGCTTGAATCTGAGAGGATGCTTTATGTGAAGTTTCATCCCAATTGACCCACTGGTTACAGAGGAGAAGAAGTTGATACATGCCGGACAAAAGTTGATCGCAATAACTCACCTTGAGCACTTCGGGCTCAGGTGAGTTAAAAACCAGTCTTAAAATGACAATGTTATGGATCGGGTTATTCTTGTTTTGTTCATTTTTGGATTGTCTTTGTTAAAATTAGAAAATAAAGCTTTTATAATTGTTGTGCAGTGCACAAGCTTTCATGGCAATCAATACATTTGTTAAGTATTTGAGTTATGGTTCCTGTACACTGAACTTCCTCTCAATGTGTTGTATCATCATATGAAGTTTTATTAGATTCCATCTTATAGTTTTAAAGTTATTCTCCAGACAAGAAAAAGTAATAAAGGGCAATAACTCTGTAATAAATTAAAATAGAGTCATGTACACTGCACTTCCTCCCATTGTGCTCTACCATTGTATGAAGTTTTATTAGATTCCATCTGGTAGTTATTAAGTTATTCTCCAGACAAGAAAAACTAGAAATATCACTGAAGATGATAAATACCCCCAAAACAGCACCTTGACTCAAAATATGGCTTCCGACCGACCAACAAAAGGGCCATAACTCTGTGAAATAACATGCAATTGATATGCACATCTCCTCTTGGTATAGAAGCTTCATGTAAAATGTTATTGAATTCCACCCAGAGGTTTGTAAGAAATAGGCCAGACAAAATATGGCTTCTGACCAACCAACAACTTAATAAGTAAAAGGGCCATAACTCTGTAAAATAGCATGCAATTGTAAGACCTTAAGGGTATGCACATCTCCTCTTGGTATAGAAGCTTCCTGTAAAATATTATTAAATTCCACCAAGTGGTTTGTAAGAAATAGGCCAGACAAAATATGACCAACAACTTAATAAGTAAAAAGGCCATAACTCTGTAAAATAACATGCAATTGTAAGACCTTTAGGATATGCACATCTCCTCTTGGTATAGAAGCTTCATGTAAAATGTTATTGAATTCCACCTATCGGTTTGTAAGAAATAGGCCGGACAAAATATGACCAACAACTTAATAAGTAAAAGGGCCATAACTCTGTAAAACAACATGCAATTGTAAGGCCTTTAGGGTATGCACATCTCCTCTTGGTATAGAAGCTTCATGTAAAATATAATTGAATTCCAAACAGTGGTTTGTAAGAAATAGGCTGGACAAAATATGGCTTCGAACAAAATATGACCAACATC
The DNA here is from genome assembly GCA_031761405.1 of Serripes groenlandicus. Lineage (NCBI taxonomy): Eukaryota > Metazoa > Mollusca > Bivalvia > Cardiida > Cardiidae > Serripes > Serripes groenlandicus. Next base: position 122,199,668 of record JASEVX010000003.1, on the reverse strand, counting down.
TTAATAAGTAAAAGGGCCATAACTCTGTAAAATAACATGCAATTATAAGACCTTTAGGGTATGCACATCTCCTCTTGGTATAAAAGTTTCATGTAAAATGTTATTGAATTCCACCCAGTGGTTTGTAAGAAATAGGCCAGACAAAACATGGCTTCGGACAAAATATGACCAACAACTTAATAAGTAAAGGGCCATAACTCTGTAATATAACATGCAATTGTAAGACCTTTAAAGTATGCACATCTCCTCTTGGTATAGAAGCTTCATAAATTTTATTGAAATCCACCCAGTAGTTTGTAAGAAATAGGCCGGACAAAATATGGCTTCCGACCGACCGACAGCCCGACAAAGTGACTCCTATATATCCCCCCCCCCCCCTCCCCCCTCCAAAACTTTGTTTTTTTGGGGTATAATTAACAGGGCAATAAGTCTGTAATTAGCTAAATTAGAGTTATGGTTCTTGTACACTGCACTTCCTTTCATTGTGTTGTATCATCGTATGAAGTTTAATTCAATTCCATCTTGTGGTTTTTAATTTATTTTAGTTTTACCTTCAAATAGCATCATTTTTGTAGCAAATTTTTCTCTCATTTCTCTCAAAGATGTTTGGTCTATCTGCAACATTGACCTGTTTTCCAAGTGTTTTTCTGCAAACTATCAAATTGATATAAATGAGTCCACACAGACTAATTCAAATTTTCAGTGACATGGAAATACTGTTGTATAGGGGATTATCAAAGATGATAATGATAAAAGTATTTCAACTTCAGATACACATCATTAATGTTGAATAGATAACGTCATAATAGACAACGTTATTCACCTTGGTGTGACAAACCAACTTAATATATTATAAAACAGTAGGCCTAACCATCCTCCAATAACTTCTTAAATTCAGAAAAGCAGACCTCTAGATAAGGGGCATTTTTCATATTTTAAAATCCTTAGTTTACCCTTTCCCTCATATAGACACTTGCTGATACCTCTGCAGAAAAACAAGCAACTTCTCCTTTTGCCACAATGTTTTTTCCACTTTTAGTCATAGGTTATCCATTTAATTATAGAGATTTTCTATTTTTTTGACAAAATATGTTCACAGTCATCTACTGCAGAATTGTCTTATGAGGGAAAAGGTTAACCTTTAAACCCTGTGTTCAATAGTTCTTTTGATTACCCCTGAACTTAGTGTTTGGTTGAGTAATAAGAGAGTTATTGTGGGGAAAATAAACAAGAGGGCCATGATGGCCCTGGAATCGCTCACCTGTTTTATTTTTTTCACTTTAGCTATATAAGCCCCGCCCCCTGACGGCCATAGTTTCCAACCAATCAACTTGGCTTAAAGAAATCTGATAGAGGGTCACCCTAGGAACATTTCTACAAAATTATTTGAAAATCGGCCTGACACTTTTGGAGGAGAAGATTTTTAAGTTTTCACTATAGCCATATAATGCAAAATAGCCCTGCCCACTGGCAGCCATGTTTTTTGACCAATCAACATGGCTTGCAGGAATCTGATAGTGGGTCACTTAAGGAACATTTCTACAAAATAAATTGAAAATCGGCCTGACACTTTCGGAGGAGAAGATTTTTTAAGTTTTCACTATAGCCATATAAGGCAAAATAGCCCCGCCCCACCTGGCGGCCATGTTTTTCGACCAATCAACATGGCTTGAAGGAATCTGATAGAGGGTCATCCAAGGAACATTTCTACAAAATTATTTGAAAATAGGCCAGACACTTTCGGAGGAGAAGATTTTTTAAGTTTTCACTATAGCCATATAAGGCAAAATAGCCCCGCCCCCCTGGCGGCCATGTTTTTTGACCAATCAACATGGCTTGAAGGAATCTGATAGAGGGTCATCCAAGGAACAATTCTACAAAATAAGTTCAAAAGCTGCCAACCAGTTTGGGAGAAGAAGAATTTTGAAGTTTTTTTCATTTCGTTGCCATGGAAACCAGAATTCTGCATGGATTCCAAAAATTTGAAGGAAATCCGGTGTGGTCATTGAGAGGATGCTTTCTGTGAAGTTTCATCTCAATTGACCCACTGGTTACTGAGGAGAAGAAGTTGACGGACGACGCACGACGGACGCCAGACAAAAGGCGATCACAATAACTCACCTTGAGCAAAGCTCAGGTGAGCTAAAAAGTTACTGCCCATTATCATCTGTAAAGGTCATAATGACCTTGAACTTTAACATCTGATGTAACTAGTGCTTCTTTGCCTTAAAATCCTATTAACCATAAAAAGATAATCCACTTACAGTCTGTTTAAGACAAGAGGGCCATGATGGCCCTGGAATCGCTCACCTGATTATTTTTTTTAACTTTAGCTATATAAGCCCCGCCCCCTGGCAGTCATAGTTTCCGACCAATCAACTTGGCTTGAAGGAATCTGATAGAGGGTCACCCTAGGAACATTTCTACAAAATTATTTGGAAATCTGCCAGACACTTTTGGAGGAGAAGATTTTTTAAGTTTTCACTATAGCCATAAAAGGCAAAATAGCCCCACCCCCTGGCGGCCATGTTTTTTGACCAATCAACATGGCTTGAAGGAATCTGATAGAGGGTTTTCCAAGGAACATTTCTACAAAATTATTTGAAAATCGGCCACACACTTTTGGAGGAGAAGATTTTTTAAGTTTGCACTATAGCTATATAAGGCAAAATAGCCCCGCCCCCCCTGGCGGCCATGATTTTCGACCAATCAACATGGCTTAAAGGAATCTGATAGAGGGTCATCCAAGGAACATTTCTACAAAATTATTTGAAAATCAGCCTGACACTTTTTGAGGAGAAGATTTTTTAAGTTTGCACTATATCCATATTGGCAAAATAGCCCCCCCCCCCCTGGGGGCCATGTTTTTCGAACAATCAACATGGCTTGAAGGAATCTGATAGAGGGTCACCCAAGGATCATTTCTACAAAATAATTTGAAAATCGGCCTGACACTTTGGGAGGAGAAGATTTTTAAGAATTTTGAAGTTTTTTTCATTTCGTTGCCATGGAAACCAGAATTCTGCATGGATCCCAAAAATGTTAAGGAATTCTGGTGAGGACATTGCGAGGATGCTTTCTGTGAAGTTTCATCCCAGTTGACCCACCAGTTACAGAGGAGAAAATGTTGATGGACGACGGACATAGGGCGATCACAATAACTCACCCTGAGCACTTCGTGCACAGGTGAGCTAAAAACAAGAGGGCCATGATGGCCCTGGATCGCTCACCTTAATTATACAATGTACTGCAATGCAAAACACATCAAGACAATTATTCTGAATGCAACCTCCAAAGTGTTAACAAGATTTTGCTTCATTTGGCCTAGTGATCTATATTTTTTTACCTGATATGACCCATATTCCAACATGGACTAGATATCATCAAGACAACATTCTGACAAGTTTCAACTTGCTCAAAGTAAAAATGCGGCCTTCGGAGTTTAAACAAGATTTTCCTTTATTGACCTTGTTTCTGACCCAATGACCCATATTCAAACTTGACCTAGATATAATTCAGACAAACATTCTGACAAAATTTCAAGCTGCTGAAGCAAATAATGCGGCATCCAAAGTGTTAACAAGATTTTCCTTCAATTTGACCTAGTGACCCATATTCGAACTTGGCGAAATTATCATTTAGATAAACATTCTCATTAAATGTCAAGCTGATGTAGCTGATGTAGCAAAAAATGCGTCTTCTACAGAGTTAACAAGTTTTTCCTTCAATTTGGCCTAGAATTTCAAACTTCTAAACTTCTAAAATGTGGCCTCTAGGGTGTTAACAAGACTCCAATTTGACTTAGTGACCTACTTTTTAATCCATTATAACCCATGTTCGAACTTGACCTACATATCATCAAGACAAACATTCTGATAAAGTTTCAACATGCTCAAGTTGAAAATGTGGCCTCTACAGTGTTAACAAGATTTCCCTTCAATTTGACCTAGTGACCTAGTTTTTGACCTCATATGGCCCAGTTTCGAACTTGTCCAAGATTTGATGGAGATGAATGTTCTGATAAACTTTCATGAAGATTGAATTCAAAATGTAGCCTGTAGAGTGTTAACAATCTCAAATGTTGACGATGCACGCCGGACAAAAATGTGATCACAATAGCTCACCTTGCACTTTGTGCATAGGTGAACTTAAAACATGAAATATCCTCTACACGGAAAGGTAACAGTCAGTACAGAACAAACAGTTGTGATCCAATATAAATGCAAATAAAACAAACCATCAAACAGTAAACGCCACAGTTATAACTGTCCACTTGCTGTGCATGAGTCCTTGAAGAAACAGTCCAGTTGTTAGTTATATTGTCGCCACTTTGAGCACAGAACCGCTGGATGAAGTTTCTGTTAAAAGGATGTAAAGAGTATAAATACATTTTATCTTTTAAACTTCAGGACATCTTTGATATTGATAATTAATGAACCAGTACATGAGAAAAGGTACAAATGACATGTTGACAGAATCTTTTAACAAGCTTGTGAAGGAATATGATAACAGTGTAGATCAGACTGTGCAGAAGAAAAGCTTATTTGGATCTTAACTGTTTACACCTTAGGGCATTGATGGTCCTATATCATTCAACCAATTCAATAGAACTCCATTAACCCTTTCCCTCAGAACGTGCAATTTCTCCTTTTGCCACAATGTTTTCCACTTTTTGTCATATGTTGTCCATTCAATTATGGAGATTTTCTATGTTTTCACAAGAAACGTTCAAAGTCGTCTGCTGCAGAATTGTCATATGAGGAAAAGGGTTAAAGCAAAAGTAGCACAATCCCCTTGTGGGCAATTTTATCAACAGATCAGACTAATATGAACAATCTTGGTCTAAGTATTTTCAAATAGGGCCTACATTTATAGTCTAGATTTTTTTGTTTAATTTTCAATATACATACTAAGGGCTATTCCAGTAAAACATATGTCCCACCCCAGGAAGGCACTTTCAAAATTGACCAACCCCCTTCAGAAGTTTATTTGACTAGAAAAGAACCCCCTTTAGAATATTTTCTGAGCAAATTCGGACCCCCTTCAGAAGTTTATATTTTTTGTTGCAAATTTCAACCCTCAATAGCAGTTTTGTCGGACTTCTGATTAGGACTTACTATAAGTGTATTCATGGTCCAACAGTAAGTTTCTGCTCTTGCATCGTAAGTAAAGATGTTGATTCTGACAGGAATTAAAATACACATGAATTTGTATTGAGGTTTAAGACTGATTTTCAACATCTTTGGTCAGTTATCCATACCCTCTGTTCCTGGAAGACCCAGTACTAAGCCAAACCCAAACAACTGACAGTTTCCTCATATAAATCAGATGCGGAGGCCTCGAACTCGGAACCTTCAGGTTACTAACCTAGCATATTACCAACCACGCCACAAAGGCCTTCATTAAGATATTTCAAATTAAATTTGAACAAGAAAATGTGTCCATGGAACACAGATGCCCCAGTCGACAGTCCGATGAACAAATGTAGGGTCACAAATAGCTTTATTCAACAATTAAACAAAATAACTTTTTTCCGATTTTCAGTACCATACCGTTTTGATCGTATCTCGAAAATTTGTCTTCAAACGAATTCTGTACACTACGTTTGAGAAATATATTATGTGGTTAAAACAAAACGGTTTTTCTTCATCGGACAGTCTGTCTGTCACAGTGATTCAGATTGCAACTCAGTCTTTTAAGACAGCTGTCCTAAATGTAAAAAAAAAACCAGGCCATTTTGTCCTAAACTTAAACAAGAGGGCCATGATGGCCCTGGATCGCTCACCAGATTTTTCTTTTCACTATAGCAATATAAGCCCTGCCCCCTGGTAGTTTCCTACCTTGGCTTGGCTTGAAAAAATCTAAGAGGGTCACCCTAGGAACATTTCTAGTAAATCTTTTGAAAATAGATCAGACACTTTCGGAGGAGAAGATTTTTTAAGGTCCACTATATCCATATAAGGCAAAATAGCTCCGCTTCCTGGAGGCCATTTTTTTATGACCAATCAAAATGGCTTCAAGATATCTGATGGAGGGTCACCCAAGGAACATTTCTACAAAATTATTAAACAAGAGTACCGCGGTACATAATACGCCCGTCAGGAACTTCTTTACAAATATTCTAAGTCCAAAAAGGGGCATAACTCATTCAAAAATTGACGAAATCCCAGGAAATATGTACTTGATCTGTGACACATCACTACAAAGCCTTATACAAAATTTCAGCTCAATAGCTCAAAGTATGTAGGAACAAGAGGCCCAAGAGGGCCAGTATCGCTCCACGGCCATAAGGCAAAAATAAAATCTCCAAACAGCCCTGCCCCATGGTGGCTATTTTTTTTACCAACCACCATGGCTTAAAGGAATCTTGTAGAGTGTCACCAAAGGAATGTTTCTGCAAAATTATTTGAAAATATGCCTGACACTTTCGGAGGAGAAGATTTTTTAAGTTTTCACTATGGTCATATAAGTAAAAATAGCCCCGCCCTCTGGCGGCCATGTTTTTCGACCAATCAACATGGCTTGAAGGAATCTGATAGAGGGTCACCCAATGAACATTTCTACAAAATTATTTGAAAATCGGCTGAACACTTTCGGAGAAGAAGATGTTTTAAGTTTTCACTATAGCTATATAACGCAAAAAAGCCCCGCCCCCTGGCGGCCATGTTTTTCGCCCAATCAACATTTCTTGAAGGAATCTAATTAAGGTTCACACAAGGAACATTTCTACAAAATTATTTGAAAATCGGCCTGACACTTTTGGAGGAGAAGATTTTTTAAGTTTGCTCTTTAGCCATATAGGCAAAATAGCCCCGCCCTGTGACGGCCATGTTTTTTTACCAATCAACATGGCTTGAAGGAATCTGATAGAGGGTCACCCACGGAACATTTCTACATAATTATTTGAAAATCTGCTGAACACTTTTTGAGAAGAAGATTATTTAAGTTTTCACTATAGCTATATAAGGCAAAAAAGCCCCACCCCCTGGCGGCCATGTTTTTCGCCCAATCAAAATTTCTTGAAGGAATCTAAGAAAGGGTCACCCAAGGAACATTTCTACAAAATTATTTGAAAATCGACCTGACACTTTCGGAGAAGAAGATTTTTTAAGTTCTCACTATTTTTTTCTTTCGGTTGCCATGGAAACCAGAATTTTGAATGGATCAAAAACATTTGAAGGAATTTAGTAGAGGACATTGAGAGGATGCTTCCCATGAAGTTTCAACCAAATTGGCCAATTGGTTAGGGAGAAGAAGTCGTTTAAAGGAAAAAGTTAACGGACGCACGCACGGACGCACGACGGACAATTCGCCATGACATAAGCTCGACTGGCTTTCAGCTAGTGGAGCTAAAAATGTGGTAAACCCGAACGGACGGAGGGAGGGACATATATGACCATACCATAATACGTACCGTTTTTAAGAAACGGTCGTATAAAAATCGGCCTGACACCTTTGGAGGAGAAGATTTTTAAAGTTTTCACTATAGCCATATAAGTCAAATTAGAGTTAAATGATAGAGGGTCACCCAAGGAACATTTCTACAAAATAATTTGAAAATCGGCCAGACATTTTTGGAGAAGAAGATTTTTTAAGTTTTCACCTTAGTCATATAAGTCAAAATAGCCCCGCCCCCCTGGTGGCCATGTTTTTTGACCAATCAACACAGCTTCAAGGAATCTGATAGAGGGTCACCCAAGGAACATTTCTAAAAAATGATTTGAAAATCTGTCAACCAGTTTGGCAGAAGAAGAATTTTGAAGTTTTTTTCATTTCGTTGCCATGGAAACCAGAATTCTGCATGGATCCCAAAAATTTGAAGGAATTCTGGTGAGGCCATTGGGAGGATGCTTTCTGTGAAGTTTCAGCCCAATTGACCCACTGGTTACTGAGGAGAAAAAGTTGCCGGACAAAAGGCGATCACAATAACTCGCCTTGAGCAAAGCTCAGGTGAGCTAAAAATTCAAACCCAGAAAGGCCACTTTTAGATGCGCTTTCCAAACTTACACTTACTGATGAACACCTATTAAAAATCTGCAGCAATATTGAAAACCTTTTAGAATTACAGTTAATATACTAACAGGTTAAGAAAACATTGTGGCAAAAGGATAAATGAGCAATTTATTCTTTTCCACAATGTTTTCAAAAGTCTTCTTCAGGTGACTGTCTAGCTTGTATTTTAAACTTATTTAGTGTTAAGCTGGAGTGAATTATTGTAATTTTCACTTTAAACTAAATTTAAACATAAGTAAAGAGGGAAGAGAAAAAGTCATCTAATTGACTGTGGTTTCAGAGGAAAATGAAGCATTTCCACTATGTGACAGGTGATATACCTGGACAGTCTAAAATGTTTAAAAATTCAAGTAGGCTTGTATATTTATGATGTGGGGGATTCTCTTCTTTTTTTTAGACCAAAAAACGTTTTGAGTGTCTTGTAAATTATGGCCTTTTCATTTTCGCTGCTGGCCTTTATCACAACTTGTTCAAAGTTTGGCAGCAGATTTGCACAAATCACAGAGGCCTTATGGTTTTTGCTGTCTGCGTGCCTCTTTAATGTACTGGTCCGAAAATAGGAAGTCCCGTCTGTCAATGCATTTTTTATATGTTGTGTGCACAAATTGTAGCCGTTTTTCTGCATTGAAATATGCTCAGCCAGAAGTTTTGAAACGCTCTAGACGATTTGACAGGCAAATCAGGTACAGTACTTATTGAGGAGTTGGGCATTTGTTCTTAATCGGCTGAATTTTGATTATTTTTTCCGTTTTAATGCTTGTCGACGCGTTATCTTTCCGAAAAAAAAAGCGATTGTCGAAAATGTTTTCGTTCCGACATTTTGAAAGGGTTTAATCCGGGTTCTTAAAAGAGGCCCTACGATTGGCTGATATTTAATGAGCCAGCCAATGAAATCAAGTTTTACATCAATGATCATTAGACGCTTTACATGTAGTATACTTTAATGCATTGTAACTGCTATGAAGCGCGTACGTAACTCGACAAAACGCTTTTTGTTTATTATGAATCAAAATGCGTCTACTGCACATGATATTTTTCAGTTGGCTTCGCGGAGATTAACTCTAGCGATATCATATTTCCGATGCCCGACGCCAATCTGATTCTGAATCTCTGCAGTCAATATAAATGAGCAGATACGGACAGAGGCAAAAAAGAAAATGATGCCCCCCTTTAGAAGCAAAATTGGACTTTTCACCACCCCCTACAGTAGCAAATTAAGAAAAAGACCTTCCCCCTACAGAATTTTTTTATTTTGCCGTCCTGGGGTGGGACATATGTTCAACTGGAATAGCCCTAATGAAAACAAGCCTCATCCCTAAGCGGCACTGTTTTCCAACCAATTGGAATAATTTCAACAATCTAGGTAGAAGGTAACACAAAGAGCATTACAATACAGTCAAACTTGCAATCAGCAGCCACCCAAGGGACATGATAAAACTGGCTGCTTAAGACAGGTGGCTGCTGATCACAAAATTTATGACTTTAGACGGATTTGTTCAAGTTTTGTCAGTTCACATAATATTACATGTAACTGTTAGGAATAGTCATTACATTACAAATAGTAAATTGTCTTTATAAACTTGTATTTAAACATTGTTATGAAGATTTGTAGCTTTTTACGATCAAGTATTTCATTGTGCTATCTATTCTATTAACAGAAAAGAAACCAAATTCGCAACTTCTTGTTGATGAATCATGCAACTATCATTCGGCGCATGTCGGCTGTATTCAGTACCCTAGATCTAACATGTAAACAGCTAACCCGATAATGTGATTGTCACAGTATGCTTTATTACCTGTATGTGTTAAACACCAATAATTTAACACCTTGCGAATCCAAGTTGTGTGTTGATTGACCGTTGAACACAATTAGATTACAGTTAATCTCGACCAATTAGTGTGGCCTCTGGCCGCTTTTCAAAGGGAACCGCTGATCAAGGCAGTTTATAGAGTATAATTGGTTGGGAGGGATTTAAAGGGACCGTTTAACGTCGGTGACCGCTCACACAAGTTTGACTGTACCCCATACAGATCAAACCCTTTGCAAAATATTTGCAGAATATGTGCAGAATATATTCCTTTCAAACTACTATTTGCACTCTATTTGCAAATGCTTTGCGGAAAGTTGCTGCAAATACTTTGCAAATATCAATATATCTGGCAAAGGCATTGCAAACGTTAACTTAGATAACTAAAGTAGCTGCAAATACTGTGCAAATACCAACTCTGTCTGTTTATATATATGGCAAATAGTATGCAAATAGTAACTTATTAATTATATAACTGAAGTTTAGCTGCAAATACTTTGCAAGTACTAACTTAGTCTATTAATATTCTTGCAAATACATTGCAAATACTAACTTTGTCTGTAAATATTCTTGCAAAGGGTATGCAAAGGGTAACTTAGAATTTCAAACAGTGCAAGTAGTTTGCAAACACTAACTTATCCCCTGAATGATATTTTCCAAATACAAAGTTGTTGGACTTCAAATGAAATTATTACAATAGTTTTATAAATTATTGACTGATTTAACCACTATATATAACCAAAACATGTGTGCAGCTTATATAAAAGTGTGTATATAAATTCAGTATAATTTTACATAAACATGATGTTTTCAGTTGAAAATGCAAAAGCCAAAGATATGTTTGGCTAAAACATACATTCTGTAGCAGACGACTTCAAACGCATTTTGTCAAAACATAGAAAATCTCCATAATTGAATGGATAACCTGTGACAAAAAGTGGTAAACATTGTGACAAAAGGAGAAATTGCACTTTCTTCTTTGTCACTATGTTTTCAAAAAGCTATCTGCTGCAGAGGCGTCAGAAAGCGTCTATATGAGGGAAAGGGATTGTCCCTGAAGTGTTCAGGCCCTAAATATAATTTATAAAGAAAATTGAATTCTGGTTTTATTGATGCATGAATCATAACAATCTTTTCAGGAATAAATTGACAATCGTAGTTCGAAGTTTGATTTACAGGTATTTTTCGATCCTCCTGTAGAGTCGCATTTCAACATGTGGGTCAGTTTAAAAATAAATGCGATCACATGATTGATTTGCATATTAATGAGATCACATGATCCAATCAGGTCAAATATATAACTTCCTGTTGATTTTTCAATCATTTTCCAGTCGCGATTATTTATGAAAATATCGGCACGGAAAGTTAAGAGCATGGTGTTCCGCATCTGGTAAGTATTTATTTTACGATTCAATACATTTGAAAACTTTAAATCAATAACTTTAATTTGATGTAAGAATAAACAAAATCCGTCCACAAACAACGATAGCATGCAAATTTAAAGTTCAAAGGTCACGCTTTTCGAGCATGACTCGGAGGTCAATATACGACGCCATTTTGTCAATATTAAATCGCTGGAGAAAATACACTACAAACCCCGAAATCAGCGCTAACACACAGTCTTGATTAATATTTTGATGAATAATCAGATAATTAATATGATTTTATGAAATAAACCCGTTAATATTTGTTATTCAGCCATTATACTTAAATCCGTTAAACCCTAAACAAAGGGTCACGATTACGTAAATTTTCATAATAAGAAAACAATAACATTGGCGAAAATATTCGCTTACGTGCGAGTTTCTAAACAGTTTTAGAAATGAAACACATATACTTTTGTCATTGCATTGCACACTTATTTAGATGCTAGTTATTATTTAAAACGAAGCCAAATTTTTTATTTTGAAATTGCCAACAGGAATTGATTTCGGACAGTCACATTTTCGGATACGGCAAATGTAGCAATGTTGTTGTCATCATACATTTTCGTGATGGACGTGACACATTATAATTATTATGTGTATTTTCAATGATTTGACATTGTATTAATTAATAAGATGAACCCTTTCCCACATGCAAAGATATCTACCATAGAACTGATTCTTTGAAAACATTGTGGAAAAGGAGGCTTTTTTCAATAATTATATTTTCTCTTATATTAGAGATTTTGTAATCATTTGACATGATATAAAATTATAACCTTACCCACCCGTAGACACATTTGCAACCGATTTTTAAGACATTGTGGAAAAAGAGGATCTTTCTTCAAACTTAATAACTTATTGCAACATCTGCAGCAGATTTTATTTAAAACATTGTGACAAAGGGGGATTTTTTTCTGCAAACCATATTCAATTATAACACTCCTCAATAAAGAGATTTTCCTTAATTTGACCAAAATGTTTTCAAAGTCACTGATGCAGATCTGTCACATGTTGCAATGGATTTATTATTAATTGGCTATAATTGCTATAGATAAAGTATAACCTGTACTGAATTCTTGGAATGAAAATAAAAGACACACATTTACTTTTTCATTTATTTTCATAATTTTATGAATCATGTACATATTTCAGACTTATGACATGATGAATGGTTTATAATGGTATCCAGCCAACACAAGACAATTGATCATCCCTGAATCACCGCTGTCCATCCTGTAAAGATGTTCAATCCCAAAAGAATGTATCAAGAATGACATGAAGATGAAAGATGATGGTGTTATAATTTCAAACATTGAAGCATTGAATGATGATGCCATAAGGTCAAATTTGAAAGATGACAGAGGAATTTTTTCTAATGATCTTATGCTGTGTGTTATTGATTTATTTGGAGCAGATCATGCCTAGTGACAAAAGAAGAAATTGCACAAAACGTTACTCACTTTTATAGGTTATCCATTCAATTATAGAGAACTTCTATTTTTTGACAACATATGTTCAAAGTTGTCTGCTGCAGAATTGTTGTATGAGGGAAAGGGTTAAATCATATAACATATAGAGGTTATTTAATTCATATTTTATTTATATTTTAAATGATGTTTAATTAAAATAAAGCTTAAAATGGTAAACATATATCTGGATTTATATATACCTTAATTCCCAAGTTTTTAGAATGTAATCTATTTGCAGACTGTTTGCAATCTAGTTGCAGACCGTTTGCAATCTATTTGCAGATGGTTTGCAATCTAGTTGCATAGTATTTGCAATCTAGTTGCAAAGTATTTGCAATCTAGTTGCATAGTATTTGCAATCTAGTTGCATAGTATTTGTAATCTAGTTGCAAAGTATTTGCAATCTAGTTGCATAGTATTTGTAATCTAGTTGCATAGTATTTGTAACCTATTTGCAGATTTTGCTGTTGAATTGGCTGCAAACATTCGGCAAAGGGTTTTTTGAATGCTTCATGTACCCTTTGCAATCTGTTTGCAGACTGTTTGCACAGATCGTTCCAAATCTACCCGTCTGCAGAATATATTCTGCAAATATTTGTAGAATATATTCTGCAAACACTTTCGCAAACAATTTGCAAAGGTTTGGAATATATTCCGCAAACACTCCCATTCGTAGGGGTACATACTAGGAAAACAAACCCTGTACCCTCTGGCGTCAAAGTTATTCAAATGGTCAAAAGTAGATACATTTGTAACATTTTTTTTTTTATACCAGGCTAGTATTGATGTACAGGAAGATTTGTAAAGTTTCCACTATATTCATATAAAAGGAAAGCAAGATCCGACCCAGGTGGTAATTTTTTTCATCAGATTGGAATAATTTCAACAGTTTTGGTAGAGGGTCAACCAAGGAACATGTTTTTCGAAATCGGACCCATACTTTTGGACAAGATATTTACAGACCAACCATGTATGAGAAATTCAAGGGGCCGTAACTCATTTAAAAATAATTCCAGTGCAACACGCCGACAACATGCACAACTAAGCTTGGCATCAATCATTCTTGTGAAGTTATATTGAGTTCTGACCAAGGGTTGCTGAGAAATAGTGTTCACAAGAAATGTCTTCAGACCAACTATGTATGAGAATTTCATGGGGCCAAAACTCATTTAACAAGAGCACCGCGTACGGCAAAGTCGCTCAACTGATAGGGAGAAAACAGAAACAAGAGGACCATGATGGTCCTATATCGCTCACCTGATCTAATCAAACTTAAACAGTTTTCAGTGTTCTTTCTCCTATATGAGTCTATGAAAAAAAAGTGACCCCCTCAGAGGGGTCATTTTTGACCCCAGGGCTATAATTTGAACAATCTTGGTAGAGGTCCACTTGATGATGCTACATACCACGTACCACATATCAAAGGCCTGGGGCGTCTACTTTTAGACAAGAAGTTTTTTTAAGTTTTTTCTCTATATGAGTCTATGTAAAACAATAGACCCTAGGGCTATAATTTGAACACTCTTTGTAAAGGTCCACTAGATGATGCTACATACCCAATATCAAAGGCCTTGGCCCTCTACTTTTAGACAAAAAGATTTTTTAAGTTTTTCCCCTATATGAGTCTATGTAAAACAAGTGACCCCCAGGGAAGGTTCATTTTTTACCACAGGGCTATAATTGAAACAATCTTGGTAGAGGTTCACTAGATGATGCTACATACCAAATATCAAAGGCATGGGCCCTCTACTTTTAGACAAGAAGATTTTTAAAGTTTTTCCCCTATATGAGTCTATGTTAAACAAGTGATCCCCGGGAAGAGGTCAGTTTTGACCCCAGGGCTATAACTTGAACAATCTTGGTAGAGGTTCTCTAGATGATGCTACATACCAAATATCAAAGGCATGGGCCTTCTACTTTAAGACAAGAAGATTTTTAAAGTTTGTCCCAACAAGTGACCCCCCGGGGAGGGGTCATTTTTGACCCCAGGGCTATAATTTGAACAATCTTGGTAGAGGTCTACTAGATGATGCCACATACCAAATATCAAAGGCCTGGGGCCTCTACTTTTAGACAAGAAGATTTTTTAAGTTTTTTCTCTATATGAGTCTATGTAAAACAATAGACCCCAGGGGAGGGGTCATTTTGACCCCTGGGCTATAGTTTGAACAATCTTGGTAATGGTCCACTAGATGATGCTACATACCCAATATCAAAGGCCTGGGCCCTCTACTTTTAGACAAGAAGATTTTTAAAGTGTTTCCCCTATATGAGTCTATGTAAAACAAGTGACCCCCGGGGAAGGGTCATTTTTAACCCAAGGGCTATAATTTGAACAATCTTGGTAGAGGTTCACTAGATGATGCTACATACCAAATATCAAAGGCATGGGCCTTCTACTTTTACACAAGAAGATTTTTAAAGTTTTTCCCCTATATGAGTCTATGTTAAACAAGTGACCCCCGGGGAAGGGTCATTTTTAACCCCAGGGCTATAAATTGTACAATCTTGGTAGAGGTTCACTAGATGATGCTACATACCAAATACCAAAGGCATGGGCCTTCTACTTTTAGACAAGAAGATTTTTCAAGTTTTTCTCCTATATGAATCTATGTTAAACAAGTGACCCCCGGGGAGGGGTCATTTTTGACCCCAGGGCTATAATTTGAACAATCTTGGTAGAGGTTCACTAGATGATGCTACATACCAAATATCAAAGGCATGGGCCTTCTACTTTCAGACAAGAAGATTTTTTAAGTTTTGGTTAATTTCCCCTTTTTTGTTGCCATGGCAGCCAAAGTTCTGCATGGAATAGAATTTTTTTAACAAGTTTGAAAGAGATCCACCCAAGGAACATTCCTGTAAAATTATTTTGAATTTGGTTAATTGGTGTAGGAGGAGAAGTCGTTTGTAGGAAAATGTGAACGGACGGACGACGACGACGGCGGACGGTGAGCAATCACAAAAGCTCACCTTGCACTTCGTGCATTGGTGAGCTAAAAAAGCTGAGCTGAACAAAAAACCTTAACCGTCAATGCCAACAAAAAACCTTAACCGGACGACCACCTTAATGTGTTTTACCTCAAAAAGAAAGTCGAAATCAGCATATACAATATGAGGAAAGGTATTATATGTAATTATGTAATTATATTCCAAATATGAAGGCCCTAACACAAGTACTTGTGAAAAGTACCCAAAACTGATGAAAATCCCAACTTGCCCTAAAACTTTAACCGCCCAAAATCATGTTTTTTACCCCAAAAAGAAGGTCACACTCAGCATCTTCAGCATTCAATGTGAAGAAAGCTAAAAGGTGTAACTATATTCCAAATATGAAAGCTCTAGCACAAATACTTATGAATGAAAATGCCAACTTGCCCTAAAACTTTAACCGGACGCAGACGGAGACGCCGGGGCGAGTAGTAAAGCTCTCATATTCTTCGAATAGTCGAGCTAAAAAATAATGTATGTATTGAATCTGGTTTACATATTGTTTTTCAATTGCAGAGCTTCAATACAAATGCTATTAAATGATAAATGCTTCCTTATTTGAGCTTTTCAGTATATGCCAATTTATTACACAATTCAAAGTTCATGGTCCTATATATTTAAGGAAAATAACCAGAGCCCTGGTCTCAATGTCATTGAACAGATCAGAATTATTTGACAATATTGGTAGAGGGTCATCCAAGGAACATCAGCACCAAATTATTTTTTTCAAATCGGGATTAAATGATTATTATCACTAGAGGAACATTCATGAGAAGTTTGCTTGATGTTAGTGCAGTTTTTTAATAACAGACGTCCTTTGAAGCTAGTTTCATTTAATCCTTTTTCTGGTATCAATATGGCGTGAACAAAATATGAAGAGTCTCACTGAAGGAACATTTCTACGAAATTATCTTGAAATTCGACAAGCTCTTTTATAACAATGGATTTTTTTTTTTAATTCTAATATTTTGCACCTTTTATTATGCCACCATTAGTATCAAACAATCAGTATGGCTTGAACAATTTCATTGAGGGTTATTAAAGGACCATTTATACCACATTAATTATTTTGGAATCAGACAAGTTATAGAGGAGAAGAATTTTAATGTTAGGGCATTTCTCCCTTTAGATCCCGCTTCAACTCAAAGTTTTACATGTTATTCAAATCTTAAAACGATTTTGAAAGAATATCCCATAATGAACATTTCAGTGAAACACATGTATGTTTGAAATTGGTACAGGGGTTTAGGAGGATATTGTTTGAAGCTAAAAGTTAATGCCTACAACAGACAGAGAGTGCGATCAGAATAGATCTCATTGAGCCTTCAGCTCAGGTGAAAATCACCAAATTGTGGTAACAGTCTATAATCTACAAAGCAACATGTCCTCTATATCAGATAATGAAAACTAAATACCCATCAAGTGATCAGTTTTTATGTGAAGGGAAACAACTCCTACAATACACCATGGGCACTTACAATTTCTACTTTTACGAAATGTTTTCAAGTCTTCTCAAGTTTTAATAATTTCTCCTGCTGATTAATTTAATTTCAGGGATCATAACTCTAGCATTATACACTAGATGAGAAAATGACAACACAGTTACACAACTTCATATTTTGTGATAAATATCCCCCAATGACAAAGTGTGCATTTAAGGGCTTATAATACATTTGCAAGTACAACATTACTTTTTATAGATTGACATATCACGCTTTATACATCACTAGTCATAACAGACCAGAATGCAAGCCCTGATAGCTCAGTAGGTACAATGCCAGGTTGTCAATTCAGGGGTTTTGAGTTTGAATCCAAGCTCTGACAACTTTATTTCGATGTTTAACAAAAGACAGTGCAACAAAGCCATTCGTATTTCAATAATTGGCTAACTGTCTATGTGGAAAAGCAGCCAGTTCTTTGAGTACTTGTATGAGAAAGCCAGGAAACACATGAATATGTGAATTATGACCGAAGAATTGTTGAAGATGGCGTATAACCACAATCAATCAATCATAACTGATTGGGCATGTAAATCCATATTTAAATGACATCTTACATTATCTGTAAACCATCCAAAGTCCCGAAGGGAACGTATGTCGGTGTCAGTCACAGCATGTCCTAGCACCTTAGCTACAGGGATATCATAATTGTTGACAAAGTTTCATGACAAGGTTGTAAGCTGAAATATGAAAAATTAAATGCTCAAACATTCCCATCTTACATACATCATCAAAATAACTTTAAACATGATTTTAAATGTTTACAAAAAAGAGTATCATTTGTACAGTAAGTTCTTCTCACAAGACCAAACATGTGGCAAACAGATATAATTTGTGGTGCAAAATTCCTATCTGGCCGTTTTATTCACAACCAAAGTTGTTTTTTCACATGGTTGAGACAGAACGAGTTATTATAAAATGTGCATTATTCAGATGTAAAACATCAATACAAGAATGTGTTTCCATTCTTAACACCGCAGTTTCCCAGTAAATGTGTTTAAACTAAAAGAATAAATTGGAATTGTAAATGGAGTCCGATAATACACATTTGTTTTTACCTATGATCTCATCCCTTTCAACTTGGGAAAGTCCGTTATCCTCGTCAAAGTCTAAAAATACAAGATAAGTTTCAGATAAGGTAATGACAGAAGAATGCAGTATGTAGAAAATATTTTTAAATGATTGAGTTAATGGATCAGAACACCATCTTACATATATCATTCAAATAACTTTATCATAATTTTAAACATCTCTAAGCTGTTTTTGCAGTCTTGTAGTATTGACATGTGTAGGTGAATGTAACAAGACGTTAAGTTGATTAACAAAAATGTTCAACATTAAACCACAGTGGACCTATATGGCTATTTCCAAGAACCTTTACCTTAAATGAAGACTTTACACCACTACAGGATTTTGTTCGGGACATAGATTCTAAGCCTTAATATAAAGAGCTGTCCCTAGAACTATACGCACCACTTTGATAGAATAATCTAGTTTAAGTGAAACAGGACATCTGGGTATCTTTACTACAGATGGGAGTAAATAATTGGACTTTAACAAGATTCTAATTAAAAACAAGAGGGCCATGATGGCCCTAGTTCCCTCACCTTAATTATACAATGTACTGCATTGCAAGAGAATTATTCTGAATGCAACATCCAAAAGCTCTGATACACAGGAAGCGGATAATAATGGTCAAATATAGCTCACCTGATTATTCATATTATAGTCTACGAAGTTTTTACACCCAAGGAATGATTGGGCCAAATTATTATCAAATCAAACCAGTACAAGAAGAATTTTTAAAATATATTTCAGTATATATATATATATATATAAGGAAACAGAGCAGCGCCTTCTGGCCATCATGTTATTCAACGGATCAAAATAATTTGAACACTCTTGGTAGAGGGTATGCCATGGAACATGTGTGCAAAATTATTTGCAAATCAGGCTAGTACTTTTGGAAGAGAACATTCAATGAAAACAAGTTTCACCCCCTGGTTTCCATGTTTTTCAACAGATCAGAATTAAAACAAATATATCGCTCACCTGATTTAATAGAACTTCAATAGTTTTCAAAGTGTTTACTCTATACATATAAGGAAACCAAGCAACCACCCTGGTGGCCATGTCTTTGATCAGATCAAAATAATTTGAACAATCTTGGTAGAAGGTCACCCAAGGAACAATTGTGCCAAATTATTTTTTTAAATCATGCAGGTAATTTTGGACAAGAAGATTTTTAAAGTTTTTACAATGCACATATATAAGGAAAACAAGCTCCTGCCCCTGATGGCCATGTTTTTAAACAGATCAAAATAATTTGAACAGTCTTGGTAGAGGATCCCCCAAGAAACATTTGTGCAAATTGATTTTCAAATCAGGCCAGTACTTTTGGACAAGAAGGTTTTTAAAGTTTTGGCAATTTTTCCCTTTTCTGATGTCGCAGCAAACAAAGTTCCACTTGGAATTAAAAACTTTGAACAACTTTAAAAGAGGACCACCTAAAGAACATTCCTGTGAAGTTATTTTGAAATCAGTCCATTGATTTAGTAGGAGAAGCCATTTGTAGGAAATTGTTAACATACGGACGTACAGACGACGCAGGACGACAGACGGTGAAGCTCACAACAGTCTTGGTAGAGGGTAACCCAAGTAACACTTGTGCATAATATTTTTATAATTTAGACAAATATCGTTTAATGAAATACAATCGAACCTCGTTAATCCGGACACTTTGGTTACCAGAGAAAAAAGTCCGGATTGACAATCTTCCGGATTAACGATTTCTTATTTTGTCTACGCCAAATTTTCGTCTTAGCATAACAATAGGAGTCAAAGAATGGGACCCAATATTTCCCCAGATATTGCGCGGATACCACTCATTAAAATCATCTCCTATTAACGCTACGCATAGGATCTGAGGACAACCGATAGGGAGTCACGTTCAGACGACCTTTCCGCCAGCCAATCAGAACCTTGCTTTCACGTTTTTGAAAGTGAAAGTAAAATTATATATTTACCAAAAAAAAATCTATATTTAGCATGGGATCCCAATTTTCGCATAGTTATTTACATGCGTGTATAGTTTTTATGCCGACTGCATCATGGCTTCAAATGCGGAAATGAGCCAAAAAAAACGATACAGTCTTTCCCTGACCATACAGCATCGAAAAGTGTTCTTTGCTCTGGTTTTAAATGGTCTATTTTAAATTTGCATAACTTCGTCAATTGACGCCCTTTTGAAGGTTAAGCCAAACGTTTGTTGAAACAAGTCCTCTGATTGGTTCAAATCAAAATAGCTTGGTGGATCTAAAAATAGCGATATTGGAAATCCTATAAAACAAGAAGATGCATTCAAATTGATCGCCATCAGATCTTACATTTGGTCAGATTGCGCGGATACATGATTATAATAATTGAGGGAAATTCATTCAAAATAGTTTTGCAAACTGTCAGCAATATTGTATTTACCATTTACCTCTAGATTGCACTGTTTGTCGTAAGGAAAGCTTTATCATGAGATTTACAACACATAGATAACCAGTATGTAAACATGTACGTTTTTGAAAAAATGGACGTCAAAATATAACAAGAGGCCCAAGAGGGCCAGTATCGCTCCACGGCCATAAGGCAAAAATAAAATCTCCAAACAGCCCTGCCCCCTGGTGGCTATATGTTTTTACCAACCACCATGGCTTAAAGGAATCTTGTAGAGTGTCACCCAAGGAATGTTTCTGCAAAATTATTTGAAAATCCGCCTGACACTTTCGGAGGAGAGGATATTTTGAGTTTTCATTATAGCCATATAAGGCAAAATAGCCCCACCCCCTGGCAGCCATATTTTTCAACCAATCAACATTGCTTGAAGGAATCTGATAGAGGGTAAGCCTAGGAACATTTCTACAAAATTATTTGAATATCAGCCAAACACTTTCAGAGGAGAAGATTTTTTAAGTTTTCAATATGGTCATATAAGAAAAAATAGCCCCGCCCTCTGGCGGCCATGTTTTTCGACCAATCAACATGGCTTGAAGGAATCTGATAGAGGGTCACCAAATGAACATTTCTACAAAATTATTTGAAAATCGACTGAACACTTTCGGAGAAGAAGATTTTTTAAGTTTTCACTATAGCTATATAAAGCAAAATAGCCCCGCCCCCTGGCGGCCATGTTTTTCGCCCAATCAACATTTCTTAAAGGAATCTAATAAAGGGTCACCCAAGGAACATTTCTACAAAATATTTGAAAATCGGCCTGACACTTTCGGAGAAGATTTTTTAAGTTTTCACTATTTTTTTCTTTTGGTTGCCATGGAAACCAGAATTATGAATGGATCAATAAAAATATCGAAATTTAAGAGAGGACATTGAGAGGATGCTTCCTATGAAGTTTCAACCAAATTGGCCAAGTGGTTAGGGAGAAGAAGGGGTTTAAAGGAAAAAGTTAACGCACGCACGCACGACAGACAATTCGCCATGACATAAGCTTGACTGGGGTCAAAATATCGAAATTTTAGTCTCAAAATCAGTTTAGATCTGTTTGACAATTTGGCTGCTATTTTATGGCTGCTAATCAAAGTAAACAATGACACACGCTTGCAGATTATTGAATAGCCTTAGGCTATTACATTGTATACAGCTTTAACACCTTTTAGGACAAATGGACACTACAGAAAACAATGACACAGACTAATTGAGTAAAAAAACATATATATAGTCTATGTTTTCTGTATGCTGTACAGTCATGTACCTTACTGTTTGGACTTCCGGACTAACGAAACGGATTATATGTGTAAATGGTCAGTATGTTCCCGATTTTTTTTGTCCGGTTCCGGAATGCGAATTTCCGTGTTAACGGAGAATAATTAAGCATAAAAATCCGTTCCCTGAATTTTTTGTCTGGATCGCGAATTTGCCAGATTAACGACGTCCGGTTTAACGAGGTTCTACTGTACATGTGTTGTTTTCAGTTATTTTACATTGAAAGTAAAATAGATCAGAAATAGAGCAACAAAAATGTATTGTCAAACTTAACCCTTTCCCTCATATAGACACATTCTGACGCCTCTGCAGCAGACGCTTTTTTGAAAACATAGTGACAAAAGAAGAAATTGCACAAAATGTGCAATTTCTCCTTTTGCTACAATGTTTTCCACATTTTGTCATAGGTTATCCATGCAATTATAGAGATTTTCTATTTTTTCACATAATATGTTCAAAGTCGTCTGCTGCAGAATTGTCATATGGGGGAAAGGGTTAACACTTTGCTCACTAGCAGCAGATTTTTTCAACGGTTTGTATCAAGATCAGGCTCAACAACATGTGGGGTCTGATCGTAATTCAAAACTGTATGACACAGAGATTCTATTTCAGCAAATATTGTAAGAATTTGTTTGCAGACAACGATTAAGAAGAACAAGAGGCCCAAGAGGGCCAGTATCGCTCCACGGCCATAAGGCAAAAATCAAATCTCCAAACAGCCCTGCCCCCTAGTGGCCATATTTTTTACCAACCACCATGGCTTAAAGGAATCTTGTAGAGTGTCACCCAAGGAATGTTTCTGCAAAATTATTTGAAAATCGGCTTGACACTTTCGGAGGAGAAGATTTTTTAAGTTTTCACAATAGCCATATAAGGCAAAATAGCCCCACCCCATGGCGGCCATATTTTTGAACTAATCAACATGGCTTGAAGGAATCTGATAGAGGGTCACCCAAAGAACATTTCTACAAAATTATTTGAAAATCTGCTCAACACTTTCGGAGAAGAAGATTTTTTAAATTTTCACTATGGTCATATAGAGCAAAATAGCCCCGCCCTCTGGCGGCCATATTTTTCGACCAATCAACATGGCTTGAAGGAATCTGATAGAGGGTCACTCAATGAACATTTCTACAAAATTATTTGAAAATCGGCTGAACACTTTCGGAGAAGAAGATTTTTTAAGTTTTCACTATGGTCATATAAGGCAAAATAGCCCCGCCCTCTGGCGACCATGTTTTTCGACCAATCAACATTTCTTGAAGGAATCTAATAAAGGGTCACCCAAGGAACATTTCTACAAAATTATTTGAAAATCGGCCTGACACTTTCAGAGAAGAAGATTTTTTAATTTTTCACTATTTTTTTCTTTTGGTTGTCATGGAAACCAGAATTATTGATGGATCAAAAAATTTTGAAGGAATTTAAGAGAGGACATTGAGAGGATGCTTCCTATGAAGTTTCAACCAAATTGGCCAAGTGGTTAGTGAGAAGAAGTCGTTTAAAGGAAAAAGTTTACGGACGCACGGACGCACGACGGACAATTCGCCATGACATAAGCTCGACTGGCTTTCAGCCAGTGGAGCTAAAAAATTAACTTTATGTGCAAAGAGTTGTAAAGGGTTTACCTATCACTTCAGAATCCACATTCAAGTAGGGGGAAGCTCTGAACGGTGGTGACAACTGATTCCAGTCAATTATATCTTCATCACTGATGGCCTGAAACATGTGCTTACAAATGTAAGTGTCGGAAGTCGGGGCAAGAACATCCTGGAAAGGTATCTTCATCCCCAATGACCACTACATATTCACCTACATTGTAGCCTTAATCATGTTTCGCTACTGATCTGAAATTCATATAATTTTGGTTCATTTGCTAATAACTGTAAATGAAATTACTGTAGAACACTTTGAAATCAAGATATTTTTCAAAAATCATTTTTTTTCTTAATTCAAGACAGAAGCTTCGTCTAATTTAGGAAAGACAGATACCTGTGAGGAGGAAATTAATTCGCGAATATTAGCGATAATTTACAGTTGCCCTTTCCCAAATACAACAAATTTGAAAAAATCAGAGTAAAAGTAGGGAAAATAATTATAAATGAAAGTAGAATTATCAAATAGAATTGAAAACTTTATGGCTATAGGAGAAATTGCTCATTATAAGAAATTTTTCCTTTAAACACAATATTTTCAAAAGTCATCTACTGCAGAGGCATCAGAAACCATAATATGTATGTTTGAAAGGGTTTAAGGTTTCAACAGTTATTATTGCTCATTACATGCTCTTGTACTATGGATTAAAGTCATTATTAAAAATCATTGTAGAATTTTTATATATCGGTACTCAAGATCCAGTAACATTTGGAGCCACATAATATGGTACTCCAGTTATCTCAAAATGTATGCATATATAGAAGTTAAACCCTAAAACAACCATATATATATAACATTATTTGTATAGAGAAAGATCATAACTATGTAAAGGTCACTTTTGACAGTGAGATTTGTTTTGACTTACCCACAGTCCTTAGACATCTTGATTCTCTGCATGCAATGCGCAACAAATTTTGACGGTCTTGAGAAAATCCGGAACATGTTATTAAATTGTATTTCATGAGATTTCCTCCCATTAATACGTTTTCTTCCACATATCTAAGATAAGAGCGAAAATATTAAACAGTTTACTAGACAGGTTGGTTATATATTAAACAAAATGTCTACTCAATATTTTCAGTAAGTACAGTGTTCACATGAACTTTTGAGTTTCACTATTTTCGACAATTCTGTAGTTTTATGAAACAAAAAGACCACAGGACAATTTCAATATTTTGTGAGTGAAGACAAGATTGCTTTAATTGATTAAATGATTGATTGATTCACATTTCATATTATTTAAAAAAAAAATTCAGCCATGAATATCACATCACAATAGTCATTTTACATTTAATACTAGGTTATTCATAGATTTCAAACTAGCTCTCCAAAGAACATTTAAAATTAATTGAATGCTTTACTACATAAATTATCATCAGTGGAAGACTTTTGTCCAACTTGGTTAAGCTCGGTTTCAAACTTGCAATACCTGGATTGACAACACTTCAAATTTGGTACCTTGATTTATAAATTACGTCACAAAGGCATATAAATATATGATATTGATGATGTGCAAGGTACAGCAACACAGTATGTCCTCTTCAGAGAGTAATGTGTCAAAAACAAAAATAACAGTCGTTCAAAGATAAGTTTTACTCTTCAAATGTTCAATTTCCTTAGGCAATATAAATTAAATTGGCTAGTTTGATAACAATTACCACCATCTCATTAGCAGAAATATCTAAATGTTGTGGAAATGATTTTGGGAATAGGAGAAATTTATCAATATGTTTTTTCATTTCAATTATGACTGTTTATTTTTATTCTTATACATGTATGTCGGATTTGTCAAATTAAATAATAAATGTGTACCAAATAAAGAGGAATTCTCTCATAGGTGGTTTTACTATACATTGACTCCTTTCTCTGACGACAATTAGTTTGTGAGCCATTTAAATTAATTGATAGCAAAGTATAAAATGCTTTCAGTTTTTTCACCTTTTGTATTTATCTGGTAGGAACCTATGGAGCAGTGTCTTCACCATCTGTGTCGCCAAAGTCATCACAGTCTTCCCTTGAAGGTATTTAGTTTTTTACGTACTGTTTAATCCCTCTATGCCATTGTTTGTATGTATTCAAACAGTTAGCTGACCAGTTCTGTAACACTGCACCCATTTTTATTTGGATTAGAAAAAGACATAAATACAATTGAAAAACATATAAATAAGTACCGGTATATTGTTGAATTGAGATCCCCCACAAAAATAATTTTTTAAACCAGTTACTAACAAGCAAATTCAGAGAATTATGGTCCCCCGCTTTGGGGGTCTTATTGGTTGGGTTGCAACGCTTCCTGGCATATTGTAACTGTCTTTTCTGTCTAGAGAAGGCTTTATTGTTTATAGTAATATGTCAGTTGTATTTGTGAAGTCTAAACAGATTGACCTCATTAAATTATATGGAAAATTAAATCATGGCTGGTTTATTATGAGCAATGTATTACATAGGTCAGAATGTAGGTCAAAGGTCATGATGAAGGTCACAAGGTCAAAAATAGGGGTACTGATGGAAAGGGCTTGTCACAAGGAATACATATGTGAAATATGAGAGCACTACCTCTTATGGTTCAGAAGTTATGATAAAGATTAAAATTGTGGAAATGTAGGTCAAAGGTCATGGTGAAGGTCAAAAGGTCTTTATTTGGTACTGATGGAAAGGGCTTGTTGTAAGGAATACACATGTAAAATATGAAAGCAATACTTGTTATGGTTCAGAAGTTATGCTCAAAGTTAACATTTTGGAAATGTAGGTCAAAGGTCATGATGAACGTCACAAGGTCAAACATATGGGTACTGAGTGAAAGGGCTTGTCACAAGGAATACACATGTGAAATATAAAAGCCCTACCTGTAATGGTTCAAAAGTTATGATCAAGGTTAAAGTTTTCAAAATGTAGGTCAAAGGTCACGGTCAAAGGTCAGAAGGTCCAAAAATATGATACTGACGAAAAGGTCTTGTCACAATGAATACACATGTGAAATAAAAAAGCCCTACCGGTTATGGTTCAAAAGTTATGATCAAGGTTAATATTTTTAAAATGTAGGTCAAAGGTCAGGGTCAAGGTCACAAGGTCAAAAAAATTGGTATTGATGGAAAGGGGTTGTCACAAGGAATACACATGTGAAATATGAAAGCAGTACCTATTACGGTTCAGAAGTTATGACCAAGGTTAAAGTTTTTGTGACAGCGTGACGGAGGGACGGACGGACTGACGGACTGACGGACGGACTGACGAATGAGAAATAATAGTCCCCAGCTTTCGCTAAAAGCGGGGGACAAAAATATATTTTAATATTTGTGGACTATTACAGTGCAGCTACAGTGTTCAATTTGACCAATTGACTCAGTGTTGACCTAACTTGATCCAGTTTCAAACATGATAAACTTGCATGAAGATTGCATGACAAACTGTAGAGTGTTCCATGTAATATAAATAATATACAGTAATATATATAATACAAGTTCAATTGGTGTTTTTCTTAGGCAATCTTGGTGAAACTTGCAGTGTGACATTAACCCCATGGTGATTAACATTTACATATATTTTTAATCAATTCCATCCAACCATCCCTTTTGATATGGCTCACCAAAACCAATATCCATCCGTCTTTGACAGGGAAAAATTACTCCACATTACTGTGCTATACCTCAATTAGCAAAATCTGTCAAAGAACCATAGATTATTCAACAAATTGTCAAATTAACATTGTGCACATAGTTTTCTTGATCTGTGTGATATATATTACAAATATGTTAGTAACTAGAAAATTAGCAACCTTCAATTTTCTGAATAAAGTGGTCTATAATCTTGAGAGCTTCCAAGATATTGTAGTCAGACATATAACAGCTATTGAGTGGTCACAATAGCTCAGCTATACTTTGTGCTCATGTGAGCACAAACAAAACTGGAGGATGAAGTTATTTACCTCTTTTTGTGGCAACCACACTCTCTCCAGATATGTTTTTATGGGAGGTAAAAGGGATGATTGTTGTATGGCTTACAAGGATGTGTTAACTCTTTCCCTAATATAGACGCTTTCTGACGCCTCTGCAGCAGACAGCTTTTTGAAAACATAGTGACAAAAGAAGAAATTGCTCAAAACGAGCAATTTCTCCTTTTGCTACAATGTTTTCCACTTTTAGTCATAGGTTATCCATTCAATTATAAAGATTTTCCATTCTTTGACAAAAATATGTTCAAAGTCGTCTGCTGCAGAATTGTCATATATGAGGAAAAGGGTTGAGGTTAGCAACTGTGGCTGACATCCTTCATTTGTGAAGAGCTCCTATGGTTTAACCCTCCTCCTTGATACCGTAAAGCTTGTTTATGTATCCATCTCTTCCAGGCCTGCATGACATGGAAGTCACATAGGATTCCTCTTGCATCTTGAAATGTATGAAAAAATACATCTTGTACCACTATATATTAAACATGGACATATATATACAGTTGATAGTGAGTAAATGAAGCCCTGCTATATTAAAATCTTTCGGTCTTACATATTCTTATAATACTGTGCAAGAATAATAATCATACACTAAGTTTAATTCAAATTTATTAGATCACCTTTGCCACTAAATGCTCAAAGTGATCTAATCTGAACGTTCATTAAGTATGTCATAAACTTTTACCTTTAAACAACATCTCATAACCCACTGTACAAAGTTCAACTAAACTTCACAGGAATGCAAAGGTTGCAGAAAGTGGGGGAAATGAACAAACTTGCCAGATTCAAAGATAAAACGTAGCAATTTTCCATTAAGTCAACCTCAACAAAAATTGTTCAATCAAAATTGATTGGTTGAAAAACATAGCAGCCTGAGACAGGATGAATCAGAAAAGGGGCAAAATAATATTTTTACCTGCACTGGCCAGAATGCATGTATGTGATAACTTTTTGTTTTCGAAAAAATGATATGTCAGCACTTAGCAAATTGTGATGAATTTCACCAGCATCCTCTCAATGTAAAAATGCAATATGTCCTCAGAAGTAGACTGGACTTAAGATCCAATTCATTCACTCAAATTCGAGTCAATAGAAAAACAATCTTCCCCTCTTAAATATCTGGTCATTTTTAGTATAATTTAGTTGAAAATGTCTTTGACAGACTCTATACAAGATTCCTTCAAGAGGCACAGTATCGCTCCACTGCTATCAGGCAGACATTTAATTAATAAAGCCTTATTTATTAATCAAACCAGCCACATTGAAAGTTCAGCAAGTATTCAAATGATAAGTACCCAGCAATTAAGATTTAAGAAATTAACATAAATGCTCATAATTTGAATTGTATTCTCTCAGCATAACATTGACATAAGGTGGAATAAGTTTGCAATTAATATGGCTTTCTTTCATGCTTCTCCACCAAACACACAGGATTTATTACCTTGTCTTTTCAAATAAATGAGTTTTCTTTAGGTTCTCTGGTACATAATAACAAGGAGTTATAACTGTGTTTTTGAATTTTTCTTACCTGGAAAAAAATGGTCCATTGCAGTCATTTCGCTCTCATCCATATCCGTCACATAAAAGAGGGGTGACCACTCTGGATTGGCTTCGCCTATCAAACCAAGGGCTTCTTTTAGACTGTTGGTTGTTTCCCTTTCTGGTATGAAAATAACAACTACCTGGTGATCTACATTTGTTCTAACAGTCAAACAATATAATGGTAAGGCTTACCGTGATGTCCTGTAAGGTTGCATCCAGCAACGTCATGTTATTACCATAGCGAATCAGCAGCCTTTTCATCCATGCTGACTGATACACCAAAAGAAACTGTTGAAAATATAAATTAACACATGAAAGTTACAGCATATATATATATATACAGATGTTGATGGATACTTGTTACATTTTATTACCAATGGGGACTGAAGACATACAAATGATTATCTAACTCCCTTAACCCTTTCCCACATATAGACGCCTCTTTTGAAAGCATTTTGACAAAAAAAGATATTTTTCAAAACAAGCAATTTCTCCTTTTGCCACAATGTTTTCAATTTTTTTCAGTAAATATACCCTCATTTGTTAGGATTTTTAATGTTTTGATAGAGAATCAGGCCAGTGCTGAACAAAAAGGTTTCAATAAAGATATATATACATATAAGGAAAACAAGCCCCGGGCCCTTGGGGCCATGTTTTTCAACGGATCAGAATTATTTGAACAATCTTGGAAAAAGAGCAAGCAAGAAACATCTTTGCCAATTTATTTTTAAATCGGGCCAGTGCTTTTGTAAAAGAATATTTTTAATTCTTTTTAGATTTACTTTATATACATATAATGAAAACAAGCTCCACCCCCCTGGATCTGAATAATTTGAACAATCTTGGTATAGGTATCCCCACAGAACATTTGTTCAAATTTAATTTCAAATCAGACCAGTAATTTCTGACGCCTCAGCAGACGACTTTTGAAAACATTGTGATAAAAGGAGAAATTGCTCAAAACGAGCAATTTCTCCTTTTGCCACAATGTTTTTTCAACTTTTTTCAATTATTATACTTTCATTTATAAATGCAGATTTTCCACATTTTTGCTTAGATGTTTTCAAAGTCGTCTGCTTCAGATTTGTTGCTTATGGGAAAGAGTTAAAATCATCAGTCAATTATTCCTCAAAAAGTCCAGACTTCCAGAACGTTCGTCAGACCAGTCACCTGACCGACAGGTTATAAACAGGTCGGACTAAAAATCCTATCTCGTAGGGACAAAATGTCATGCACAACATTTAATTTAACCCTTTGATTGTCAAAAAATAGAAAATCACTATAATTGAATGGATTTAATAACCTATGACTAAAAGTGGAAAAACATTGAGACAAAAGGAGAAATTGGTAGTTTTGAGCAATCACAAAAATGTCAGAAATCATCTATATGAGGGAAAGGGTTAAGAAATGCCCTCTAAATTTCTTTTATTAATTCAAACTTCCTACGGTTGTTGGTCTGACAGGTGAGCATGAAGTCTTGCAGAAATATTTGGTGAGTCAAACTAAATGTCTGACAGGAGTCTAACAGATTGAGTTTGTTTACATTGAAAGTCTACAATGTAAACAAACTCAATCTGTATCGCAAATAAAAATATATTTTCGAACAAAAAATTATTATTTTAACTATCACTTTTGAAATAACAAATGCAAACTGCCAGTCCTTCAAAAAAAGACATCGCATATGCTTATTTTTGGCCTGGGGCTTTAGCCCATGGTCATAGTAGTAATACTATTTTTTTTGGAGTTGGCAGCCTGCCAATTGCTGTTAGCACCAAACACCGCACGAGAAACTGCGTGAGAAAAATAGTTCATCATGGATTCAACAAAACTGCATTTAAAAGATTAGGATCTCCCCCATAAATATCATTTTAATGTTGTTGGAACATCAGTGAAAAACTTAAGGCTTGAGTACTCCAATATAAGTTTAAGAAATGCTTTAGAAATTAATGCGCCGAGAGGTCAAATATGGACGCCTGTTAACATTATTAACATTCGCGAAGAGGAACGGAAAGAAGTCACGTGAAATCATACAGTGGCGGATTAAATTAATGGTAAACAACGAAAAAGCGTGGCAAATGTAGTGGTGGATTTAGCGGGGGCCCATATGGCATGTGCCAGACTCCCACCACCCCATGAAAGAAGTCACATGAAATATACAGTGGCGGATTAGCCAGGGGGCTGTAGGGCCCGTGATTCGAAAAATCCAACTTTCCATCAGCTGTCAGCACTGCAGTGCTTTTATTAATTTGTTATTATCCTGCATACGCGTCCTTCAAAAAGAAGACATCGCATAATTATGCTCATTTTTCATACGCGACGACTTTCCAAAACGTGCAAAAAAGGCATCTCTAATTTCCGACCATGAATCTGGTCAGAAATTTGGCGATCCTTCCAGGGTCGAATCTGGTGAACGTAATGTTTGTCACACCAAAATACGAATATTGGACAACATTTAACAATTTATCTATCGTATAAAGTAAACACAAACGGTCTTACTCACATTTTTGTGTGTTTTAATCCCATTTTAATCCACCTCTTAGAGGCCTGACGTTTAATTACTCACAATGTGCTCGAATTGAACCAAGGATAACCAAACACGGTATTGCGGGTATTGTGGTTTAGGTACTCCAAAACGGATATTTAACGAAATAGTTATGTATATATATCTTATTCAAGCATATCTTTATACCGATTTCGTCTGGTTTATTTAACCGGAAACAAATTTGTTACAGATTTTAAATTTTTCGCCATTGCGAATTGAAGTTTGATAGATTAAAGTGGTAAAGAGGTAAGCTGCATAATTTTTAGGCTCAAATTAATATAATTATAATTATGAATATGGGTATTTTATCGTTGCGATACAGCCAAGTAATCCTTAGCGGATTACTTTAATGTTCAAGACATGCTAACTTATTTATTAGACAAAATTATTGTGTATAAATTGGCAGGTAAGTTATTTAAACACGCAATAAAAATAATGCTTGTCGGACTTCAAATTCATCCGTATCATCTGAACGTATGATGCAAGTGTTTACGTGACCCAGTTATTTCTACCTTGTTTTGAAGAGAACATGTGTTTTTCGCGGCAACAGCTAGCGATCTTAATTATGTTAGTTATTTATTTTGACATTTTATGAAGGACAAATACATACACCTATTGAAATATAACCAATCATTCTCATTTGTTTTTGCATGTTTACACTGAAACGATAATAGAATAGCTAGGTGAGTTACCATTAGCTGATCACCACTTTGTTTCCATGACTGAGTCTGAGGGGTTTTCTCAAAATTTTATTTTCGACAATTTAGCCATTCCCGAAGTTGCTAGTGATTAAATCAGAAATCTATCAATACAAATCTGAAGTTAGATAAAACATAACTTGTACAATAAAAGCAGAAGTTTTGACAGCTAAAATGTTGCTTGAGATGACGGGGGGGATAAATGTATACAAGAAAACAGTTATAAAAATAATACACAATAAGCGTGTTTATCTAGTGTTAAAGCATAATACAATTATGCTGTTTATGGGATATAGATGATTTCAGGTATGTCACAGAAAACTAACATTCTCTTATTTCCGAATAGTGAAGCCGTGATCATACTGTATACGTACATACTGATCCGGATCTTCATTATTATGAAATAAGGAAATGTTTTTTTTCTTGTGACATACCGGAAATACAAGAAACAGTTATAAAAATAATACACAATAAGCGTGTTTATCTAGTGTTAAAGCATAATACAATTATGCTGTTTATGGGATATAGATGATTTCAGGTATGTCACAGAAAACTAACATTCTTATTTCCGAATAGTGAAGACCGTGATCATACTGCATACGTACATACTGATCAGGATCTTCATTATTATGAAATAAGGAAATGTTTTTTTTCTTGTGACATACCGGAAATCATCTAATAAACACTATAATTAGATAAGCACTAGATTATGAGACAATTGTACTTGACCGCCTCGATGGTGTTGTGGTAGAGCGTCCACCTCGGGTACGGGAGGTCACAGGTTTGATCCCTGGTCGGGATAAATGGACCAGTAGGACTGGTAACTAACCCAGGAAACTCCGTGATATAACATAAACAAGAGGGCCATGATGGCCCTGGAATCGCTCAACTGATTTTTTCACTTTAGCTATATAAGCCCCGCCCCCTGGCAGCCCTAGTTTTCGACCAATCAACTTGGCTTGAAGGAATCTGATAGTGGGTCACTTAAGGAACATTTCTACAAAATTATTTGAAAATCTGCCAACCAGTTAGGGAGAAGAAGATTTTTTAAGTTTTCACTATAGCCATATAAGGCAAAATAGCCCCGCCCCCATGGCGGCCATGTTTTTCGATCAATCAACATGGCTTGAAGGAATCTGATAGAGGGTCATCTAAGGAACATTTCTACAAAATTATTTGAAAATCGGCCTGACACTTTCGTCGGAGAAGATTTTTTAAGTTTTCACTATAGCCATATAAGGCAAAATAGCCCCGCCCCCTGGCGGCCATGTTTTTCGACCAATCAATATGGCTTGAAGGAATCTGATAGAGGGTCATCCAAGGAACATTTCTACAAAATTATTTGAAAATCTGCCAACCAGTTCTGGAGAAGAAGATTTTTAAAGTTTTTTTCATTTCGTTGCCATGGAAACCAGAATTATGCATGGATCCCAAAAATTTTAAGGAATTCTGGTGAGGTCAATGTGGGGATGCTTCCTGTGAAGTTTCATCCCAATTGACCCACTGGTTACTGAGGAGAAAAAGTTGACGGACGACGGACGATGGACGCCGGACAAAAGGCCATCACAATAACTCACCCTGAGCACTTCGTGCACAGGTGAGCTAAAAATGTTGAAAGGGGCTTTTAACACCAAACAATAAACATTTACTTGCTGTGTAACTTAAGATGATTTCAGGTATGTCACAGAAACTGTGGAAATAAAATAATGCTAGTTTTCTGTGACATACCAAATCATCTTTTTTCCATATATTAAACAGCATTTATATTACTTTTAAAAACACTAGATAAACATGCTTATTGTGTATACATTGTATATGCCTCATTGAACTGAGTGTGTTTTTATAACAGTTATGTACATTTTATCTCACCACGATTTGTTTGTTTGTTTTGTTTGTTTGGAGTTTAACGCCGCTTTCAACAGCTTTGGTCATATCACGGCGGTCAGTGCACCTACCCATGTTTTCCTGGCTTTCCCACACCAGTACTTACACAACATTCTTTCGAAGCCACTGACTACTTTCTCACATAGATCAACCACGATTTGTATCCTCAAGCATCCGTAATTCGTGAGTGTAAGGCTTCAAAGACAAAATATGCAGAAGGCTTAGTGAATGATACGAAATTTCATGTCTTATCTGAAAGATTTATTTATTTCCTCCAAGTTTCGAGCAAAAAATTCTTTAAAAACTAATAATTCACAAAAAAAATAATCTTGAATACACATGTGTTCAACAAGTCAGAAGCCGAAATTGTTATCCTATTTTCGTGACGTCATTATTTTGGCACTTTGCAGTTTCCATAAAGACAACACACACAAAAAATATTTATTTTTTAAAAGGGGCAATAGGTCGTAACATATTGAAAACTAAAAAACTGAAGTAATTAAACATTTTATATAGTTTAAATCAATTAATTTGAAATTATCCTTGATATAAATATGAACTTTTTTTTTTTTAATTACTCAACTTTGAATCTTCGTTAAACTTATTTTCCTTTCTCATTTTTTATCCCACTGTATCAACCTAAAGGGTTTGCATGGATGTTTGGACCCTCTAAGCATCCTATATTTATATCATCACAAAGATCAATACAGATTTCAAAATTGCCATATTTCTAATGGGATATTATTTAAAATATTTTAGTTATTTTACATCTCTATGCGTAAGCACCTTTAGGAATGTGAAATCCAATGAAAAATTGCATTGACCTAACTAGGTCAAACAAATCACATGACCCTTAGGCCTAGCCGCCATTTTGTAAACAACAAAATACCCTTTTTACGGTAAATTTTCATGTCCGATTTTTCCACTTTTTGGGGTTTAAACTGTTCTTTAAATTTGGTATATAAAAAATAAGGGTATTTTGGCTAGTCCTCCCATGACAACAATTAACAAAACTGTTTAAGATTTTATTGTTGAAATATGTCAGCAAATACATTGGCCATTGGGAAATAATTTAACAGTTCCAAATCGGCTGCAAGGACAAAGTCACGTGATATAAGCCCGAAAATAGTGACGTCACGAAAAAGGGAAGCTAACGAAAATGGAATGTCCAACGATATATGACACCCTACCTTTACATACGTCTAATATAGTTGTGTTTACGATTCTAAGTGTCATGAATTGATGTACATGAATGGGTCCGTTTTTAAAATCCTGAAATCTTGGAGAAAAGTATAATTCGTGAGTGTGTGCTCTTGTGTAACACGTTTGTGGTTAATCCCAAACCTATTCAGCTTCTTATTTTTAGAAAAATCGATTTGAACTTTTTTAAATGAATTTCTTCCCTCTGGATAGAAATGCCACTTTAACTTGACTGTAGCTGTCAAGGATATAAAAGGCATAATAACGTGAATCGAGTCGGCCAGATACATGATATGGATAATTTGAACAGAGTGTTTAGACTTCGGTTGGCCAATACATGACAGATGATAAAACGAGAAACCGAAAGTCGATTTGGACGATCAGACACGTATCCTCAATAATGATACAAATCACATCTAATTTTTCTTACGATGACTGGAATTGGTAAACACGCCAGTGCAGAGTTATGTGTGTGTTTTTATAAACAAGTAAGGATAGTTGACAACAATAACTTACCGAACCACAACTGCAAATTGCAAAAATAATTTAAATTTCTTTCATTTAGTTATTCCGGAAGTTGTTGTTTGTTGTAGTCTCACTGAGATCTCGCGGATTTTAAAAGAAAATTAGCGGGAAAATAAAGATTGCGCAACATCTAACTACACATGAATGCTGGATACAATGGCTAGTTATCGGAAACAATTTTAAGCCCTAAACATTAACTTAGAAATAAGAATATCACTTATAAATTACGCCAAAAGTCGATTTGACGGTAAAAAAATATTAAGACAGAAAATGTTAAAAATCGTACTTCAAATTATAGAATTAAGATTAAAAAGACATGTGAAGCGAGTTCGGTGCACGTCAACATGATACATCAGCCGAAAATTCAATTTCCAATGAAACGAATCTTTGGAGGGCAGAATCAAACAAAGTTAGTCAAAGTTTTTCCACCGAAAAAGTTGGTAAAGGAAAAAGTCTATCGCCAAAAGAATATTCGATCAATAGCAGACGACGGCAATAGACTTTTACACTATAATATGAAGTAAATGTTACATTATAAAATGGAGTACAGGGGCGTAGCTCCCTTTAGGCACTGTAGGCACGTGCCTACACATTTTCTCAAAATGCTCCAAAATGCAGCAACGGCGATAGACATCTGCGTAATGTATCGACCAGATCAGCCTGCGCTGTCCGCGCAGACTAATCCGGCAGACACATTCCGTCTTAGGGGGGATAGATGTATAGAGTAGTGATTCCTAAAACAAAAATATCCCCAGGAAGCGAAAAGTGTCTATCCGGGTAGGCCTGTGTGGCATGCTTAGGCTGATCCGGGTCGATAGGACTACTTTACGCCAGGGTCTTTCAAATAATACTAATTGAGTATTGCAAAGCTACGCCCCTACTATTCAAAGGAATGTGTATCGGTCAACTTATTATTTCTAATTGATTACGTAATGTATTGCCCTCTTTGTAAGGGGATGGAGCGATAAACTTTAGTCTAGCTCACACGTTTGTGTTCTTATTCTATTTCCTCCATTCACATTTGTGATTTACATAACAACACACATTACATATGTTCAGAACGAAAGCATGTCTTTTGCAGAACTCTATTTTAATGACAGGAATATCTGTAAACATTATACAACAACTACAGCTGTCAAACACCAACAGGTAGGGTATGTTCGGGTCCTATATTACATATACAATGACAATATCGAAATTCACAAACAAGCGTACGTATGTATATCTGCAAGTCCATGTATAATTCATATGAAATGGTGTAGGGACTATTAAGTCTTCACTGAATATATATTTATCTATAAGACAAGAACAGCTAGGTACAAGTCGATGCTTTAACAGACAAAATAAATTTAAAGATGCATAGAATAAATGCGACACAGTTTAGTCCCTGTTGCGACACTTTTCAGTGTGACAATAGAAATATATATTATTATATTTTTTTTAGCAAGAATAGTATTGGTATCTATTACTATACTCATATATATTGCCATGCCCATTTATATATAAGGGAGACCACTTCTCAGGCCTTAGATGGGACAGGTTAGTTTGAAAATAAGCTATTTATCAGTTTGCCTCCCTTTAACTGGTAGTGTGCTTTTCTATTTGTCTACTATCGCAAACGCTTTGGCGCGAATCTAGGAACCATCTAGTTTACTTATTTAGGTTCTTATGAAAAGAAAACACGACATATTCACCCCAAGAAGATGTCGATAAACCGGTATTACGGACACTAGAATAAAAGATGCAGTCCTTAAAAATTGCATAAAGCGAGGGCGATGTATGGTAGCTGATCTTACTGTTGGCAACTCTGCTACTATAGCAAGTAGTCTGACACTCCCAGATGGAATACTTATTACAGCTTAAGTACACATGGACCTTTCGGCGGTATGATATTAACGGGTGTTTGTTTCATAAGCGATGACAGAAGCATTTCCTATCTACTTATAGCACTGAAAGTCAGCATTTGAGAAAAAGGGTGCGTTTATCACTCCGTCTCAACCATTTTGTACATTACACTTAATCGAGTGTGTTTGAATATAGAACAATCAAACAATGGCTTCTCTGATACTAGTAATGTAAGTATTATATTAAACCCAATCTGCACACTTCCCGGTCGTGATATTTGAACGATTTACCTCATAACCCATTTTCTTTTAACAACTTGCATTCGAGTCCCAGTTGCTCAGTCGGTAGCGACGTGGGTTGTCAATCCAGGGGTTGTGAGTTCGAACCCCAGCTCGGTCAACATTCTTACCGATCTTTGACAAAAGACATTGCGACAAGCGTCATTCGTCTTTCACCGATGGCCGAACAATATATGTGGAAAAGCAACCAGTTGCTTGGACACATGTTGTGTTGATTACTGGTGTGAGAGAGCAAGGACACGCATGGGTAGTTGAACTGGTCTTCATGATATGAATGAAAATGTGTTGCAAACGGTGTTAAACCACAATCAATCTTCAATCTACATTGAAAAGATATGTACGTAATAGAACGGCCATGTATCTAACACGATCTAAAACAACAAATCCGAATCAAGTGCAAACTATGTAAGCATGCATTTAGCTTTCTTATTCTAATTTTATGGCGTGAATATGTATCGTAACATAGGCGAATACTTTTAAAATAAATGGCGTCATTTTATATCAAGCGGGTATCAATGAATATACAGCCATCAATCAGACTAATGATATATGAAAGAGAATCAAACATTATAAAACAACAATGTTTAGCTTAAAACGTTCGCTTGCCTATGATGATGCATTTTGTTATGCTATTATATCCACCATACATATATTAAAGTATGGGAGACACAGCCTTTAATAAAGAAGAGGCACATGCATACGGCGTTCCTAAGACGAGCAGTAGTGTATTTGCGTACAGTCAGACGGACATATACCTGTACATTTATTGTTTGGTAATGCTATATATAATATAGACATGTGAGCCGTCCCGCGAAAAAAACCACAACACTATGGCCTCTGCGTAATGTATATCGTAATGACACATTCCGTCTCAGGGGGATAGAGGTATAGAGTAATGATTCCTGAAACAGAAAATCCACAGGAGACGAAACGCGTCAGTTCGGGTTAGCCTGTACCATAATGTTGGTTTTCTCGCGGGACGGCTCATATCAATACATCTGCGTAATGTATCGACCAGATCAGCCTGCGCTGTCCGCGCAGACTGATCCGGCCGACACATTCCGTCTAAGGGGGGATAGATAGAGTAGTGATTCCTGAAACAGAAAATCCACAGGAGGCGAAAAGTGTCTGCCCGGGTAAGCCTGCGCGGCATGCTTAGGCTGATCCGGGTCGATACTCTACGCAGAGTTCAGAATGTTGGTTTTCTCGCGGGACGGCTCATATCAATACATCTGCGTAATGTATCGACCAGATCAGCCTGCGCTGTCCGCGCAGACTGATCCGGCCGACACATTCCGTCTAAGGGGGGATAGATAGAGTAGTGATTCCTGAAACAGAAAATCCACAGGAGGCGAAAAGTGTCTGCCCGGGTAAGCCTGCGCGGCATGCTTAGGCTGATCCGGGTCGATACTTTACGCAGAGTTCAGAATGTTGGTTTTCTCGCGGCACGGCTCATATGTCACTTGCAGCGATTTCCAATCTCCTGGTGTTGCCTTTTTCACAACATTGGCATTAATTTATCATTACATCGATTGCGAAGCAAACTTTCAACTTATATTAATCACTCTCGATATCTGCTTCCTGGAGACTTAACCAGTACTCGCGCCGTTTGTGTGTAAAAATCCCAAAGTCAGGACCCGCTTATCACGGGACTCGAACCAGGGACCTTTGATATGAGAGGCCGACGCTCTACCTCTGCACCACTGTCTCCCACTAATGGCATTAATGCCGAGTGCGAGGGTAAACAACGTCATCAAACAACAATCGATGCTTTAACAGACAAAATGAATTAAAAATGCATAGAATAAATGCGACACAGGTAAAGTGTTTCTCTTGGATGATCTCAAAATGGTCTGCGATGTCTCGAACAGAGTTTCGAACATCAGTGTTGCTATTTATTTCACATTTCTCAATTGATTACGTTTGATTCCTCAGAATTTGAAAGTATTATCGTCAATTTTCATTAAAGTCACGGGCAATCAACCAAAACAGTGGAATGTTGATTCCTAAAATTGACACGTGATGAAGAGGGAATTTCATCAATGGGCAGGGGGAATACGTACCGAAGAGGTTTATAACTTTAGTCCCTGTCGAGATACCCTGCAGTGTGACAATATAAATATATACATGTATTATATATTTGTTTTTAGCAAGAGAATAGTATGGTTATCTATTACTATGCTCATTCTAAGGATATATAAGGGAGACCACTTCTCAGGCCTTAGATGGGACAGGTTAGTTTGAACATACACTATTTTATCAGGTTGCCTCCCTTTAACTGGTATATGTGCTATCGAGGGCGATGTATGGTAGCTGATCTTACTGTTGGCAAAGGCACTGGTAGTAATAGCATGTAGTCTCACACTCGCAGAGAGAATACTAATAAGAGCTGAAGTACACATGGACCTTTTGGCGGTATGATATTAACGGGTGTTTGTTTCATAAGCGATGACAGAAGCATTTCCTATCTACTTATAGCACTAAAAGTCAGCATAGTTTCTGCATTTGAGAAAAAGGGTGCGTTTATCTACCTTATCGAGTGTGTTTGAATATATTATCAAACAATGAGTTATCTGATACTAGTAATGTCAGCATTATATTATTTAAACCCAATCTGCACACTTCCTGGTCGTGATATTTGAACGGTTTACCTCATAACCCAATTTTTAAAAACATGCATCCGAGTCCCAGTAGCTCAGTCGGTAGCGACGTTGGTTGTCAATCCAGGAGATGTGAGTTAGAACCCCAGCTCGGCCAACATTCTTACCGATCTTTGACAAAAGACATTGCGACAAGCGTCATTCGTCTTTCACCAATGGGCGAACGGTCTATGTGGAAAAGCAGCCATATTGTGTTGATTACTGGTGTGAGGGCCAGGAAACGCATGGGTAGGTGAACTGGTCGCCGTAATATGAATGAAATTTTGTTGAAAACGGTGTTAAACCCCAATCAATCTTCAACCCAAATTGAAAATACCTCTACGGAATAGAACGGCAATGTATTGGAAAAGCGAGAAAATGATCATAAATAATAACATCTCCTCGTTTTACAACGTTGAAAAGTCGGTCGATACAGGAGATCTGGACCCAAATCGGTCTGGCTAAGGATTGGACTAAATACATGTTTACCATAAATCTGCCATCTTTTTTGTTATGTTAATACTTCAAATTGTATAAGGCGA
The DNA here is from genome assembly GCA_031761405.1 of Serripes groenlandicus. Lineage (NCBI taxonomy): Eukaryota > Metazoa > Mollusca > Bivalvia > Cardiida > Cardiidae > Serripes > Serripes groenlandicus. Next base: position 122,158,376 of record JASEVX010000003.1, on the reverse strand, counting down.
CCTCGAACCTGTATACGAGTGGTTAAGATCAGTTTAAAAAAGATAACGTAAACATTTCACGTTGAGATAAGATGTACCCCGTCTAAATTATTGTACGCCTCACCCTTTGCTTTGACTGAACGATTACACGTTTTACCTGTTTACTGAAGGTTTTATAAAAATGTAATAGTTATTGTCTTATTCTGCTTCTCGTTTAAACATTTATAAAGACTTCAGAGTTACTGGTGCTTGACAACGTTTTTAACAAGTTTTCAGTTATATGGCGTTTCCAGAGTAAGTTACCATTACTACTGGTATTTTAATGCTGTCACCAGGGAGTCAATATAAATGCTGACCCCCACACTAATAAGTGAAATACATTACTATCATTGACTAGGTCTTTGGTTTGATCTGGACGGGGTCGAACTTCCTATACCACACGCACCAGAGGCGTCACTACAACTCCAAGGAGGTCCATGGGGAACTGGGATGTTCAGATTAATCGTCAGACATTTGTTTATTTGAAAAACGCAACTTGTATCGACTGTGTTTGTTTCTTAGTGAATATCTCTTATCAGCCCTGTGTTCCATAGTAAACACAACGTAAACACGTTTTGTCTATGGAGCGGAACGAAACCTACCTGCCCTGTGTTCCATAGTAAACACAACGTAAACACGTTTTGTCTATGGAGCGGAACGAAACCTACCTGTATTATGCATGTACTCCCTTCAAACAGGTTTGGTTTACCGACTAATGCACGGATTATCGACGAAACCTATATAGGTTTCGCAAAACAGGTTTTGGGTTTGGTGACTATGTAACACAGGGATGATGTGTTGCGTTCAAACGCATTTTATATTTTTGAAGGAGTCACAAATTTGATAAAGTTCGTCTACTAAAATAAAATGAAATAATCTATCCCCTGTATTATACAGTCATTAGTTAGGTAATAAAGATTTGGATAGACAGTTAGGCAATATAGTTATCTTTATAGACCACTTCGTAAATAAAAGCCCTAACTCTAACCCTATCCCGAATCCTAACCCTTTTCCAGGCTGGTGAGTCCAATTGTATTTGATTACAAATGTAACAGCGTTAACAGATGATTTGAAACGTATTTTATTCCTTTTATCAATTGTAGAACGTATCATTTTTAATTTGAAAATGAAAAGTATAGAATATACGCTATTAACTTATACAACATATCATACAACACGTATTTATACATGACATAAAGCAAATCAAACACGGTTACATCAAGTAAGAATGTTATTTTTCTTATACTGTATACTGATAATGCTTTATTAGTTGTAAAACGTGAAATTTTAAGATTGATAATGTAAACGTTTCAAACAGCTAGCTTCCAAGAATGTACAGTACCGGCAACTGCGAATGTTGTAAATAGTTAGAAAGATGTCTATTACAGGGGCCATTACAAACCCTTTGAATAAGCGTTTGCTATAAAGCATGAATTGATGAAAGTTATGCAGACGACTCATAACATATTGTTAATTTAAAATGTAATCTAGAAAAAAAATATGGTAAAATAATATCTTGGCATATTTTCTAGACAGAAATAGTACCCACTGACTGCCTAAAACTCTTCGAGACGATCCCCAGCTTTTGAAGCAGTCTTATGTAGAGTTACAGTTAGGCATTATATGTTCGTCTGTGTGAAACTTCCGGGTTGAAGCTCAAGTGACAAATCTCGACAAATCTTGGCGTAGATAATGAAACGTACTTCTATCAATAGGTGCCCATTGATTGCGCACTTCGCATTATATTGTTTTCCTTATGATCAGGAAGTTTTACAGTTTCCTATTACTCATAGTGATCAACATTGAAACCTACCCTTTTTCATATAATGTCAGTTACCTTCTTAAACATGCTCTCAAGTTTATTATGTTCTGTCGACAGAGTAGAATGCATCTATAAGCATGTCAACGTTTTGTCGAACATGCCTGACAGTTGTTTATTTACACATTTGGACGATTGGTTCAGTTGACCTACTTAAAAAACCACATTGTAAAACATGCGTTCTTTTGAAGTAATTTATATTTTCCTTTGTTTGATAGACCCCGTTTCTTAACCCTTTCCCTCATATAAACGCTTTCGGACGCCTCTGCAGCAGACGGCTTCTTGAAAACATAGTGACAAAAGAAGAAATTGCACAAAACGTGCAATTTCTCCTTTTGCCACAATGTTTTCCACTTTTTGTCATAGGTTATCCATTCAATTATGGAGATTTTCTATCTTTTGACAAATTACGTTCAAAGTCGTCTGCTGCAGAATTGCCGTATGAGGGAAAAGGTTAAAAATGAGGAGGATCTCGAACAACCTTTATCGCTACGACCACCGAACACTTTTGAAATGTTCATTCTTTTTAAATGCCGGGGAGCTTGAAATACGGAAGTAAAAATAACTCACTTTAGTCAAATCTAATGACTGCACCACACAATTGCATATTAGTATATATTGACAATACTTTGATTATTCTAGTAGTTCATACCAAATTTGAGAAATGTATCACATATAATTCGAGTTTGTTAAAAGCTCTAATTGTCATTTATGTAAATGAACAAAGGTTCATCAAGAAATTAACAATTTTGAATAGCATGGGTTTTATTACATTTTGTTGTAGTCAAACCCCAAACAGGGAATTTACATTTTCGACACGCCACTCTTAAGTGCGCCAAGTTACATATTTAATCGATATTGGGAAAACAGGGGGATTCCCCACATCTTTCTCAGCTGTTCTAAACGCACGGTCGATTTGTCTACAAGGTTTTGCATTGTATCATGTCATCTTCAAAGATGTTTATCGTTGCATGACATTTTCTACAGTTTTACAATGTTCACCGCCTCCATGGTGTAGTGTAAGAACGTCTGCCGCGGGTGCAAGAGGTTATGGGTTCAATCCTCGAACGGGTCAAAGTTTTACTGGTAGAAATGTCTTTCACGCATTGGCGCTTGGATTATTGGGTTACGAACTTACGACTGTCTTACTGCTGTCAGGTTAAACGGACAAGTAGTAGCCTACTGATAACCTACCCAGGAAACGATGTTATATAACTGGACCGCGTTTTATCAAAGGTCCTAAGGCCGGTCTTAGTTAGGACTGGGGCATTAGGACCGTGTTGATAAAACGGTCTTATTGTCAGTCCTAAGTGCCGTCGTAAGTATCGGTCCTAGCTAGGACGGTCCTAATTAGGACCATATTGATAAAACGGCCCCCTGATGTTTATAGAAAGCGACGTAAAACTCAATATAAACAAACAATAGTTGCAGTCCTTTTAGGATCTGTTTACGATTTCTTGACTACGATTTGACATTGTGTTGTTAAAAATTAAATTTTAAAACAAAAACGTTCAACATCCGTACCTTTGCAGCAAATCATACTTATTCGGAGTGCTATAGAGTCTTAATTGAAGATGTAGTTGAGAAGAGTAAACAACAACATCACCACTGTGACCTACATATGTCGTCGATATAATATAGTACCTCTACATGTATGTAGGGCACACACCATCAGAAACAGATGGGAAAAAGTCTTTTGAAGTCGGTCAATTAGTTTAGTCAATGTGATCCGGTTACAACGGGAGAGGTTAATCGTACTTGTTTACCCTTTGTCACATGTATACGCTTTCAGGCACCTCTGCAACAGACTATGTTTTAAAACATTGTGACAAAAGAGGAACTGCTCATAATGAGCTATTTCCCCTTTTGCCTCAACATTTTCAACTGTGTTCAATAATTGTTTTTTCATTTAAAGATAATTCCAAAAATTATGCAGCTATGATTTTAACTCTTTTAGCGCCATTTGGCAAGATTGAGATTTTTTGCAAACAATATAGATTCAGGTGAGTCAGCTCGAACAGAGCTGTCTCACCAGAAACAGCATTGTTTGCCTTAAAGTCATCAAAATATTCAAACAATCTTATTATATATGATAAATGGAGACGCCTAAATTTGACTATGGAAGAGTCTTCTTTAAACATGTCGGCGCTGAAAGAGTTAAAGTCGTCTGCTTCAGAGTTACTGTTGTAGTTGTTGTAAAGGGTTTCTATTGTTTATCCAAAAGTACGGGTCACTAATATCTAGAGGGGCAAAGATGAAGTTTAGGACTATCACAGTGGAAAATACAATTGAGCCGTCTCGCGAGAAAACCAGCAGTGTGGTATCTGCGTAAAGTGTCAACCCGTATCAGCATAAGCATGCCGCGCATGCTAATCCGGCCATACACTTTTCGCATCCTATGGATTTTCTGTTTCATGAATCTCTACTCTAACATCTATCCCCCTTAGCCGGAATGTGGCGGCCGGATCAGTCTGCGCGGACAGCGCAGGCTGATCTGGTCGATACATTACGCAGATGCCATTATGTTGGTTTTCTCGAGGAACAGCTCAAGATGACCTTGTGTGATTGTGAATAACTTTGTTATCAGATTAACAATGGCGTGTGTTTTTACTAAAAAAACACATTTGACCGGGTTATGTATAAAGGAGTAGTGTTGCCCAACTAACAAACAGAAGCCAGCTCTTGTTAGCCAATACAGTCTCAGTTACACTCTAATATACCACTTTAGATAACTGTCATACCCCATTTCGCCTGACGGGTTTCGATTGTGTGAGATGTTAGTAGAACTAATTATTTGTGCAATGCAATAATACAAAACATACTTTTAAGTCACAATTGCGTCGTGTGCAAAATCGTTAATTACGATTCCCCAACAAAGTTGGGAATCGTATTGTTTTTCTATTGTTTTTTATTATTATTCTTTATTTTCCTATCCAAACTTAGTGTCCAGAGCAATACTCATAAACTACTTGATGGAATTGATTGAAACTTTGCAACATAGATGGATGGCAATGTGAAGTTGTGCAGTTTGCAAGAATGATAACTCTGAGCCACTTTTTTGCAAAGTTATCTCCCCTTTTTCAATATTTAAATCAATTTTTGTCCGAGCGATAACTTGTGAACGAATAGTCAGATATTATTGAAACTTGGAACATTGATAGATGACACTGTTAAGGTGTGAACCTCTCAAGAATTATAACTCTGGGCCACTTTGTTGCAAAGTTATCTCCCCTTTTTCAATATTTTAATAATTGTGTGATTTGAGCTTGTATAACTCGATAACGAAAAGTGATAGAGACTTGAAACTTAGTACAAGTGTTTCCAATCAAGTGATACTACTTTCTCATTAGCGCATGACCGAATACTCGTTTCTGATTGGTCGATTTTTCGGAATTGTATAACTCGAAAGCGACAATTGATAGAGACTTGAAACTTAGTACATGTGTTTCTAATCAAGTAGTACTACTTTCTCAAGTGTACTAGCGCATGACCGAATACTCGTTTCTGATTGGTCGATTTTTCGGACACGTATAACTCAAAAACGACAAGTGATAGAGACTTGAAACTTAGTACATGTGTTTCTAATCAAGTAGTACTACTTTATCAAGTGTATAAACGCGTGACCGAATACTCGTTTCTGATTGGTCGATTTTTCGGAATTGTATAACTCAAAAACGACAAGTGATAGAGACTTGAAACTTAGTACATGTGTTTCTAATCAAGTGGTACTACTTTCTCAAGTGTATTGCGCATGACCGAATACTCGTTTCTGATTGGTCAATTTTTCGGAATTGTATAACTCAAAAAAGACAAGTGATAGAGACTTGAAACTTAGTACATGTGTTTCTAATCAAGTAGTACTACTTTCTCAAGTGTATTAGCGCATGACCGAATACTCGTTTCTGATTGGTCGATTTTTCGGAATGGTATAACTCAAAAACGACAAGTGATAGTGACTTGAAACTTAGTACATGTGTTCCTAATCAAGTGGTACTACTTTCGCAAGTGTATTAGCGCATGACCGAATACTCGTTTCTCATTGGTCAATTTTTCGGACTTGTATAACTCAAAAACGACAAGTGATAGAGACTTAAAACTCAGTACATGTGTTTCTAATCAAGTAGTTCTACTTTCTCCTTAGTACATGTGTTTCTAAGCATGTAGTACTACTTTCTCAAGTGTACTAGCGCATGACCGAATACTCGTTTCTGATTGGTCGATTTTACGGACATGTATAACTCAATAACGACAAGTGTTAGAGACTTGAAACTTAGTACAAGTGTTCCCAATCTAGTAGTACTACTTTCTCAAGTGTATAAACGCGTGACCGAATACTCGTTTCTGATTGGTCGATTTTTTCGGAATTGTATAACTCAAAAACGACAAGTGATAGAGACTTGAAACTTAGTACAAGTGTTTCTAATCAAGTGGTACTACTTTCTCAAGTGTATAAACGCGTGACCGAATACTCGTTCCTGATTGGTCGATTTTTCGGAATTGTATAACTCAAAAACGACAAGTGAAAGACCCTTGAAACTTAGTACATGTGTTTCTAATCATGTGGTACTACTTTCTCAAGTGTATTAGCGCATGACCGAATACTCGTTTCTGATTGGTCAATTTTTCGGACTTGTATAACTCAAAAACGAATACTCCCCTTTTTCAATATTTTAATAATTGGGTTATTTGAGCGTGTATAACTCGATAACGAAAAGTGATAGAGACTTGAAACTTAGTACAAGTGTTTCCAATCAAGTAGTACTACTTTCTCAAGTGTACTAGCGCATGACCGAATACTCGTTTCTGAATGGTCGATTTTTCGGACACGTATAACTCAAAAACGACAAGTGATAGAGACTTGAAACTTAGTACATGTGTTTCTAATCAAGTAGTACTACTTTCTCAAGTGAATTAGCGCATGACTGAATACTCGTTTCTGATTGGTCGATTTTACGGACATGTATAACTCAATAACGACAAGTGATAGAGACTTGAAACTTAGTACATGTGTTTTTAATCAAGTGGTACTACTTTCTCAAGTGTATTAGCGCATGACCGAAAACTCGTTTCTGATTGGTCAATTTTTCGGACTTGTATAACTCAAAAAAGACAAGTAATAGAGACTTGAAACTTAGTACATGTGTTTCTAATCAAGTAGTACTACTTTCTCAAGAATATTAGCGCATGACCGTCTACTCGTTTCTGATTGATCGATTTTTCGGAATGGTATAACTCAAAAACGACAATTAAGTGATAGTGACTTGAAACTTAGTACATGTGTTTCTAATCAAGTAGTTCTACTTTCTCCTTAGTACATGTGTTTCTAATTATGTAGTACTACTTTCTCAAGTGTACTAGCGCATGACCGAATACTCGTTTCTGATTGGTCGATTATTCGGACACGTATAACTCAAAAACGACAAGTGATAGAGACTTGAACTTTAGTACATGTGTTTCTAATCAAGTAGTACTACTTTATCAGTGAATTAGCGCATGACCGAATACTCGTTTCTGATTGATCGATTTTACGGACATTTATAACTCAATAACGACAAGTGTTAGAGACTTGAAACTTAGTACAAGTCTTCCCAATCAAGTAGTTCTACTTTCTCAAGTGTATAAACGCGTGACCGAATACTCGTTTCTGATTGGTCGATTTTTCGGAATTGTATAACTCAAAAACGACAAGTGATAGAGACTTGAAACTTAGTACATGTGTTTCTAATCAAGTGGTACTACTTTCTCAAGTGTATTAGCGCATGACCGAATACTCGTTTCTGATTGGTCAATTTTTCGGACACGTATAACTCAAAAACGACAAGTGATAGAGACTTGAAACTTAGTACATGTGTTTCTAATCAAGTAGTTCTACTTTCTCAAGTGAATTAGCGCATGACCTAATACTCGTTTCTGATTGGTCGAATTTTCGGAATGGTATAACTCAAAAACGACAAGTGATAGTGACTTGAAACTTAGTACATGTGTTCCTAATCAAGTTGTACTACTTTCGCAAGTGTATTAGCGCATGACCGAATACTCGTTTCTCATTGGTCAATTTTTCGGACTTGTATAACTCAAAAACGACAAGTGATAGAGACTTAAAACTTAGTACATGTGTTTCTAATCAAGTAGTTCTACGTTCTCCTTAGTACATGTGTTTCTAATCAAGTAGTACTACTTTCTCAAGTGTACTAGCGCATGACCAAATACTCGTTTCTGATTGGTCGATTTTTCGGAATGGTATAACTCAAAAACGACAAGTGATAGTGACTTGAAACTTAGTACATGTGTTCCTTATCAAGTGGTACTACTTTCGCAAGTGTATTAGCGTATGACCGAATACTCGTTTCTGATTGGTCAATTTTTCGTACTTGTATAACTCAAAAACGACCAGTGATAAAGACTTGAAATTAGCTACTTTCTCAAGTGTATTAGCGCATGACCGAATACTCGTTTCTGATTGGTCGATTTTTCGGAATTGTATAACTCAAAAGCGAGAAGTGATAGAGACTTGAAACTTAGTACGTGTGTTTCTAATCAAGTAGTACTACTTTATCAAGTGAATTAGCGCATGACCGAATACTCGTTTCTGATTGGTCGATTTTACGGACATGTATAACTCAATAACGAAAAGTGTTAGAGACTTGAAACTTAGTACAAGTGTTCTCAATCAAGTAGTACTACTTTCTAAAGTGTATAAACGCGTGACCGAATACTCGTTTCTGATTGGTCGATTTTTCGGAATTGTATAACTCAAAAACGACAAGTGATAGAGACTTGAAACTTAGTACATGTGTTTCTAATCAAGTGGTACTACTTTCTCAAGTGTATTAGCGCATGACCGAATACTCGTTTCTGATTGGTCAATTTTTCGGACTTGTATAACTCAAAAACGACAAGTGATAGAGACATGAAACTTAGTACATGTGTTTCTAATCTAGTAGTACTACTTTCTCAAGTGTATAAGCGCATGACCGAATACTCGTTTCTGATTGTTCGATTTTTCGGAATGGTATAACTCAAAAACGACAAGTGATAGTGACTTGAAACTTAGTACATGTATTCCTAATAAAGTGGTACTACTTTCGCAAGTGTACTAGCTCATGACCAAATACTCGTTTCTCATTGGTCAATTTTTCGGACTTGTATTACTCAAAAACGACAAGTGATAGAGACTTGAAACTTAGTACATGTGTTTCTAATCAAGGAGTACTACTTTTGCCAGTTTATTAGCGCATGACCGAATACTCGTTTCTGATTGGTCGATTTTTCGGACATTTATAACTCAAAAACGACAAGTGATAGAGACTTGAAACTTAGTACATGTGTTTCTAATCTAGTAGTACTACTTTTTCAAGTGTATTAGCGCATGACCGAATACTCGTTTCTGATTGGTCAATTTTTCGGACTTGTATAACTCAAAAAAGACAAGTAATAGAGACTTGAAACTTAGTACATGTGTTTCTAATCAAGTAGTACTACTTTCTCAAGAATATTAGCGCATGACCGTCTACTCGTTTCTGATTGATCGATTTTTCGGAATGGTATAACTCAAAAACGACAATTAAGTGATAGTGACTTGAAACTTAGTACATGTGTTCCTAATCAAGTGGTACTACTTTCTCAAGTGTATTAGCGCATGACCGAAAACTCGTTTCTGATTGGTCAATTTTTCGGACTTGTATAACTCAAAAAAGATAAGTAATAGAGACTTGAAACTTAGTACATGTGTTTCTAATCAAGTAGTACTACTTTCTCAAGAATATTAGCGCATGACCGTATACTCGTTTCTGATTGATCGATTTTTCGGAATGGTATAACTCAAAAACGACAATTAAGTGATAGTGACTTGAAACTTAGTACATGTGTTTCTAATCAAGTAGTTCTACTTTCTCCTTAGTACATGTGTTTCTAATTATGTAGTACTACTTTCTCAAGTGTACTAGCGCATGACCGAATACTCGTTTCTGATTGGTCGATTATTCGGACACGTATAACTCAAAAACGACAAGTGATAGAGACTTGAACTTTAGTACATGTGTTTCTAATCAAGTAGTACTACGTTATCAGTGAATTAGCGCATGACCGAATACTCGTTTCTGATTGATCGATTTTACGGACATTTATAACTCAATAACGACAAGTGTTAGAGACTTGAAACTTAGTACAAGTGTTCCCAATCAAGTAGTTCTACTTTCTCAAGTGTATAAACGCGTGACCGAATACTCGTTTCTGATTGGACGATTTTTCGGAATTGTATAACTCAAAAACGACAAGTGATAGAGACTTGAAACTTAGTACATGTGTTTCTAATCAAGTGGTACTACTTTCTCAAGTGTATTAGCGCATGACCGAATACTCGTTTCTGATTGGTCAATTTTTCGGACACGTATAACTCAAAAACGACAAGTGATAGAGACTTGAAACTTAGTACATGTGTTTCTAATCAAGTAGTTCTACTTTCTCAAGTGAATTAGCGCATGACCTAATACTCGCTTCTGATTGGTCGAATTTTCGGAATGGTATAACTCAAAAACGACAAGTGATAGTGACTTGAAACTTAGTACATGTGTTCCTAATCAAGTTGTACTACTTTCGCAAGTGTATTAGCGCATGACCGAATACTCGTTTCTCATTGGTCAATTTTTCGGACTTGTATAACTCAAAAACGACAAGTGATAGAGACTTAAAACTTAGTACATGTGTTTCTAATCAAGTAGTTCTACGTTCTCCTTAGTACATGTGTTTCTAATCAAGTAGTACTACTTTCTCAAGTGTACTAGCGCATGACCAAATACTCGTTTCTGATTGGTCGATTTTTCGGAATGGTATAACTCAAAAACGACAAGTGATAGTGACTTGAAACTTAGTACATGTGTTCCTTATCAAGTGGTACTACTTTCGCAAGTGTATTAGCGTATGACCGAATACTCGTTTCTGATTGGTCAATTTTTCGTACTTGTATAACTCAAAAACGACCAGTGATAAAGACTTGAAATTAGCTACTTTCTCAAGTGTATTAGCGCATGACCGAATAATCGTTTCTCATTGGTCAATTTTTCGGACTTGTATAACTCAAAAACGACAAGTGATAGAGACTTAAAACTCAGTACATGTGTTTCTCATCAAGTAGTACTACTTTATCAAGTGTATTAGCGCATGACCGAATACTCGTTTCTGATTGGTCGATTTTTCGGCATTGTATAACTCAAAAACGACAAGTGATAGTGACATGAAACTTAGTACATGTGTTTCTAATCAAGTAGTACTACTTTCTCAAGTGTATTAGCGCATGACCTAATACTCGTTTCTGATTGGTCGATTTTTCGGAATGGTATAACTCAAAAACGACAAGTGATAGTGACTTGAAACTTAGTACATGTGTTCCTAATCAAGTGGTACTACTTTCGCAAGTGTATTAGCGTATGACCGAATACTCGTTTCTGATTGGTCAATTTTTCGTACTTGTATAACTCAAAAACGACCAGTGATAAAGACTTGAAATTAGCTACTTTCTCAAGTGTATTAGCGCATGACCGAATACTCGTTTCTGATTGGTCGATTTTTCGGAATTGTATAACTCAAAAGCGAGAAGTGATAGAGACTTGAAACTTAGTACGTGTGTTTCTAATCAAGTAGTACTACTTTCTCAAGTGTACTAGCGCATGACCGAATACTCGTTTCTGATTGGTCGATTTTTCGGACACGTATAACTAAAAAACGACAAGTGATAGAGACTTGAACCTTAGTACATGTGTTTCTAATCAAGTAGTACTACTTTATCAAGTGAATTAGCGCATGACCGAATACTCGTTTCTGATTGGTCGATTTTACGGACATGTATAACTCAATAACGAAAAGTGTTAGAGACTTGAAACTTAGTACAAGTGTTCTCAATCAAGTAGTACTACTTTCTAAAGTGTATAAACGCGTGACCGAATACTCGTTTCTGATTGGTCGATTTTTCGGAATTGTATAACTCAAAAACGACAAGTGATAGAGACTTGAAACTTAGTACATGTGTTTCTAATCAAGTGGTACTACTTTCTCAAGTGTATTAGCGCATGACCGAATACTCGTTTCTGATTGGTCAATTTTTCGGACTTGTATAACTCAAAAACGACAAGTGATAGAGACATGAAACTTAGTACATGTGTTTCTAATCTAGTAGTACTACTTTCTCAAGTGTATAAGCGCATGACCGAATACTCGTTTCTGATTGTTCGATTTTTCGGAATGGTATAACTCAAAAACGACAAGTGATAGTGACTTGAAACTTAGTACATGTATTCCTAATAAAGTGGTACTACTTTCGCAAGTGTACTAGCTCATGACCAAATACTCGTTTCTCATTGGTCAATTTTTCGGACTTGTATTACTCAAAAACGACAAGTGATAGAGACTTGAAACTTAGTACATGTGTTTCTAATCAAGGAGTACTATTTTTGCCAGTTTATTAGCGCATGACCGAATACTCGTTTCTGATTGGTCGATTTTTCGGACATTTATAACTCAAAAACGACAAGTGATAGAGACTTGAAACTTAGTACATGTGTTTCTAATCTAGTAGTACTACTTTTTCAAGTGTATTAGCGCATGACCGAATACTCGTTTCTGATTGCTCGATTTTTCGGACTTGTATAACTCAAAAACGACAAGTGATAGAGACTTGAAACTTAGTACATGTGTTTCTTATCAAGTAGTACTACTTTTGCAAGTGTATTAGCCCATGACCGAATACTCGTTTCTGTTATCTGCCCTTGTTAAATAAAAAGGCAAGGAAATCGTTCGTAACTGTTGCTACAGTTACAATCTCTAGTTTATACTTGTAACGCTAGTCATCTGTTTTGGAACGGGGACGAATGTTCTAAACCTAGTGATTCCAGCGAGCCAGGTACGATATAGTGGTTTATTATAATGCTTCGCGCAGATGTTTCAAATGTCAGGCTGGATTGGCCCTTCTATTCGGGCGCCACTATTTTACATCAACTTTAGAACACGACTATGAAGGTAAAGACCGAACCTGACTACTACTCAACCCTTTCTCAAACACAACACATCGTCAGTATTCGACGAAAAACATCTAGTAGTAAATTAAAGGCATGGTGATTGAATAAAGTTAGAATACGTTAAATACATAAATTGCTGATCATGAGCAGCTTTTCTTCCTTCTGCCGCAAAAAATCAAAAGACATCTGCTGCAGAGGCGTCAACATGTCAAAATGCGTCTGCATGTTGGAAAGGATATATCAACGAATGAAGAGAAGACACTAATCCTTTTGATAAAACATACACTTGTTCTGTGATGAATCATCTTTATTATTATAGCTCAGGTAGTGAGATAACTTGTTCGAGAAATCAATAGAATATTATTAATCACTGTGTAGGAAGTGTTGACAGAGATCTATATAGATATACACTGATATAAAGACATATGTGAGAACAGAAGCCACACCCCGACATTACAGCATAAGAACGGGTTTAGAACGACAGTTGATGCCATGCTGACAGCTACAGCCACAATGTTTAATTACTCATTTACTCTTAAAAACTTGAACAGCCTTGACACAACTACGATGATGGTATATATCGATGTTTAAACGCAACTAAGTGTCTTGCTAATTATAGCAGGGGGCTAAAGGTTTTGCGCAAATATTTCCAACAACAAAAACCCGTCTACTTTAGAGGTATGAGTAATGGTCTGTATGTGGGTAAGGGTTACATTCCTATCTTGTTTACTGTTTGTTTTCTGATAAGAAAGCGTGTTTAAACAGCATTTATCCTTTAAAACAGGTCGCATATAGTACACTTTACACTTTACCATACATTCGACACAAACGAAGTCAGTTTTCAAGGACAGTTACTGTCTATTGGACGCAGGGTAAACAAACAGAACCAGTAATCGATTGTTGAACGACTTTTCTGCAGTCGTTTTACTGAACATTCTACCTGAAAAACAATTTGTGCAGTACACAATTAATAATATATTGAGTATTTAACCCTTCTAATATTACATTGCTGCATGCATTTCTGAAGGTCGATTTGTTGTTGGATTACCGTGTTCAATATCAGATTTCAGAATTGTCAATTATAAATGCGTGTAAAAGTAGACAGTCTATATATTGTTTAAAGTGCACACACGTTCATCCGTAGGTAGTTGTTTAAATTGGGTGTTTGGCGTTTATCAGTTATAGCACGGCAACTTAAGGTCTTATTTGTGGGCCCTGGTTGCCGAACTAGTAATAAATTAGAACATGTACATAATCAAAGGGCACTCCGAGCGGAAACAGAACTTAGACGTCAGGGCCATATTACCCTACGCTATTCACGGATAAACCGAAACGAGTTCCCACACTATAGGTAACTATTTAGACCCCCTCAGACTAACCGATACAAACACCTGATTAACCCGACCATTGTGTAGTGAATATAAATCTGATGATATTAATACATTAACTATAACAGCTTTATGTATTTACTATTGTTAATGTATTGTTTTTGAAATACGGTACTTTAAGATTGTAACATTGTGGCTCAAGGTAGTGTCACCAACCATGATAAACCAACACCTCAATGTGGTTCCAAGATCTTTCATCTCGATTACGAGGGACTAGCGTTCGATTTGAAGTTATAACGTAAACATGGCAGTAGCCTAAGACAAATGTAACATATGATAATCTTGTGTGTAACTGTTAAACGTACGATCAATGTAATCTATAAAAGTTGAACTTGTAAAACATTTTCCTCGTGTAATCACCGCAATCATCATAACATAGATGAGAGACACGCTCTACTTTGTTTATAACGTTCAATTATTTAAAGTTGCGAGTGCCGTTTCATTGTTAGACCAGTTGACCATGCAGCTAGGGCAAGATCGGACTATGATCGGACTATGAACAGAACTAAGGCTACCAGTGACTACCATCTTGGCACGCAGGGTTGGTATTACGGGCCATGACGAGGAATACCGTATCTGTTATCAGCATTGAACAAATGTCAAGTACCATTATAACATTGTCAATATCACGTTTATACATGCCTTAAAACAGTGAAGGCTTAACAAAACAATGACATGTACTAGACCCTCAATGTATAGACAATAACTATATTCGTCCTTGAACACAATACTTTATGATTTATGATTTATCAATACAACAACACAAACATGGGCTGATTACACCGATACAAGAGCGCGCAGACAAGGATTGTGATATTGTTGGGTGTGCAGACGATGACAACTCAGATAAGTCAGTTCGTAATTACTGTATAACAATCGATGTATCTTCCATAAGTTACATAAGGAATCTATAAGTCTAGTCCCGCTGTTCTATTAAACGTAACTCCACCTTAAAGTGATGGCGACATTCTGAATGAAGACACGACAGCACCATCCTTCCTGGCGGGGCTCACATAGTTTAATATCGCTAATTGAGCCGTCCCGCGAGAAAACGAACAGTGTGGACTCAGCGTGAAGCAGGCTAACCCAGATAGACACTTTTCGCCTCCTGTTTCAGGAATCATTACTCTATACCTTAATCCTCCAAGGACAAAATGTGTAGGCCAGGATCTAGCTCGATATATTACGTCCACAAAGTTGGTTTTCTCGTGAAACGGCTCAATCATACTTTAAAAGGGTAATGATACTTGGAATGAGTCGCGACCGATACAATGAGGAGTAATTGATACATTTTTCCGTCGGAAATTGCATCTGAGGTTCCTCTTACTGTAGATTAACAGAGAAGTTGTTAATACTGTTACTTTGCGCAAGCTTAATCGGGTCTTTACTGTTCGCCTCACGCGAATTAATTTCTTCCATGACGCACTTCAGAACAGGTAGGTAAACGTTGATATTGTACTTCCTATATGGGTGTTGCATGATTCATTACCTACGCATACACGTCCTAATGAGGTTTTATTTCTGTTAGTTTTTCATTTGTATGAATTCCTAACAGAATCTGGAGGTAATGCCTCTATCTGTTCGTACTAATGGGTCGTGCGTTGCGATAGCCCGGTCTAAATGCGTCTACGTACAGTGAAGATTCATGTAAACCTATGCAAGGTCTCTCCAGGTTTTTCACCGTCCGCCTGTATGATAAATATATTACACAATGTATATGAACCGAATTGCGCGAAAACCAATATTGTGCGTAAAGTATCGATCTGGATCAGTCTAAGAATGCCGCGAAGGCAAACTTGGACAGACACTTTTCGCCTCCTGGAGATTTTCTGATTCAGGAATCATAACTCTGTACCTCTTTCCACCTGCGACGGAATGTGTCGGCCCGGATAAGCCTGCTCGGACTGCGCAGGCTTATCTGGGTCGATACATTACGCAGAGTCCACTATGTTGGTTTTCTCGTGGAACAGCTCAAACTAGAGGTGTAACCCTATTAGTTGTACGTCAACTTTTAATGATGCGCGCTTGGAGAGTGATCATGACCCCCAAAATAGTCAGACGCGCAATGCCAATTGTGTATGTTGGTTGTGTATTTCTATACCATGCATCCAGACATTAATTAGACAATTAGGCTTGTAATTGAAATTATTCTTCGTGTGTAACAATGTCCACCAACATCTATGCTTTTCTTCCTATTTACATTGAAGTTACATTGTTGAATTGATTGCTTAAGGAATTTAAAATATTCTGAAACAATACATCTACTTAACTTATCTCCAGATCTATCGTGATATATACATGTATATGAGTTCACGGAGAACACTATAATCTTCCCTGTTTTCAGCTGCAGTTTAAACAGTTATCACGAGCTCCATCCGTATAGGCTTCTATCCTTCTACGGTAACAAAAGTAAAAGTGTTTCTCGCAAATTGTGAATCAGACAGCGATAGAGCGATTCTATCCAACATTGAGTATATTCATGCTTACCTCATATCGTGGCCTTTACGATTTTTCATCTTGTCTTTTATAGGTATTACTCATGAACATTGAGTATATTCATGCTTACCTTATATCGCGGCCTTTACGATTTTTATCGTGTCTTTTATAGGTATTACTCATCAACATTCACCAGATCCTGACGTCTGTACATCAATATACATTCAGTACATTTAAACTGTATGTTACTTATCTTACGATCAGGCTGCACGGAGGTGCATGCCGATCTGGGTCTTTGCTGGTCTTAAATTCCCGAAGGTTAGTGTATGTTACCTGTACTAACTTCCCTTAAAATGCGCTAAACAAATTGCTGTTGAATCAAGAATAGATGGGAGTAAGAACATTTTGTATTAGACTAACTGAAAATACTGAAATAGTTACTTGAAAGCTTACCGTTTCCTACATATAGACACATTCTGACGCATTTACACCAGGCGACTTTTAAAAACGTTGATGCAAACACGTGAAATTGCTTATAATATACACTTTAACGCATTCTTTAAATTCATTTCTTGTCAGTTTTCGCCGAGCCCCGATAGCTCAGACGGTAGCGACGCCGGCTGTCAATCCAGGGGTTGTGAGTTCGAATCCCGGCTCGGCGTCATTCGTCTTCCACCAATGGGCTAAGTCTATGTGGAAAAGCAGCCAGTTGCTTGGGAAGATTGTTGTGTGGAGTACTGGCGTGAGAAAACCAGGAAATGCATGAGTAGGTGAACTGGACGTGATATAACTGAGAAATTGTTAAACCCCAATCAATCAATCTTGTCAGTTTTCATAGTTAAACCTAGATGTTTTAAAAATCGTCTGTCGTAGCTTTTCTTAATGTGGGAAAGGTTTAAGGAAGTTTGTTATTACCTCCTTAACATTTTCCTCATTGTTTCTTACCAGAAATTCAGATTGCAGATATCGAGTAAGACATGACGTATATGTAAGGGTGGGTCCACACATGACTTCCGCATGTCAAGGGTTTTTTCTTAGTTTTCAATCAATTTTAAGAAATCTTACGCCTACATCCTGATTTCCACAAAGTTTTGACTTCTGTCTTAACCCTTTGCCTTTCCCTCATATAGACGCTTTCTGACGCCTCTGTAGCAAACGAGCAATTTCTCCTTTTGTCACCATGTATTCAACATTATTCAATTATTGTATTTTGTTGTAAAGGGAGTTTTCAAATGTGTTCGGGTAAGTTTTCAAATGTGTTCGGGTAAGTTTTCAAAGTCGTCTGCTGCAGAGTTGTTGCATGTGAGAAAGAGTTAAGTCGTCTGCTGCAGTGTTGTTGCATGTGGGAAAGGGTTAAGTCGTCTGCTGCAGTGTTGTTGCATGTGGGAAAGGGTTAAGTCGTCTGCTGCAGTGTTGTTGCATGTGGGAAAGGGTTAAGTCGTCTGCTGCAGTATTGTTGCATGTGAGAAAGGGTTAAGTCGTATGCTGCAGAGTTGTTGCATGTGAGAAAGAGTTAAGTCGTCTGCTGCAGTGTTGTTGCATGTGGGAAAGGGTTAAGTCGTCTGCTGCAGTGTTGTTGCATGTGGGAAAGGGTTAAGTCGTCTGCTGCAGTGTTGTTGCATGTGAGAAAGGGTTAAGTCGTCTGCTGCAGAGTTGTTGCATGTGAGAAAGAGTTAAGTCGTCTGCTGCAGTGTTGTTGCATGTGAGAAAGGGTTAAGGCGTCTGCTGCAGAGTTGTTGCATGTGGGAAAGGGTTAAGTCGTCTGCTGCAGAGTTGTTGCATGTGAGAAAGGGTTAAGTCGTCTGCTGCAGAGTTGTTGCATGTGAGAAAGGGTTAAGTCGTCTGCTGCAGAGTTGTTGCATGTGAGAAAGGGTTAAGTCGTCTGCTGCAGAGTTTTTACATGTGGGAAAGGGTTAAGTCGTCTGCTGCAGTGTTGTTGCATGTGAGAAAGGGTTAAGTCGTCTGCTGCAGAGTTGTTGCATGTGCTAAAGGGTTAAGTCGTCTGCTGCAGAGTTGTTGCATGTGATAAAGGGTTAAGTCGTTTGCTGCAGAGTTGTTGCATGTGAGAAAGAGTTCAGTCGTCTGCTGCTGAGTTGTTACATGTGGGAAAGGGTTAAGTCGTCTGCTGCAGAGTTGTTGCATGTGGGAAAGCGTTAAGTCGTCTGCTGCAGAGTTGTTACATGTGGGAAAGGGTTAAGTCGTCTGCTGCAGAGTTGTTGCATGTGATAAAGGGTTAAGTCGTTTGCTGCAGAGTTGTTACATGTGGGAAAGGGTTAAGTCGTCTGCTGCAGAGTTGTTGCATGTGAAAAAGGGTTAAGTCGTCTGCTGCAGAGTTGTTACATGTGGGAAAGGGTTAAGTCGTCTGCTGCAGAGTTGTTGCATGTGGGAAAGGGTTAAGTCGTCTGCTGCAGAGTTGTTACATGTGGGAAAGGGTTAAGTCGTCTGCTGCAGAGTTGTTACATGTGGGAAAGCGTTAAGTCGTCTGCTGCAGAGTTGTTACATGTGGGAAAGCGTTAAGTCGTCTGCTGTAGAGTTGTTGCGTGTGAGAAAGGGTTAAGTCGTCTGCTGCAGAGTTGTTACATGTGGGAAAGGGTTAAGTCGTCTGCTGCAGAGTTGTTGCATGTGATAAAGGGTTAAGTCGTTTGCTGCAGAGTTGTTACATGTGAGAAAGGGTTAAGTCGTCTGCTGCAGAGTTGTTACATGTGGGAAAGGGTTAAGTCGTTTGCTGCAGAGTTGTTGCATGTGAGAAAGGGTTAAGTCGTCTGCTGCAGAGTTGTTGCATGTGGGAAAGCGTTAAGTCGTCCATTCGCATGTCTAGACAACATACTCGTATTACTTAGCTGGCAGTTAAATAGTATGGTTCGGAGGTTCTTCTCATTTAGACGACAACAAGGAATGACTCATCATTGTTGGAAGCCGCCAGGAGGCGGCTTCCTGTAGTAATGCTTTGAAATTTAGCACAAGGAGAAAAACTAGACATGCCACAATGTATCATGAATTTCCTTTGTTTATTAAGTATATATATAGAAGCTAAAGCAGCTGTTTTACACTTTAATTGTATGTAATAGTTGTTCAAGTTCAAAAACAAAGTTTAAAAATTATCAAGGTCGGTTATATATTTAAATGAGCGTATTTTAAGTTCAACGAAATTCATTCTGTGTCTATTCTAACAGTACGGTTTACGCTTTATTCTTATAAGCATGGACAAAATGTTATTCATAGAACCATTCGATTGAAAATGGCTACCTGCTTCATACATTTTACGATGTCAATAGTAAATAAAACCGGGAACCAAAGAAAGCGCGCTCCACCAGAGCCAATGAAAATCTCTCTTATTAAACATGTTTAGGCTACTGTTATCTTTGTCTACTATATTCCTTATCGCTTCTTTCGGTTTTAACCCTTTTTCACAAATATACCCTTACGTCTTTTTAAAATCGTTTTGCATAAGTTTAAATTGTTCATATAATTATTGAGTCTATTTTCGCAATAAACGGTTTTAAACCTTCCCCACATACGAGTAAATATCCTTACTGTAACTTTTTAAAATCATTGTGGTAAAAGATGATATCCTTTCCCTCATACAACAACTCTGCAGCGGACGACTTTGAACGTATTTTGTCAAAACAGAAGATCTCCATAATTGAATGGATAACCTATGACTAAAAGTGAAAAATATTGTAGCAAAAGGAGGAATTGCACATTCTGTGCATTTTTTTGTCACTATGTTTTCAAATGCCATCTGTTGCAGAAGGGTCAGAAAGCGTCCATATGAGGGAAAGGGTTAACATACGAGTATATAGCATTTGTGAGCCTCTGCAGCATGCGACTTTGAAATTTGGAAATTGCTTATAATGAGCATAATTGCTCCATTTACCACAAAGAGTAAAACACTTTTCAATTATCTTACTATCATTTAGAGAGGTTATCTATGTTTTGTACTTGATTATTTCAAAGTATGTCAGGTTAAACATCATTGAAATCATTGAAATCATTAGTAATTAGTGTTGTAAAAGGAGAAAATGCTCATAAGGAGCAAGCATGATATGCATTTTCCACAATTATTTTGAACACTTCTCAATTATCTTACTATCATTTATAGAGATTATCTATGTTTTGTACTTGATTATTTCAAAGTATGTCAGGTTAAACATCATTGAAATCATTGAAATCATTGAAATCATTAGTAATTAGTGTTGTAAAAGGAGAAAATGCTCATAAGGAGCAAGCATGATATGCATTTTCCACAATTATTTTGAACGCTTTTCAATTATCTTACTATCATTTATAGAGATTATCTATGTTTTGTACTTGATTATTTCAAAGTATGTCAGGTTAAACATCATTGAAATCATTGAAATCATTGAAATCATTAGTAATTAGTGTTGTAAAAGGAGAAAATGCTCATAAGGAGCAAGCATGATATGCATTTTCCACAATTATTTTGAACACTTTTCAATTATCATACTATCATTTTATAGATATTTTATAATGTGTACTTGATCATTTCAAAGTCGTCTGCTGCAGATTTGTTTTATGTTGGAAGTGGTTAAACCGTTATCCACTATCCCGACTTAATTAACAATACAATGAAAAAACATATTATCTGTGTGTCTGCATTAATTGACAAAACAATATCATATCATTGCATTATCTTTAGTTTTGACACATGCATATGTATGTATATGTTTATATGTATTTTGTTTCCGGAAACAGACATATGTTTTTTATATGCCAATTAACGATTTTGAACTTGTGTTCAATTCAAATAGTTGATTATCTTTGGTACACCTTGAAAATTATCATAACCTCCTGTCCAATTATGTTTAAGTGTTCGTCTTGTTTGTCACTGTTCTTTATCAGTTTAACTTTAAATCATCTCATTCACTTAAAACACAGACCGGCCAGGCCCCCAAACTATAAAGCCTTTTAAACGTGCTCCATATGCTCTGAAATGAACCCCATGCTCCAAATAAGGCCTTTGATTGGTCAATTTGGAGAAGGAATTTGATTCTGACCAATCAGATACTTGAGCACACATTCTGAGCACAGATTAAACTTTAATAGTTTCGTACCCTGCAGGTTAAATATCTTTCGTAAAAATTATATCTTTAAATACCGATATAAGCCTACTGAATACAGTTTAAATTTTTCCAATGTTTGTGGATTTAAATGTTCTGTTTTCTTATTTCTACATGTGCAACGAAATATTGCGGCTTCTCTTTGACGCTCTGCGTCAAACATTCGTCTTGTTAGCTGTATGATTACTTTCCTCATTGAACTCTGGAAACCCGAACTTTTACTTTACCTGATACAAATTGGCCTATTTAATTCGACATATTATCTAATTCGTACACGAACAAACTTAAAATGAACAAAACATAGTAAAAAAAAAGTCCTTTTCTGAAAACTATCGTATACGTTGTTTTTACTTTATAGTATAAATGAGCCGTTCAACGAGAAAACCAACATTATGGACTCTGTGTAATGTATTGAGCAAGATCAGCCTGCTCAGTATGGCCGCCACATTCCGTCTCAGGAAAATAGAGGTATAGAGTAATGATTCCTGAAACAGAAACCCAGAGGAGGCATAAATCGTCTGTCTGGTGTTTTGAATGTCATGGTACATGTATTATCGACCAGTCTGAATAATATCTGAGTATCAGTTTTCTCGTTGCATTATTTGTTTAAACAGCCCTGATATGCATATACAGTTACCGGATGTTTAATAACTGGAAACTAGATATCAGTATACATGCATTTCCGTAAAATACTTGAAGTCAATTGAATATACAACCAACATGCAATCTTATGTTACATATGGGCATACAGTACTCAATTGATGACAATACTTGTTTGTGGATGAAATAAAGCATTGCAGCATCAGCGTGATTAATTTGAATTCATTTAAATTAATTGTTTAGTGAATGTCCAGCAGAAGTATTTGTGAAACAATTCAACAAGAGCTGATGAATCGTGCGTCGGGACTAAATTCCCTTAACCCTTCACTGTACTGATTGAGTTGATTTCAGTTTAAGATTTGTTCTTAACCCTTTCCCATATACAACACATATGCAGCAGACGACTTTGAGATCATCTGAAGAAAAGTATGGTGGAATATCGTAACATTGCTGAAAGAAGTTGAAAACATTGTGGCAAAAGACGAAATTGCTCGTTCGAGCAATTTCTTCTTTTGTCACAAGGTTTTCAAATGTCGTCTGCTGCTGAGGCGTCAGAAAGCGTCTAAACGAGGAAGAGAGTTGAGCATTGTAATAACCCCTTTAAACTCTAGACTAAAACTTATATCGATGAATATATTTATACGTACATCACATGAACATAATATGAAGCTAATATGTTTATTGTCAGATTGTCCTCGTAAAATCATCATGGGAATATCTTATGACATTGCTTGATTATATGACTTATATAAGTAATCGAACATTTGTGTAGGGTAAGGCGTCTAGAGCAAGGGTTGCCATCTCACTTTCGATTTGAATGAGAGTTTGTCTGATAAAAGTGAACTCTGTCGAAAACAAGACAGAATGCTAATCATGTAGAACAGCTGATCTTATGTGAAATGTTACGAATACCTACAGACTCAATCTTATAATAAAGGTATAAGAGAGGTAGAGGGTTTTGTTTAAACCAACGGACCGTTAACAATCAAACAATACAGCATGTGATTTAATTTGAAACACGATAGTGTATTATTAGATATGCCTGCGCTATTTTAAGTTAACTTTGATTGTAGGGATGGATGGTAGTATCTTTACACTTTACGCTTGTCCTTACAGAATCCACATATTCTTGTCGATTTAAACCATTGATTGAGTCGATTGTTATTTCATCCACATTGGACTCTGCCTTGAAGTGCGACAGCTGTTAAGTATTTTTACAGTTGTCTCCTAAACTCTAAAAGTCATTGCGACATGCGTCATTCGTCTTCCACCAATGGGCTAAGTCTATGTAGAAAAACAGCCAGTTTCTTGGGAAGATTGTTGTGTGGAGTACTGGTGTGAGAAAAACAGGAAACACATGAGAAGGTGAACTGGCCGCCGTGATATGACTGAGAAATTGTTAAAAACGGCGTTAAATCCCATTCAATCAATCAATCAATCAACCTGAACTATATGTGTACATTACTAATCGGTTTGTTCCGAGCACCGCTCACTCAGTCGGTAGCGACGCGAGATGTCATTTCAAGTGTCTGAGTTCGAACATTCTTTCGGACACTTGAAAAACGTCAATGCGACAAGCGTTATTCGTCTTCTTTCAATGGGCAAACAGTCTATTTGATAAGTAGTTGATTTGAAAGATTGTTGTGTGGAGTACTGATGTATGGGAAAGGAAACACATGGGTAGGCGAAATGGCCGCTAAGATATGACTGTTACTGCTCCATTTATCCTTCACAAACGATTCAGGTGTAATGCTTAACGCCGCTTTGGACATGTTTTCTGTTGTATCACGAATGTTCCTGGGTTATTCATACTGCTTCTGGTTCATTTATCCTGTTACAAACCATTCAGGTGTAATGCTTACCACACAATCCTGAGCGCCTGTGGGGAGGGGGTTTCGCGACCTCCCGCACCAAGGCTGTAACCACAGGGTGCAGATACGTTAAATCGTTATCGTCTTGTGATAATAGGCATTTAATCATTTCAAATTGTCGTTAAACATTGTCACTCTGAGCCAAATCGCTGCGTCTCGATGATACAGACTTCGCCCCATGTGTAAATACTCAAATGCATATCAAGGTCGATAGTAACAACTAGGAAGGCTGTTGCCAAGCAAACAAACACTCGTGATGTATACAAGTTAACAATTACCTCCTGCTTGGATTATCTTTATCTAAAAGGTCTATTAACTAAATCAAAATTGGACGAAGTTTGAAAACAATATGTTTGAAAGCACACGAATGAGATGTGAAATAACATTCCTCTGGCATTTTTTTTTGAAATATAACATTTGACATGAACATTACCTGTAGATAAGTATTTGTATATATAATGTATATTTATATTGGATAACACACTATTCAGTGAAGGCGGTAAAGTGAAGGGCTCCGTTGAATCAGGAAGTTTTAAAGTATGACACATAACATTGAAACCAGGATTAAGTAGGGGTATTTTATATGAAACTCCGGGTAGCTTATCAATCAAAGCAAACATAACCAAGATTATCCTCAGGTCAATTGTACACCTGTCTGTACCGATTGTGCAAAATATAAATGTATTCATACGCATTTCATTTGAAGCGGACGACTTTTAAAAACATCTGACAAAATAAAGATAGAAAGCTGGCATTGAACAACTTCTCCAATATAGACACTATTTTAAACTATATATTCAATACACATTCGTCACTTCCTTGACGCCCAAAGTTGCGACTGATGAATCGGTGCCAGGTTCAGAAATACCGATTGTACTAGTGAGATTCACGGGAAACGCATTTATAGCAGTGAAACACTGCATATTTGTTGGTTGTGGGAACGCTTTACAGTTCCTCTCCATGTCTGCCTCTTTTGATCATTACAAGAAATGTAGTAGTCGATAAAAGGTATATATATGCTCGTTTTCGTCAATTACTCCCTTTTTCAAAATATTGTTTAACCCTATCCAATATGTATACATTCGCTTACAGTATGTGTAATTATTGCACATGTGTTGTCAAAGACGTCTGCTGTAGATTTGTTTAATATAGGACAGATCATGATTTGAACTTTTCGAAATCTAGTCGTACACTTCTCTCGGAAGACTTTAAGGGACGGTGATGACCAAATTAACTTACACTTATATAAAAGTTACTGCGATCAATGGCAACAACTTCGAGCCAAGCCCAAATAGCTCAGTCGGACTGTCAATTCAGGGGTTGTGCGTTTGAACCTTAGCTCGGCCGACATCCTTCCAGACGTTTGACAAAAGTCAATGATATAAGCATCATTAATCTTCCTTTAAATGGGCTAAGTGGTCTGTGTCGAAAAGGAGCCAGTTGCCTGGAAAGACTGTTGTATTGAGTACTGGTGTGAAAAAAGTCAGGATTCATATGGATAAGGAAACTGGTCGCCGTCATATGACTAACACATTGACTGAAAACGACAATATATCCAAATCAATCAATATACAGAACATATTGGTCACCAACATACTCACAAGAAGAGCTACTTCGGGACATGACGACCAGCATCTATCCAGATCAGCATGTTACTCCGTTCTGTCAGATCAGAATCCGCTCTGTTCGCTATCTAGTCGTACGCTTCGCATAGAAACATTCAAAGGTCGGTTTTGACTAAAATACTTTACAATTATGTAAATTTGATCACTATTGCCAATATGTCAAAACGTCTCAACCCTTTCCCACCTGTATACGCATTTTGACACATCTGCAGCAGACGGCTTTTGAAAACATTGTGGCAAAATTAAGAAATTGCTCAAAACGAGCAATTTCTCCTTTTGCAACAATGTTTAATTTCAACTTTTTACAGTAATTTTACTTTAATGTATAGAGCATATTTGTTGTATGTGGGAAAGGGTTCAGATCGATTTCCATGTGATGTCTCATTTAGTAAAAAGTTTATCGATACGAAGACATCGTTTCATACTGCTACGTAGACAACATGCAGTGGTGTTATCAACGGATTTTTTTTTAAAGATGTTCGTCTTTAATATTCAAATCGTAAATGTTGTAGTTATATCGGTTAAGGACCCATATTTTAAGTTTTACAATGTCTTAAGAATGTTTACGAAACACGAGCCAATCGTTGACATGGTCTTGGTGAAGTACATTCACGTTTAATTTATTGGACTATCGTCTCGTGCCACAATCTTATAACTTTCTCCAACGCAATTCATAAACACTACGCATGCTTCGTAATGTTAATAGACGGTAAACAAAGAAAACACACGGATTTACAACTAGATAGAGACCTACATAGATATAGTTAGCATGACTCGCCGCTTTATATACCCTGCATGTGAGTTGTGGAACCTCCTTTTCTCTCAAGGTTTGAGGGATAACTGATGCGCTGACGTCCGGATAAATTTACTCTTTACAGTTTTGTTAATCTATCATAAAGATTGTGATATAACTGAAATACTGTTTTAATCGGATTAAAACACTTTTCAAACAAACAAACATATACTATAAAATATGCATGTTACATGAATAATTCAATATGCGAAACAGGAAGTAACTCTACACCCTCATATTTATAAATACACAGATTAAATCAGCGCATACCACGAATGTAAATTATGTTTTTAAACATGGGAACGCATATTGATGCATCTGCAGCAGACGGCTTTTGTAAACTTGTCACAAAATGAGAACATTTTCATGATGAACAGTTTCTTCGTTCGACCCTATGTTTCCAACTCTATTTATTTATAATACTTTCTTGTATCTTTACGATTTGTTACTT
The DNA here is from genome assembly GCA_031761405.1 of Serripes groenlandicus. Classification (NCBI taxonomy): domain Eukaryota; kingdom Metazoa; phylum Mollusca; class Bivalvia; order Cardiida; family Cardiidae; genus Serripes; species Serripes groenlandicus. The sequence goes on along the minus strand of JASEVX010000003.1, from coordinate 122,131,285 downwards.
GTTACAAAAGCTCAGTCGGTAGCGACGCGGGCTGTCAATCCAGGGGTTGTGAGTTCGAATCCCGGCTCGGCCAACTTTCTTTCCGAGGATTGACAAAAGTCAATGCGACATGCGTCATTCCTCTTCCACCAATGGGCTAAGTCTATGTGGAAAAGCAGCCAGTTGCTTGGGAAGATTGTTGTGTGGAGTACTGGTGTGAGAAAACCAGGAAATGCATGAGTAGGTGAACTGGCCGCCGTGACATAACTGAGAAATGGTTAAAAACGGCGTTAAACCCCAATCGATCGATCGATCAAAAGGAAAATATGCTAATAGGTAGCAATTTCTCCCTTTGACTTAGTGTCTTCAGCTCTATTCAAGTATTATATATATATCCATTTACAGACATATTTCATTTTTGACTTTACTTTTGTAAACATTGTCCTTTTAAAAAAGTGTTGTGTGTGGGATAAGGATTACTGATCAATACCAAACTTAAATCGAAGCAATTGCTTTTAATGACGATAAGGTTTTGCAATCAATTTGTTTTACAATCTTATAATCCGAAAAGCCCTCTGCTTGTTATAAGTTTGGGAAGATGTAAATAATATATGATACAAACACGAAGATATCAGTTTCCAATAATTGTTATTTAAAAGCAATCCAACTACAACATGTGAACAAAAGATTGATACAAACAGACATTTTAAATTATAGCATTTAAATAAACCATGTCCTGCTGCTTATATCATACAATTGGTATCCATGTCTAAGGGCTTACTCATTCATGGCATTATTTTGTTAACGACGGATAGGTGAACAATAGAGCCCTAGATTAGACTGCAGACATATGCATGCCTTTCTTGTTTCACATCATGATTTATTGGGTAAAAGGGCAGGTGACATTAAACAACAGTAGTATGTATCCTGTTAAGTAAGACTTTATTCCATAATTTTGTAGAATGCAGACCGATGGTAGCCTGCATATATGTACTGGCAAATCTCAGTCTACGCTGTTTGATACTCATCTAACAATATTAAGCAGACGATAAACATGTGAGAAATTGTCAACAATCATGGATGATGATACAGGTGTAGGATTAAATCGGGATACATAATAATGAAACAGGAAAGATAAGTTAATGGTATAACACATAACATGAAGAAATAAGGGTAATAATGAGGATTAGTCTCTACTCTTAGAGGTATATCTTTGTAATTCTAAGAATGAAGGAATACCAGTTTCTATGACATACACGTATCTATCGCTAGGCGTACGTATGCTCATAACACACTCATTTCTTTTTATATTTTATTGTTTTTCAAATACCTTTTAAACAGAGCTCCAGATAAGGGGCGTTTTGCATGTTCTAAAATCCTCATTTGACCCTCTAACCCTATCAACATAGGGATTTGATAATAAGAGAGAAATTGTGGGAAAAAGAGCTGAATACCACTCCTTATCTGGATCTCTGCGAGGCTTTATGTCAGAACACAAGTTACCGTAGTTCGGTCTTTCAATATGATTAATTTTCATTAAAACCGTTTTCTAATTCAATAAACACTTTCCAACATACGACACATCTGCAGCAGACGACTCCGAATAATCCTAACACAACATATACAATATCTACTAATGAAATTGTTATTATTGAGAAGAGTTTTAAACATTGTGATAAAAGGAGAAGTTACTCATTACAAGCAATTCTCATTTTGCCACATTGATTTAAAAAATGTATTCAGCTGAAGAGGCGTTCGAAAGTCTGTATGTGGTAAAGGGTTAAATTTATCTCTTTAAAATAGTTTCGTATGCTTATTACCTATACATATTACATCTTTTGAAAGCCTTTAGGAAGGAAAGGTTAACTAGAGTCAAAGACAAGAAGGAAACAACTGGTTATATCTCGTGTTACTTATCAAAACCCTTTGTTGTGATGCTCAATTATCAAATGTTGAGAACCAACAACATATGAGTAAGTATCGACCCGATCAGTTAATCCGGGTAGACACTTTTCGACTCCTGTGGATTTTATGTTTCAGGAATCATTACTTTATACCTCTGTCCCACTGATACGGAATGTGTCGGCCTGGATTAGCCTGCGCGGACTACGCAGGCTGATCTGGATCGTTACATTACGCAGAGTCCATCATGTATGTTTTCTCGTGGACCGGCTCGTATGTTTTTGATTTTAAATAAGGGTTTTTAAACAGGGACCACTCTCCTCATCTAGAGCTGTGTTCGACAGTGTTCTGTGTTTGTTCAATCTCCACGCGTTTGCCTTTCAAACAAGGAACAAGTGTGCGCATGGTAGTTTTCAGACGCATATTCTAACACTGCGGGTTTTCCAGGAATGCTATTTATAGCCATTCTAAGAATTGTTAATATCGCATACAGATCAATATTGCCTGGACGTTTCAAGATGCAGCTTGACAATTAGAATACAACTTTACAGATTCCAGGTAGTAGAAGTAAATAGGAGCTAATAGTTATGAATATCCTTTTTGAAAATAACAGGTTAAACTTATTCCGCATTATATTATTGAATCAATAAAAGAGTTCATTACCTTGAAATGCAAAACTCTCATGAATAAACCCTTGCCATATTAAATATTAAATGACAAATCTTCAATAGTTGATTAAATGACCTGGGTTAGGTTAGTTAATTTTATGCGATTCTTAATTCTTGTGAAATGCGATATCTATTCTCCCCAAACATTACACAGGTAACACATTAAAGCAATACAGCTATTGTTTTGTTCTGTAAATAATAAATGCTGCAATTCACAATAGTCTGTTTTGAAAACATTACACAGGTAACACATTAAAACAATATAGCTGTTGTTTTGTTTTGTAAATAATAAATGCTGCAATTCAGAATAGTCTGTTTTGAAAATGTAGCTTTCTAATAGCTTGAAAATTAAATGCATCACTCGGATACATTATTGATAATCTCGTGGGTAAAGGAGAAATAGAACCCTTATGTTAAAACCACTAATTGTACATTAACCCATCCCAACATAACATATATCAGAAGCAAACATCATGGCGAAATTATGGACAATCTCTTTGACGATAAGATTAATCATTGACAATAGTTGAACACTTTGTCGTTAAAGGTGAAGTTGCTTATTACGAGCAATTACTCATTTTGTCACCATTATTTTCAGAAATCGTCTGCTGCAGAGGCATCAAAATGCGTCTACATGTGGGAATTAAAATATAAACAATGGATTTCTTTTTAAAAAGCAAGAGCTGTAGTGCAGATAGTGAACAGCATTTGATCTTTTATCGAGAAAAACAGCTTTTGACGGCTTTTCCTAAGACGATTCTGTTTATTATACCGTATACATTTTATCATCAATAATTCTCCTTCCTTCCTCATGATGTTTAAACAACATAATAAAAGTACTTACTTAAGTTGATGTTCACAAATGATTTCAACCATCAAGGCAGTATATGTCTGTCATACCATATAGCATCTTGTTATTATATAATTAGGAATAGAAACATAAACTAAACCTATGTAGTACAGTTATATCATTAACTGGTATTAAGATGGAGATAAAGTTATTTAGCACGATGCCAGTGAATAATGTTACGCATGGCATATAAAGTACAATTAATTGAGCAACTTCTACATGTATACACAAGCATACCACACAACAACTATTAGTGTATAAACGAGGTTCATCGTTAACCAACCGTAAGGCACGTGCAACCAGTGGAGATCAAGATCAGTCACGCATCCACGCTGTATTGTCTGGGGCTGCACTGTTCGCCAATAAGTCATAGAATGGTTCAAGAACCTTTTGCTAAGGATTGACTATTCAGATCTTTAAAAGGATGCGCGCCGCTGTTTGTTTTCATCATGATCAAATACGCTTAAGTTCTTGTTTTTTGTAACAAATTGTTTTGTCAATACGTTTTCTTAGGAATCTTCTGCTTGATATATGTTGTATATGGTAACAAAGCCGACCAATGTTAACTAGGCACATTCTTAGCTTATCACGTTCCTCACTAAAGTACAAAAACACCTTTACTGAATTTATACGTCTTTTTAGAATTATACAATAAATTAACACAACACCTAGACATATATACATATATATAAATAAAAACAGTGAGTTAGTATAAACTTTTTAAGGTTTATTATGTGTTCATCTGTTCATAAATGAAACTGACACACCCTTGCCCATATGTAGCGGTTTTCTGACGCCTCTACTTCAGCCGACTTTGAAAACATCGTGGCAATAAAAAGACATTGCACTGAATTAGCAATTTCTCCTTTTGCAACATTGATTTATCAATTAAAAATTATGCTGTCATTAAAAGATAGTTTCTATACTTTGACAAGATGTTTTCTAAGTCATCTGCTGCAGATTTTCTGTAGTGGGAAAGGGTTAAACAGTACGCTGTTCATAAAAATCTCCAGAAATACGACTCCAAAAGTATATTATACTTCGTATTGTAACGTGAAAGATTAACCATATCATACTCTCAGACGCATTTCGCCAACGGTCGCAGACAGCATTTAAAACATTGTGGAAAAGGAGGAACTGTTTATGATGACAAAGTTATAATTTCACCACCAAGTTTTTGATTACATTCAATGTATTTATTTTTTCGGCTGGAGATTCCAGATGTTTTCAAAGTTATCTGTTGCACATGTGTCGTATACGATCTATATAAAGGCATCACAAAGAAATATGTGGCTTCCATCGTTTATCACTTGACGGATTTTAACTTATTTGATGTGTCTATGATTTTTTTTCTATAACAGTTTTCCTAAAAAAGTGAATGAATGAAACATGAGAGATACAGACACAGACGGAATATCATATAAAAGAGTTCCATCTTGCTACAGGTGATCACACAGTTTAAAATCTTGCGGACAATTTGAAATAATAAGAACATGGAACTAATTGCATACTTGTGTTTGTTTCCTGGAGAATCTGGCAATGAATTGGTCTTCTTGCATCACGACATCTCTCATAACTGTAATCATAATATAAACCGTCCCGCGAGAAAACCAACATTGGGAACTCTGCGTAAAGTATCGACCCGGATCAGGTAAAGCATGCCGCGCAGGCTAACCCAAACAGACACTATTCGCCTCCTGTGGATTTTCTGTTTCAGGAATCATTACTCTATACCTCTATCCACCTGATACGGAATGTGTCGGCCCGGATTAGCCTGCGCGGACGGTGTAGGCTGATCTGGGTCGATACATTACGCATAGGCCATAATGTTACTTTTCTCGTGGGACAGCTCATATTAAAACAAAGCCACTGTGGTTGGGGTACGGTCACTTATAATTGTAGCCACAGGCTAAATGGATTTTAACGATTGGAGTCAAGACAACTCGTCAGCTCCAACATGTGGGGTGGTATTAGTATCAACCTTATATATGTTTTATCTTGATGTAAATATAAGGTGCGACAATATCACCTTTCCTGTCCTTTGCTATTAAAACCAGAGGAAAAAAACACCGAAAAACATTTACATAAAAAAAAAATAACAATGAGTATGCAGTAATCTTCAGGTCTCATAGTAGATTGAGTTGATTGTATAAGTTATTTACAAACATGCTTAATCATACTATCTTCCAAACACGTTCCTATTTAATCACTCTGTTTATTTGTAGACTTGATGAATTATACATTTGAAAACATAGTGTTAAGAGGGGTCAACTACTTGATACATTGAAACTGTTCAATTGCTCTGATAAACATATGTGCCAGTTAAAAGGTTTGCTCCTTTTTTCAAAAGTACACAGGTATTTGCATTTTAAGCATTGGTACAATAAAAATGAACAATGTCTGGTGAAAAAGAATGATCTTATCCCACTTACAGCAAAGAAATTAGGGTAAAGCTTCTAAATAGAATTGAAAGAGGAGAAACTGCTGAATTTGATTTCAAATCGTGCCTTCAGCTGAGGATACAAAAACTGACGGTAAAGGAACAAATGTAACATCATTTCTGATATCTCGTCAGAAGTCTTTGTATGTCTCTTCTTAATAAAGTCGGATTATGAAACGTGTGGTCATGAACATCTGAATCGTCACTCGTATGTGTCGCGGTAAAGGAAAACACTAAGTTTATAACATAATGAAACATAATAATACCACAGACTATATGACACACGCTATGTTTCTATGGCAACATTATAACCATCAATAATCACAAGTAAAATGCAATGATTGTATGACACATACATGATGCGAGTCTTATCACTGGAAGTATGTCAAACTACTCCCTCGATACTTTCAACACAAATGAGAACGAATCTTCGTGTTAAATCTTGAACTAATTGATAAAATTACATGTATTCCTACCTTAAACTAACTTTGTCTTAAATGGATGGTACATATGAAAAGAACAATGCACAAATGACAAACATGAAACATTAACATCACAGGTAATAATGTATGGATGGATATAAAGACTTGAATAAAACAAGTTAGCAAGATGGCTGGCCTCTTTGTAAAATAGCCAATGGCTAAATGAGCCACCATCTATAAATAAAATATTATTATTATTATAATTACTATTATTATTATTATAAAATGCTGCTGGATATATCATTAACGAATCAATTGGTTTAAACACAATCTGATTTATAGTATAGATGGTAACTAGCTTGTATCACACCTGAAGCCTAGACAGCAACATACAAAATTGAAAAACAAATTGTATCAATAAAAACACTATTAGACTTAATATTTCAAAGCATAGACTGTTAGTCGATTGGTGGAAGAAGAACGTCACTTGTCACAGTGACTTTTGTCACATATTGGCCGGGATGATGTGACACCCTGCGTCGCTACCGACTGAGCTACCGAGATTCGGCAAAGAAAAACAGTACCGGAGAGGGTATAGCAGCGAACTAATGAATCAACGAGTGTGTTTATTGTTATAAATGTTTAAATCCCTACGAAATAGAACTATTGTTTTATCTTTAATACATCTTTAATTGCATATGAAATATGTATATAAAGTTGAAATAAGAAAAAAAAAAATACTTAACACATTACAATCATTATATGTCAAATAAAAATGAAAATCATTATTTATTCTTTGTTTTTTAAAGTATCATGTTCAGATGTATCTTGTTCAGATTTCTTCTTCTTCTTTTTCTTTTTCTTTTTTCTTTCCGTCGTTTGAATTTCGTTTTCATGGTGCTCTGTTGCTGTTGGCGGAGAAGGTAGCACTCTATCAGCCGTGTTATGGGGTGGTGTGGGTATATTGAATGTTGATGTACTAACGTTTGTATCATTCTCCTTAGGTGAAATGGGCCCAGATACAAATGTCGCGTGTTTTGAGTTATCATCGAAATTGGCAGATATACCGCGGGTTTGTGTCTTGCTAGTTCCTTTCCTACACAATACAAAATATGATATTAAGTATAACACAACTCGTATACAGTTATAGGTTTTATGGTAATTTTTATAAGTGAAATGTAAGAATTTAAGTAAGATCGAATTCATATACATCATTGCAGTTAGTAACTGAAAAAGTTAGAAGAATTGACCTGCGCATTATAAAGCTGTTTTAACAAAGAGCGTGTATCGTCTTATTACAAGATGCCGTAATTGATGTTAACATGTACATGTTGCAGACGACTTGATGCAACAGAAGAGTTTTGAAAGTGTTCTTAATGTTGATCCAAACAGAGACAAATCCTCATTGTCCGATATTTCGTTAATTTTATATCAAGACAATTCTTTATTATTCTGATTGTTACATACTTCTCCTCGAAGCTTCTCAAAGAAGTCTATTGTAAATTATATCATATTTTTTAAACGGTAAACCAAGGAGTTATCACTTTCATGAGCCTTGCACATACATGCATGTTTTATATCACAATCTTGGGCTGTATTTGGTAAAAATACGTTCAAATTGGAAAATTATTATGAGCAACTACTTATTTTTTCTTGTTTCAATCAAAGGTTCTTTGCTGTAGACTCATTAAATTTGTACCAGTATAATTATGATAAAATATATTTAGTCATAACAAACATGGATATCAAAATAAAATTAGGACATAGCATTTTAATATTACAAGGTTGTACCCTATTCAAAAAGTATGACGTAAAGCTTTCAATAAGAACATTTAAAAAAAAAATCGTTATAATATACTCAACTAATGGAGCATACGACATGTAAATAGCCTGTTTAATGTGTATACTGACTTTAGCTGTGTGGTTATAATATGACTCATCGTATAAATTCGTTATCTTGATACCCCCCTGTATACGGGGTATTCTCAGAAAATGTAGCAATTACTGTCCAGGGTTTATTTACCTAGTATATTTTCACTTTTAATTTAAAAAACATAATAATTAATGCAAGGTTATGTACAATATACCTTTGCATACTAATAAATATATTAGTAAATATGTTTATTAAGGTAAAAACATATTTTTACAAGACCCCTCCTAATGGAAGTTGTCTGAAATCAGTGTCCAAAACACTTAATCTGATTTTTAACACCACCGTTTATTTAAATTACAGCAACATCTGTGTGGTCTTTGGTAAATATATGTTCGGAGATAACATACATAATTCAGTTTTGTTCGAAATTGATTATTTTCTAATTTAGAAACTTAGGTTTCTTTGTCCATAAATTGATGTCCCTGCTGTAACTAGTGCCCACACATAAATAAATACTGCTCCCTTAGGATTGTAGAACAATCTGGAGGTACTCCCTACTAGTTAATCATCCTATTTCGTCAATAGTGTCATGTGCAACAGATACAATTTAAGCTGAAGAATTTTAATATTTATGAGGTAAGTACACCTATTGCAGTACCTTTTATATTTGTCCATGATGTAACCTTTTTTTTTTTTACAGAAAACATGTTAGGTTTCAAAACAACATTTGTCCATTCCTACAATTAACAGACCATTAACAAGGAATCGGTGGAACCGAATGATGCTCCCCATAAGGGCTTTGTCAAGTGATAATAGGCATTGTCTGATAGAACTACCTTTAACTAGTGATCATACCTATTTACATAATACAGACTTCATTAAAAGAAAATAATAAAAACAAGGGAGTTAATTTTTATCATTTATTATAGAGTTATGGTTCTTGTGTAAAGCACTTTCTCCCTTTAATATCTGTCTACATTTCAAGTTTCATCGAAATATTTTTCGTACTTTTGGAGTTATGGTCCTGAAATTGAAATATAAAGTCTAACATGGGTGATAACTTGAGAATTATTCACTTTAAGTTATGGTTCTTGTGTAATGCACTTCCTGTCTTTAATATCTGTATACATTTCAAGTTTCATCGAAATATTTTTAGTACTTTTCGAGTTATGGTCCTGAGATGGAAATATATAGTCTAACAAGGGAGATAATTTGAAAATTATTCACTATAAAGTTATGGTTCTTGTATTATGCACTCTCTTGTATTGATATGTATGTATATTTCAAGTTTCATTGAAATATATTTAGCACTTTTAGATTTATGCTCAATGCAAATTAAGTGTGACAGACAAAGTGTGACGGACAAAGTGTGACGGACAAACGTTACGGACGTACAAGGCGACAACTATAAGCTCTCCCAAACTTGTTTGGGGAGCATAAAAATACCATGTAATTTTTAGGCTGAAGGAAGAGCCCATTTTTACACAAAACCAAAATGAGTGAAATCATCCCTGCTGTTACCGTCCATGCTGTAACCTCTAACAAAGTAACATGGGGGACATAAACAAGTTACAGCATGGACATTTAAGCGAATTGACTGTTTGTATCTAGATAATGGTGTATGCCATCTGATTTATATAATGAACAGTGTACTAGTATTATGTAATACTGACATGGAAAGGGAATACATTGATTTTATATAAGGTCTATTTAAATGTGTTAAGATTCATACATCGTAGTAACACAAGGGACAATGAACAGTAACAGTAGGGATATATCATCACCCTAAATGTTTGTAATGATATAGTGGTGTAAGCCATCAAGATTAACATGTTAAATCATTATTACTCTGATATTTTCAATGTAATACTTACACTCTAAAGGATAATTTAAAATTTATATAAGAATTACCTACACTTTGTTTTATTGTGGTAACACCAGGGACATTAACTAGTTACAGCATAGACAAATCAACCTAAATAGTTTTCCCATAATGCTTACACAAAATGTGATTAATTGTTTTATACTAGATTTATATTCTTAGAATGTTATCCCTTATGGTAACACTATGGACAATGCATAGTACTATCATACTAATAGTAGTAACTATAATTTGTACTATGCTTCAATTCCCACATTATTAAGACCGCCTTGGTGGTGTAGTGAAGAGCGTCCGCCTCCAGAGCGGGAGGTTGCGTGTTCGATCCTGGTCGGGTCATACACATGAATGGTAGTAATGGCTGCCCTACTTGACGCTCAGGGTTATGATATTATCATTACGACTGACTGGCTGGTGTCAAGATAAATCGACCAATAGTACTGGTTACTAACCCAGGAAATACTGTGATACAACTGATAATTTGTTGAAAGTGATGTAAAACACAACACAATCAATCAATCAATCAATAAATCAATCCATATTATTTACAATACTTAGAAAAGCAAAAGCAGAAATGTGTGAAACATAAGGAAACGGGCAAAAGAAAGCGTATACATGTAAGCGCCATGAGTGCCAGAGAACAGAGTGCGGAAAGTATTGGAAGGACAGCAAACTTTAATTGTTTTATTGCCTATTTAAGATTTATTAATTGCCTTTAACTTACAAAGCCAGTTCGGAACACAATAGCTTTTTTGGCTCATTATTAAGTCGTATACGTGTCAATTTATTATATAAATCTAAGATTCAATGAAGATTTCCTTGCTGTTACTTTACCAGCCATGATGTTACCAATCTCCTTTACTTTGTATTAGTTTACTTTTAGAAAGGATGCATACAAAACAAATAAAGATGCCTTTGTCTCAAGTTGTTAATGGTTACACCATGGACAAGGGATTTTGACATCATTATCATTTATCCCTACTACATCAAAATTAGATGGAGTTGAGATGTTATATTTTAACCTTTATTTTGTCTTTTCTAGTTTTATTAGTTGGATATTTTTTTTTTATAAAATACCATATATTAATTTTGTCTTTTAGTTTTTGCAAATTGCTACATATTTTGAGAATGACCCATACATTGTATATACTAGTTTTACTATAAATACATGTCTTTAATACATTCACTGTTGATTATTTTACTCAAATAAAAACATATATGGAATTGTTTAATGCACAATTATTCTTACAATAAGAATTCTACATTAAGCTTTTTTTTTTTAAATGACACTACTTACTTGTACAGATTGGCAGAATTTGACCTAATTCAAATTCGTTTATATGATTATGACACATAGGAACATATTGCATAACAAAAACATACTTTTTAAATAGAAGCAAGACCACGAGAAAAAGGGACATGTTTTATTATGACCATGTTCACTGGAACAATGTCATGTTTAGGTACAATTGGGAAAACACTACTTAACACGATATTATAGATACTATGTAAGTAATATTAATAATTATAATACAATCTTTATTTAACGAAGGTTTCTCATTAAGTAATATAGCAAATGAATTTCATATGATTTATCAGCCAGTTGCCTTCGAATAATAAGAACATGCACTCCTTCACAAAATTGGTGGCTTGGTCAGCATGTTTAAACACATATATAATTTAAATAGATCATTCATAGAGTTGCATCCTTTAACATTTTATTTGGAAATGTCCCCAATGGTAAAACATAAATAGTACGATTGGAGTAAGCATAGCATGATTGTCATATACATTTCTGTGCGTATTTACAAATATACCTTCGTACACATACATAAACAAAGCATACAATTCCCAAATATTGGAGAAAAAATTACTTTGATAAAGCTATGCGCCCAAATCGACCAGAGTGACGGGTCCGTTTTTTAAGAATGAATATGCTTCTGGCCATTAAGACCAATGTGCTTGTAATATTAGCACAGAACATTTCTTTTACACACGGGTCCTTGTCATGTCAAAATGAAACTTTAGTCCGTAATATGATAATTTCTTGTATTTTTCATTTCAAAGACGAAATGGATACATGAACTGACAAGATAAATGGTGTGTTACCTTTTTATGGGTTATGTACTGTCACAAGTTACTTGTAAAAGTTTTTATGGTGCGGCTGTTTATATAACATTGAGTACCAGCATACACGCATCAAATATATGTAAGAGCGCATTGTCTTTTTAAATGCAACGTTATATTACATTGAGAAGTTATGTATTAACAGGCTTATACACTCGTAATGTATATACTTATAGAGTAGTCATGTAATATAATTCTAATACAATTATACTTTTTGTACCTCCTTATATAACTATGTAATGTTATTTGTGTGTATATATATGCACAATGCTATTGTGTGGGACTGATATTATACACACCGCTTTAAACATAACCTTAGCATCGTAACATTGTATTGGATTCTCTTATTTGAAGGCATTGGTTCACAACCTATAATTGAACTTTTGTTGAAATTACTGGCAGAATGGTAAGCGGTGCATGAAGACTTAGGATTGCTCGTGACGAGCAATCTTGACTCTTCCTCGGCTATTTTCAATGGTCTTGTATATGGAGTGCAGGAAAATAATGTGGTTCTATGCAGAAGGGGTTAAACTGTTCTGATTATACACAAGATACTATTTGTATTGTCTTTACCATAAGTTTTAAATATATGTTGCAGATAACACTTTATTTCACGGATTCTTCTCGCACTTCAGGTAATGCAAAGGTTTGAGGGGAGTGTAGTACCTTATCTGGTGGCTCGTATCGAGCGATCGGAACAGTTCGTGATGTTACAGAGTTGTCGCATTAACTCCACGATACAATGATACACTTTGTACCGACTTATACAATTACGTAATCATTATGTGTGTACATGTACATGCTTATTACTTGTGAATCGGCCGGCTGATTAAACAATAATATTTAAATTGAATTGCTGTCTTTTTTTATATAAACGAAATGGTGCAAGCTACCACATAACAGTTATCATGTACAACAAAACAGTTCTTATAAATATGAGCCGTTCCATGCGAAAACTAACAGTGTGGACTCTGCGAAAAGTATCGACCCGGATCAAGCTAATCATGCCGCGCAGGTTAACCCGGACAGAAACTTTTCGCCTCCTGTGGATTTTCTGTTTCAGGACTCGTTTCTCTATTCCTCTATCCCCCTGAGACGGAATGTGTCGGTACGGATTAGCCTGCGCGGATTGCACAGGCTGACCTGGATCGATACATTACGCAGAGTCCATACTGTTTTTTTTTTCTTGTGGAACGGCTCATATATAAAAGGGAATTTCTAACTATTGATCTTTAACCACACCCTGTAAGCTTGTAAAATAAAACATGCACGTCCAACAGTGTCCACAAGTAATGATTATTTTTAGATAAGATTAACCCTTTCCCACATACACCAACTATGAAAAAGACGATTTTTGAAGTACCTAGGCTAACCTGAACATAGTTGAAAAAATAAATGGTGCATTGGGTAATTGCTTATTATAAGCAGATTCCCCTTTGTACAACATTGACAAAGGCCGCCCGCTGCACATTCGGGAGAAGGAGTCTGCAGGTGGGAAAGGGTTGAAATAAAGTTGCATCATAATCCCGATAGTGTTGCTGAAAGGAAGAGTGGTACATGAGATGGTTGACTGACTTTTGAACCTTTCCCAAATAGAGATATTTTGCCCAAAAGTTTACAGCTTTATTCAATATTTATACTTTCATATTTAACGATAATCCATATAATATATATCTAGATGTTTTCAAAGTTTCTGCTGCAGATTTGTTAAATGTGGGAAAGGGTTAAGACAAAGCCACGATAGTTTTGATTTAAATCTAGCATAGCAGTATTATATAGTGTTTTGTTAGAACATATCAAATATTTATTGATTAAATTCATTTAATTAATACACTGTTAGTTTTGACAGATAATAAAATAGCTTTGATTAATATTATTTATTCTTGTTGGTTATTTCTCTTTTCATAATACCAGCAAGAACACTAATTACATGACGAGGAAAGTCACATGACATAGGGCAAGAGGTCAATCAATGTTCGTACGTACATGTATACACACACACACAAATGCGTCAACAATAATATCGTTTCACATGCAAATACTGAATGTCTAGCTGAAACTTTGTATACACACAGTCTCACAACAGCCTTTACTGATCGCCTTCATTTCGAAAAGTCATTGATGTACTTTCGGACGACAAATTGATTGTATCCTTACTGGTGTGTATTCAGATTTAACCCATATATTTAAGGAGGTTGTTAGCCTGATCAACCAATCATAGTACACCTTCAATTATTACTATCAAACGCCCCTGTGCTACATGTGATATGTACATCTGAATACAACCCTGGTTAAATACCGAAGCACCCGTCTCTTTTATCCTTAATTTGAAAGACAATAAGGCCAAAACATAAGCTACCACGACACTATTACTTCGTTCAACGTCGAAGACATACAGATAGGTGTTGCTGTTTAGAGGTTAAACCTTCTCCGTATTGATATACATGTTAACGCACCTCAATGCAGGCATATTTAGGCATATTTGTTTCCGAGCATTGTTTTCAACTAAGTCTTAATTTAAACCTGCCTTTTGCCTTTAATTCCCATTACCTTTTCATTAGAAAAGGGAAGCTATTAAAATGTTGTTCTTAAGAGATGTTTGCTCTACAGAGGTGTCGTTTTAAAGAGGTTATAATACACATATAAGTATAGGTGTAAAATATTACGGTGCATAGTAAATAAGGTTGGTTCGTAGGAATGACGGATAGCAATGGGTCGGATCATGATGCACATAGACCAACATTAGGCGAGTTATACAGACGTACTCGTTCGATAGCAATTTTGTGCGGCAATTTTCCCGTGAGGTTAATCGAATTTCTTATTGACCGTTGTATTATTAGAACTTAAACACATTTTGAAGTAGCGGAGATGAAACTTTGAAAGTTTATGATATGTTGTTCATTTGGCATTCAAGTAAAGTTGCATGCACATTTTAACCACAGGGTAAGGGTTAAGGTTTGCCTGTTTCTCTGAAAGGTAATGAGATATTGTCCAGTTGGCATTCAAGTCGAATTACCATTCGAATGCATGCAAAGGATAACAGCAACTCTGACAAAAAGATTATTAAGCATAACAAATTTAACCGCTTTCTGCATACACAAAGCGGTAATGTATATAGCAATAATACCGATATATTCCATGAACAGCAAGATACATACCATGCTTTTCTACACGTTTATGGATGAATTCCTATAGTTAAAGAAGATTTAATACTTAATAAGACATACATTCAATTATGTTTGAATTAATAAAGCTATTTAACTGAACCAAACCATACTTCATTTCTACGTGAGACCTAATTATGAAAACACTGAGATATTCTTATATCATTAATTATTTTCATAACTTATATATAGTATTGTGAAATATTGTGATTTAGGCATTAAGAGGAATATCAACATCACCATGGCCACTGAATAAGTAGATCTGCTTCAAGGAGTCACTATGCCATTAAAGTAGCAGCCATTATTTAAACGGTCATGATTACTACCATCCTGTCATTTCCAAAATCAAAATCGAACATGTGGCATATACATGCAGATGGTTTAACCATGTGCCACTACATTGGAAATGAAGGATGTGACACAGCGTGTTAAAACGATATTAACAGTTTTTCTATTTTGTCTTCTTAATTTCAGAATTGAAGCGGTTTGTAGATGAGCATTTTAGCTTTCCTTGAGGCGAATCAAAGATATCCATGATTAAACAATGCTTTTTGATATGGAAACTATGTCATGTTGTGATGATTTTGTTAAAAGAAAATGTTACATTTTCAACACTTTACTTACACTGTAAAGATATGAGATGTCAACGTATGCATTATAGTAAAAAAGAGTAACATCTGCTTCAAATGAGATTCAATTGATATTGGCAATACATGGATTAACGTTATTTACTAGGGCAAGTAACACCAATAATTACAAGATATATTAAAATGTTTTTTCAATACAAAGGAAAACAGTTGGACCTTGAACGTTTTGATTGCTGTTACCTCAGCCTTTTGTATTCATGAAGGTCATTTCCAACCCTTTGGAAATTACATTATATGTTATAAAAGTTACAAAGACGGATACCGGGAAGTCAATTCAATAAATTGAATTGAATTGAATTGAATAAAGAAAAAATTTAGGAAACGAGGACTGACTGCATAAGCAGTCTGTTATAACAGAAACCTGAAATAAACATGTTTCTAGTGTGTAACGGTCACATCATGCAGACACACATAATGTGAACTTTCAATGAAATAATATATTTAGTTCTAAATTGGGGTATATTTATGATATGATATATTTTAATATCCTCTGAATGCAATAATTATGAAGATACATTGGGATATATTTATGATATGATATATTTTAATATCCCCTGAATGCAATAATTATGAAAATACATCAACTAGACAGTCAACACACAGAACAAACACTTCCTTGGAACAGATGAAAGACGGTATCATCTCTGTTCAACAACTTTCCGTATTTAGACGTTAAATTATTAGGTATTTCCGATGCAAGCAAAAGGAGAAATGTCACTAAACTACAGAGCGAAGTACAGAAGCCGTCAGTAATTCAATTATTATTGAATGTGTTCTAACTCGAGCAAATCACACAGCAATACCTGGATTGGACATTATCTTCGGACTTTTTATACTCCATACTCGGAATTACATGTTTAGTTGACACATTACTTTCATTATCTGTATCATTTCTGTAATAGTGATGTAAAACATGCTCAATACTTTCGATTTTGCTAAGAAACATACCTATTTGATTACAATCACTCGAAACAATACAACAAGGAAAACACATCCTTTCAAAGATATCCTTTAGGCTTTTCCGTGTTGTTCACAGCCATGACCTATGTCGTTATCTAGTTACTAACAGATGCCCAAAATGATGTGAGACTTTCAGATAATATCACCCATATCATCATATACACAATTGACTACAGTGGGCATATCATGGAGCAATATTGTTTCCTTTCCGGACAAGACCGTGGAATAAATAATACCTTGTTTTAAAACCACTCTGGAAATTACTTTTATTATTAAATAAACAAAACAACTTACATTACGTGTACATGTTACCAACCGAATACAGTAATAACTAGGTCCTATTATCCGAGACAAAGGTAATGCAATCTGTCTATTCGATCTGAAGCTGAATTTCAACAATCAAAGATTGTGCAAGTCTACTGCTGAAGACAAACGTTTATTGTTATATTCATATTGTCATTATTCTATACAATTACATCCCTAACCATCGAGCATGTACCAAAGTGTACAGGCTACAAACAATTATGAAATTACAATACAGACAATGATGAAACAAACTCACTGTATCTTGTTTTCCTTCAGTTTACTTTTAACAATTGGCACTAGTGTTGAATTCCTGTTGTTAGGAGTTTCGATTGACACAACCATAGGTGTTGGTTTGGTACTCTGACCTGCTTTATCTTTATCTTCTTTTTGACCTGTGCACAAATGACATAAACTGTTGCAATAATCATCTATCAATTTAAATATTAGCATCTCTTCGCTTCCCATTCATCCTTCTTGTTATGGTTTTAGCCATTAGCAGGAATTTAATTGTCACGATCATATTTCAGATAATTGAACAGTTCTCTACGACACCAAGATTTAAACCTATGTTGAGAAGTGTAGAAACGACCATTTATCACTTCAATCCAAACTTTGCAATTTGAATCGACTTCATGTTCAATATTTGTAAGAGGCTTAAAGCATGTTTATTTGTCATATTAGCATGAAGTGCAAATCCAAATGAGAATGCGCGGATGCACAGGGTGACTTTATCTTCAATGGACGTCAATGCATTGTGGCTTTGATGTTATGTATCATTGTTCTTTCAGTATTAATGTTTATTATCTGGGAAACATCACATGAAAATCAAATATCAGAAGTTTGCTTCCAGGAAAGATATAGAACAGTATGCGCTCCACGAAATAAGGATATTCCCAAAGCATCATCAATAGCCAGGAACCTCACATGAATGGATTTAACAAAGACAAACTAACAAAACAAGAGTTTAATTAGATCGTAAATGTCTGTACCTCCGAAGCTCGGTGTTTCGGCAGACGTGATTCACTTTAAGATCTTTAAGGAAAATATGATTTATATATTGGCTTTAAACGGATTGCCTGACCATATTGGGTCTATCATTGGATATGTGTAAATTATAAAGCATAATTATAAAATGGATTATAATTGTAAAACAATGCGCTTCAAAATAATAGATAAGGCCCCCTTGTATTGTTACGTGATGTTCCGTGTATCAAGGTAACTATTTACCTTGTAGACTAACTTAGTAAGTTGCAAATTCACAGCTCTACAAATTGAAATATCCTCCCAAGAGTACTACAATAGAACCGGTGGATATTGTTTTGCCTAGCTTTGACATTAAGTAATATTTGAAATAGTTTAAGCCTAGACTGGTTGCTATCATTGCACCAAATTCACAAAACCATGTTGCTTGTTTTTCGGTATTGTGTATTACACGTAACAATTGTCAACCATCAGAAGGAAATAGCATTTCATTGTTGTGCTCTATTATGGCAAATCACAAAATTCGATCTTACAGAGAAATACGATATGCATTTAGTCAGCTGTCTCTATACTGCTGTTAAAACTTATTCAAGTGTAAAAACCTATGAATTATTAGGACAAACTTGAAAATCGTACGCTTACCTTGTTTCGTTTTGTTGTAATGACGAACTATCAACACAGAGCAGATTATGATGATACCGATAACAACACCAATAATTAGAAATATCCACCACCAACAGGTGATCCAACCGATGAACGTTCCCTTTTCACAAGGTTCAGTTGGCTTCACAGCTACAAATAGAAATAAATTAAAGCAATCTTTATATATTATTATTTTCTGAAAATGATGTAAAAACATTAAAAGACACATATTCCTGTTTTGTTCAATACAATAGCTATACTGAAGACAGTTTACTTTGATACATTCCTTTACGTTTAATATGGTGAACTCCGTATCAATGACACATCTTATGTTATACCACTCGTCTAGAAAAAGTCATACCCAATCTAGTTACGGATTTGGCTCGGCTCTAACGGTCTAAAATGTTGTTAATAAAGTTATAATGTTCTAAACATTACTTAAATAATGAAATAAGATATCTGGTGTCAAATTCCCATTGTACCATACTATTCAAATCAAATAGCAATTTCTAAATCGATGTATCAACTATTAGAATCCTATCAAATGCAGAACCGACAAAAAACAAAAGTGTTCTTCACTGCTTCATTTAGCATGTTATATAATGTTATATAATTATAGAGACCAAATGCTCTGAACGAGCATAAACTTTTTAGCGTCTATAGGCCCATTTGGTAGTGTACGCTTTATCGTGTATAAGCATCTGACAGATGCAGATAAATTCAAGAGACAGAGTTAGATACAAGGGAATCCGGGTGCTATTGCCCTAGCTCTTTTCTAATAGACCCCACGTTTCTTTAACGTGACCAGTGTATAGCATCGATACACGCGATGCATATTTTCCCTGAAAAGTACCAGGATATAACCTATAATTGAGTGGGAGACACATTTAACGCTAATGGGTATACTAATTAAGGTATATACAACGGTAATAGCAAATAGGTTAACAACTTATGTCGAATCATATTCAAGGTTAATTGATTCACAGGCAGGATTCCGTACTGACTACAATACGGTAGACAGTGCTATTGCTTTATACGCAATAATCTCAAAGTATCTTAATAGGAAACGAAAACCAGTTTATGTTGATTTTATAGATTTCGAAAAGGCCTTTGACTCTGTTAACCGACCGTTATTGTACAGTGTATTACTTAAAACTGGTATAAAAGGTAATTTATTTAGAGCTATAAAGTCTTATTTACAATAGTGTTAATGCCTGTGTTAAAACAGAGAATGACGTTAGTCTCGTTTTCTCGTGCCCAGTCGGTCTCAAACAGGGATTCCCTTTAAGCCCTATTTTATTTTCGTTATTTATTAACGGACTTTATGATGTAATGCAAAACATTGATGTCAAAGTCTCAGAGAGGCTTCCAGCTTTTCCCTGATTTAATTGAAATGTGTATGCTTATGTTTGCAGACGACATAAAGCTTATCTCTGATACTGTCATTGGTCTGCAAAGAGAATTGAACCATTTACATGACTTCTGTAATAATTACAAAGTAAAGGTCAATATAAATAATAAAAAAATCGTAGTATTTAAAAACGGGGTCAATTAACTAAAAAGGAACACTGGTCATGTAATGGAAAATCATTAGAAGTTGTTCAAAATTTCTCACATGTGGGTATAGGTTTCTCAAAAAAAAAAAAACATTGTTTAAAATGGCAGAATCCTCTCTCAAAGCAAAGAAAGTTGTAATGTATTTATTGTATGCCTTTAATAAATTGTCATACATACCGGTTAATACTTTTTTCAAAGTATTTGATACAAAAATACTTCTAACTATGATCTATGGCTCTGATATATGGGGCCTTACACCTATGAATTCTATTGAACAAGACCAGATTCATGCATGTAAACGCTTATTAAAAACAAGTATGGAAGCTTGCAATATTTCAGGTGTACGCGATACTGGTATATACCAAGTTCACATTATGTCATCTACAAAAGTAATTAAATATTGGAATCGAATTACTAAATTGCAACTATGCTACAATATGTTAATGAATTATGACATATAGGATATATTAATTGGTTAACTTAAGTTCGTCTTAATTTGTATAGTAACGGCTTTGGTCATATTTGGGACGCTTTTGGATGCTTAGAAAATTAAAACCTTTTTATCTATAAATATACACAGAGTCTTAAAGACTAATATATGCAACAATGGAGAGCTGACTGCATACAAAATAGGAAACTAAATTATTACTGTGGGTATAAACATTCTTTTTTTCAAGAATCATATATACGTGTAATTGATTTGATTAAATTCAGAACTTGCTTGGCAAACTTTAGAAATTCCTGTCACTGTCTTATGCTCGAGAAAGGCAGACATTATGGCATATCAAGAGAAAATGTTTCTGTGTCTAATGTGAATCCAGTGTCGAGGATGAGTAACATTTCCTATTGTGCTGTCCACTATATGCCGATATCCGGGAAAAGTATATAGAGGAGAGATATGTTAAAAATCCAAATGATATTTCTTTCTATAATGTAATGAGCTTGTTATTTGTAATTGCGTAATGTTTCTTTTCAATGCCTTCACATTGAGATCAGAATATCTCAATGGACAGGAATTATGATTTTCTTAAGTGGATTCAGCGCGTTCATTTAATATGAGATGATATTTATATTGTTTGATTATCATATGTTTAGTGATATGATATATGCTCTACTATATACTAAAGTTTGAAAAAAATTGCCTCATATAACTATTGCGACATGTTGGAGTATTGCAATATTAATGTAAAAACGAATTTGTATATTAATGATGATCTTGTAGAAAGGGCACATGAGTGTTTATTTGTATAATTATTAATTCGATTATGTTATTTGTAAAATGTATCAATGTATAACTTGTGTATTGACCGGTAGCTCGATTATGCAATAAACTTTGAATTGAATTGAAACGCACATCAGAAATATCATGAACCCGTACCAGGAATTGAACCCCGGACCTCTAGCCTGACTATCTAACGTGTTCAGCAACAACAACCTGGACCAAAAACGAAAGTACCTGATACTGAATCATTCCGAAATGTTTCTTGGAAAACTAATCGCAATATCACTGACAATTACTGCAACGAAAACAACTGAACCATTCCGAAATGTCGATAGAAGTACTTCCGTGTTGGTCCAGGTTGTTGTCCTTTGGCGAATTCGCGAATATTAATTATAGGAATTAACATACGTAGGGAGAAAAAAAACCACGTTATTTTGGTATAGTTCGATAGAGAAAAGCATTATTGATTGATTCCCTACTTCAAACTCATATATATTTGTTAAATACTTTGAATAAAATGAGTTGAAGCGTGGCGATCCAGAAAACTGTGTCCACCCTTGTTAATATCTAATGCATAGAGTAGGTCATATCTATTTTTAGAGGAGCAAGTCCCTGTGGGTTAAAGGCTTTATTATGTGAAAACCAAGGGCATACAATATCTTGAGAATTGAAATAAAAAGAAATTAATGCAGAATTGAAAATGTGGTGAGAAGTAGAGGATTTTCTAGGTTAACAGAATTTCTTTTTATTAATGTTTTTTCAAAATATGTTACAACAGAAGCATCACTCTGTGCCGAGGAAAATCAGGTTATGGCGAAAAGAATACTTTTATATGTTAACAATTTCCCGCATACAGACGCATTTTGACGCCTCTACAGCAGACATATTAAGCTAGCCTGTTTTCTTTTTAAATCGAGCTATTGCCGTCTCTTGATCGTCGTCGGCGGCAGTTAAGTTTTGCTTTTAGGTCACTAACATCGAATCTATAAAACCTAATACTTTGAAATTTGGAAAATATTGTTCATCTAATACCCCTATTCACATTGTATGCTAAAGATGCTGAGTGTGGCCTTTTTTCTGGGTGATAAAAACGTAAATGTTTATGTATTTTGGTTGATTTGAGAATTGGCGGTGTGGGTTAAGTTTTGCGTTTAGGTCACGTACATGGAAAGTATCAAACCTATTACTTTGAAACTTGAAATACTTCTTCATATAATACATTTCTTCGCATTGCATGCTAAAGATGCTGAGTGTGGCCTGTTTTTTAGGGTAAAAAACATCAATTTTGAGAGCTACTTCTCAGACCATAAACCTATTTGGACAACATGCAGTCTGGCTCAGTAATGACTTAAATATTTTAAAGACTATGTTTTGTACATCAATATGTCCACTTATGGTGCAGAAGTTTTTACAATGTTGAACTAATTTTTTTTTCTAGATAAAAGAGTGATCAGTTTGTCAAATATATAGTGATTGATCAACAGGCATTGAGCGGCTTATCTCATTTGCCTGTCCATACACAAGACTCCGCTTATGATATTGACTGATTGTGACAGCCATCTTCCTTATCATGTATATGAACTTGGTTGTATTTCCACACGGTAAATATTGTTCCAATATTTGAAACATAGCAGTTGTGTGCGGTCATTATAATATGTAAATATTCATTCCAAATTTGAAGATTATTTATATAAAATAAATAAACCGTAAAAGGATAATATCAGACGAGCGTCTTGCACCCACAGGTGGTGCTTTTGTTATGATGAGCAATTTCTCCTTTTGCCGCAATGTTTTCAACTTTATTCCATGATCATACTTTCATTTAAGGAGATTTTCAATATATTTGCATAGATGATTATTAAATTGTTTAGTGCAGATTTGTGTTGTATGTTGGAAAAAGTTTAGTTCTCAAACTGTAAAATCAGGGCCTTGGATTAACATTTAGTGTACTTTTATATTAATTACAACAATTTAAAGTCAATATTTTGTAAACCATTTACTTAAACACCATATGGATTTAAACGCTTCTGCAGCAGACGAATTTTGAAAACATTGTGACAAAAGGAGAAATTCCTTTTGCTACAATGTTTCTCACTTTATGTTCATGAATTATACCTTCATTTAGCGATATGTTCCATATTTTACTTAGACCTTTTAAACGTCATGAGCTACAGATTTGTTGTAAGCGGGAAAGGCTTAACATAGGAACTAGTTTCAATTTATTCTTAAAATGTTCTACCAGTGCATGAAAATTTACTTGAATTTATTTCTCAAACTGTAAAATCATGACCTTAGATTAAGAATAAGAGAACATTAAAAGCCAATATTTTGTTAAGAAAGATATGAAAAAAATCTTTAAATTCTGTTTAAGAACATGTATAGTACATTTTAAGACATATTTTGCTAGCCCTTTCCCACATACATCAAATCTACAACAAATGACTTTCAAAGCATTTGCCGGTATTAAAAAAAAAGGGAACTCTCTATTATTGAAAGAACTATAATATTTATAATTGAATAAAGTTGATAACAATTCTACTTTTGTTACAGGTTTTCAAACAATATTTGCTGCAAAGGTGCCAGAAAGTGTCTGTTTGTAGGAAATGATGGTTAAACTAAGATTTTTTTTATTGAAAAACAGTTCAACTAGTGCTTGAAAAATATATTTTGATGTTAAATATAAATTTTGGTTCTCTTCAGGTGAATAATGGACTTGAAACATTAATTTAATGAATTGTTATTTAGATGTCTTATTATCAAAACATTAATCTTAAGCCTTTTCCACCTGAGACTCAGTTGCATCTACAACAGATGACTGTTAAAATATTGTGGCAAAGAAAGCAATTGTTCAACATGAGCAATTTCTCATTTTCTTACAGAGTTTTCAACACAATTCAATACTATCATTTAAAGAGCTTTTACATGTTTTTGCCTAGACTATTTCAAAGTTGTCTGCGGCATAGTTGTGTATTTTGTAAAGGGTAATTTTGTAACCTTTGGTATGATTAATTAAGAGTTACTGACTGTTAATAACAATTTGTCTGAAAGCATATTTAAAAGATGCCTGCTTGAAAATATTTTGGGAAAAATATGACATATCTAGAAAAATGCATCGATAAATTGTGGCAATGTTGTCGAAAGTTATCTTTATCAGAAAAAGGGCTGAAATGTTGATGTTTTCATGCGATTCAAAAGTTATTTTATTTAAAGATAAAAACTATTTCTAACTAGTCATTACATAAGTTTATAAGTTAAGTAATTTCCTCGAATGCTACACTGTAGAATTTAATAACTTTTAACATGTGCTATTTAGATATTGTTTTTACGAAACAAGATTTAATAATATGTTATATTTGATTAAGTAGACACTAATGTTTAACTGTCAAAGTTATAGTTTGATGCATATAAAGAATTGATATAGAATGAAAATAATCCTGTTTGACTTCACCATTAACCCTTGGTCCATTTCCCGTAAAGATATCACACAGATATATTAAGCACTATTCTACAAACGACAAATATGTACTTTGTAAACATCTAATTAAAATATGGAAAATCTCTATGAATTGAAGTATATATTTGAATAAGAGTTAAAAACAAATTGTAGTGAAAGAAGCATTTGATCATGACGAGAAATTTCTTTTTTTACTTCAATTTTTTTAAATTCGTCTGCTCTTAACACATCAAAATGTGTCAGCAAGTGGAAAAGGCTTAATATTATTTGTAGTCAACAAGTCAATTAAATATGTGTTTTTATGTCTCTGTCCAAAGTTACAGTGATTAGTGAAATACAGTTCAGTTAATCACCGATCATAGTTTGTTTGTAAGAACCGAAAGCTTTCATTTCATTTAAGTTTTCTGGAAGTTCTCATCGCATCCGTGGTAAAACATGTTGTCGGCTAGGAAACATACACGTGTTTACCGCGATATTCATACAAGTATCAATGCAACAGCGAAAAAGAACGAATCAACTAGACGGCGAAATTGATATTGAAACATATTTCTGTGGTTTAATCAAGTATGTGCATTAATAGACGAAACTTTCAGCGATATTTGCGAAAAACAAGAGGCATAAATGAATGAAATTGACAGATGATCGAAATCGACAAAAACAAACTACAAGAAGAGCGACAGAAAAAGCTTCGTCACGTAAAAAGGGAAGATATGATACTGAACATGAAATGCCGATTATTAAAATAAAGCAAATGACTAGTGAGGTTGAATGACACAGTGAGATGCCAGCTATTTGAAATTACGATAAACATAACAATCTATAAATAGACTATATTGAATGGTACTGTCTTTTATTTTTGCTATTATCATAATTCGGGAACCAGAGTCGGTGCGCGGCCGCTTACGACATTTACAAACTGGACTAAATTGTGCTCGGTTTAAATTTTAAATGACGTTGGTGAATACGGACTAAATCTAAATGGCCGGAAATCACAAAAGTGGCCTAAATATTTAGATTTAAATTTAGTCCAAAATCTATATTTAAAAGTTTGGTGTGAATACGGGTCCAGGTATCATCTTTCCTGTCCGCCTTGATATAACCGTACATGTTGAAAGTGGCGTAACACTGAAATCAAACAACCCAAATATTTTCAAATCAGGGAACAGCTGATAGAAATTGTTAGTTAGTCAATTTCATGACAAAGAGAGGTTGATCATTATTGTTCAAATTCCAACATTGGTACAACTGTATATCAACGCTGTACCTCCAATTTTCTAATTTTGTGTCATATGAATATCAGTTACTTTTTTGTGAACTGTCATAGCAGAAACATATTTACAGTTGTATAAGAAAACCAAGAAGCCAGTTCATATAGCAATGTGCTTCCACCCGAGTATATTTAGGCAACCGAATACTCTCTGATTTAGTTCACTCTTTAAACATGTATGCTATCTGTCAAGCAATAATTCCGGTTCAAACAAGCGACAAAACACACCAGTAGGTGAACGAAACGCTGATATGAATGAAACATCATTAGCAGTTTGTAACGTTTACAATCTATAATGCAAGGCATATCCTCGTCTAATCAATCAAATAGTTTGACTTGCTTGCCAAGTTATACTTCTGTTTATGAAAAACGTTCATTCATTATGTAAACATGTCTATAACGATAAGCAGCATATATCTATGAGCTAACTAACTTCGAACTATGGACACTCAATATAAAGTTCAGAAGATAGAGATAGATAAGATTCATTCTTTTAAACGAAAACTGTATTGTCCCAGAAAAGTACTCAAATGCGTCCTAGCTGGAGCAGAAATATGGAAGACATAGACTAGCCAGAAATAGGAAATAAGTTAGAAGCACCCAAAGATTGCATCCGCGGAAAAGTGCTCGGACTGAGTCAAAGGTCATACTGTTTACATATAACATTACACCAGTGTCAACAGTGGTCGTCTAATTTGATTACGATGTCAAGGCTAACTTCTCATATTATGAGGTTAAAGTATTTTTCCGACGGATCTTCAGAATGTCACGGACCTTATATACATATATATACGTGTTTCAAAAAATTCATTGAAAGCTTATAATAAATAGAACCTTTTTTTCATAGAATTATCACCACTGTTGGTTGTCATTTTGGAGCAAGACACATGTCCTACACTTGCTATGGTTTATTTACCCAGCACTGTCGCCGTGATATAAATGAAATACTGTTGACAACGGCGTAATGCCCAAATAAAAACAAAATCGCCACTCTTGAACACATTACTCTTTTCTCTTTATTCGATGAAAGAAATTCCGATAATACACTGCAACACACAATGATCATCTTTTCTTTCTTGTGAGTATTTTGAAGGGGAAAAGTGTAATGGTATGCAACAGTCTAGTCTTTGGTAACATCATTCTTTGATATCTTAAATATTTATTAATGCATAACAACAATGTTTCACAAAGGAATGGTATAAATGAGCACCGTAGATGTTATAGGGGTATACCAAACACACCTGTCGCCAACAAGTTTGGCGAGCCAGTTTGGAGAGTCAAAATAGGACTCTTATTGTGGATTTAGTTAAAATACTAGAGGTAATAGCTCTAGATAAGGTGAGTTTTTCAAGTTCCAAAACCCTTATTTGAACCTCAGATACTCAAACGAATCCCCTATGTGAAACGATTCTTTTGAGTACCCACAACATAGGGTTTGGTTGAGAAATATGGATTGGTAAGACCAGTGTTCTCCTCCTTATGTAATTTTCTGGTTCCGACTCAGGTAAAAGTAAAGTTTCTGAAGTGAATGCTTTATAACATGGTGTAAAACTGACGGACTCTATAACTATAATGGGTGTTAACGAATATAATTGATTATGTGTGTCTACACATGGGTGGAACTTGCTATTAAATCTGATAAATTCGAACAGGCGGATGAATCGACGTTTTCATTGCATGGATAAACGCTCACCACCATGATATTTTTCAGCTTCTATACTAGGAAAAAAAGAGTAAACATTTGGGGTGAACTTATTTTCTAGCAAGCATACAGTAAAGAAAAACATAACGGGAAACATAAACAAACATGCCATGCCTTGGTCTAACAAATCCCCATATTTCATTGTAAACAGTGACATCTGATTACTAACACGATTGTCTTCTAACACGAAGATATGTGAATTTGGACTTTGACATATCTTGTATAAGATGTTTGCATAATGCGTATACATATATATAAACAACCATCGTAGCTATTCCGGACGTTAACCCGTCCGAGCTCTCTCGACACGGAACATGTGTATGAAGTTGTAATTATACCATCCACAAAATCAATTACTAACGCGATGACGTCGACTAGTACAGACGTATCTTATTCGTTGCTAACTTGACTTTTGATTATGTTCGGTAAAGCAAAAAGCTTTTCTCTTGACGCTGAACCTGTGTTTGAAGTATGAAGGAATTATGTGCACATACACAATTGTGACCATGATCTTGGACTAGATCAGTGAAACACGTTCAAGTACAAGAAGCGATGTTTGTAATCATATGTGTCCATTGTAATAACAATTGGATTAGAAAGTTAATCGCTACAGTGATGACGACGTCTTTTGGACTTGTATATAGCCTCGATGACCTAGGTCAATGAAACGCCAACTTATACATAGGCTATGATTCGTAACATATTTATATAGGTCCATATCAATAGCAGAAAATGGCGATCATGTGAATGTTGTCTCACTTAATGTGACGTCATACGTAAAATGCAATGATATATTTGTGTAACGCGTCGTTTCGAATTTGATTAAAAATGGCAGTGGGCGGATCCAATATCTGCTTACTGGGTTTGCACAATAATTGTGGAGGGTTGTCCTACAACCCATTTGAAAATTCTGTTTCACTGATTGAAATGATATAGTTTAAACGGTTTGTTTATTTCAACCATTCGTTCAACAGTAATGTCAAGAGATAAGTTGACGCTTTTCGGGTTGTTTCGCAGGTGACAATGTCTTAACTGAGACGTGTACAATGTGGACGCTATATAGAATGTTCCTCGGGCGATCCGGCCTCTGTTGATCTGTGACGAAATATCAACTCTATGGTCTCGTCTCAAACTACCTTGGTATGTCGTTTCAACAGCATGTAACGGTGCTGAGCCCATCTGTTCAGCGTATGGGCTCTGGAACGGTGTTGAACATATCTGTACAGCCAAACCAAGTCTAACTCTGAGCACCCTGTGTAAAATGTCCTAGTGCTTAACCGATGCGGAACCGCGGGTGAAGATTCAAACTGATCCACCGATGTTTCAGCTGATACTCTTCTGTTAGAGTGGTCTTTATATGTATCATAGACGTTTAAAGGGACTGAATCCCATATGAGAAAAAAGCGAAAAAATAATTGTTAAAAATTGCTATTACCTTGATGTTTTTGCATGTAAGGCATTGAGATTTGCTGACTGATGTACTACAATATATGCACACTATTAATATTGTGGAGATTTTTCGTTATTTTGCATTGTAAAATCTACT
Source organism: Serripes groenlandicus (assembly GCA_031761405.1). Taxonomy (NCBI): domain Eukaryota; kingdom Metazoa; phylum Mollusca; class Bivalvia; order Cardiida; family Cardiidae; genus Serripes; species Serripes groenlandicus. The sequence goes on along the minus strand of JASEVX010000003.1, from coordinate 122,101,697 downwards.
GGGTAAGTAACCCAGTAAATCTAAAAAATATCGCTTTATATTTATCACGTGATCACTACAACCGAATTGACAATCTCCTTCTCAGAGTTGTCGTTCCTTACACTCATGCATACATGAATGTAATGAGTCGATAGTGTTAGAGAATGCCGAATTGAATACACAAATTCAAATGAGCAAGAGGAAATTCCACGGTATTTTTAAACGGGAAAACACGGAGCGGACGTTTTTTTAACTGCTTATTTTCTATGAAATAATGAAAAACAAGACTTGTACGACCTTCTACAACATTCCGTTACATATATATCGACGTATCTTGGATAAATAGAATACGTATAAAATATAACGATTTTGGACCATTATGGTGTTCAGTCCCTTTAAAGCATCGATGAAGAAATCGCAGTTTTTCGTGTTAAACGATAGCGTAACGGTTCCTCTCCTCTACTCTTGGAATATATGCGTCCACCAGTCCTTAGCAATCAGCATCGTGATTTCCTTTGTGTGACTGCCAATTGAAAGTTTGACTGTATTGTATTTGACCTTTTCTTTCATTGAATTTGAATAAATGCTTCCACTTTAAGTTACTTAAACCGAGTCGTGACAGTATGAATACCACCATTCAATAATGTGAAAAGTAATATGTCGTTGCCAAACTTAGTTATGTATAAACAAGTAATTGATGCATTTCAGCAGAGTCAATTTATAAAGTTCATATATAACTTCGCTTATCGTTATATGATCACCGTGTAATTCAGTATCATGTTGTAGAAGTGGGAACTTGATGTAAGTATACTTCAGCCTGTTTTGATGGAATATTGAGAAGTACGTCACAGTGGAGAATATCTTGATAAGCAGTCTATTTAAAACAGTTAGTTGCTTCTCAAAATTGAACTTAGCTGTTAAGTTCACAAATGGCACATCTGTTGAAACAGAGTGCCATGGTTTCATGTTATAAATTGTTCATACGATATATTTAAAGAAGTAACTTGAGAAAAGTATAGGATCAGAACCGTCATGAACTATATTTAAACTTCAAGGTAAATATTTTGACAAATGTTCACGAAGATGGAGTAAAATATGTATACTTACATATGTCTGTCATACAAATACCGCTTGATATATTTTTTTAAATGACCAACATATCCTAATATGCGCGTTTTCATATCCTAGTTACAATGCTGTTTAGTTTACTTCTATGTAATTAACTCGACAAAGAAATTGAGATGAAGTGTTAGACTTGCTTGAATCTGTTGTATCAATAGAGTTAGTGGACGATGAATTTGTGGTTGTGGTTAGAGTTGTGGTTGTGATCTCTGAAATGACCAAACAATACAATCAGGAAATACTCAGGAATCAAGACAGTGCATCCACAGTATAAACATGTACTAACAAAGTGAATTAACTAACAGCAATAATTTATTTTCAATGGATGAATAGGCCGAACGTTTTTATTTTTAAAGTCGTCTAAATCAAATTTAATCTTGTAAACGGTCAAGACAAAGGCACTACATGATCCCAACATAAAAGACACACACTTCGAAACAGCTACAAAAGTTTCTGAATAATTAAGAGAAAATGATGTGTTTAATGAATCTTTACACGATATTAATATTGTCCACACACTTCAACATACATCAAATATAAACTTCCAAGTGATGGTGAAATTCACGTCTATAAAATGTTTAATTCATTGTATTATGAAGAACACACAGACACACATGGTTTGGTATTGGAATGTTCATAAATGAAGATTCGGCATAGAAGTCTTGTCGTCAGTAAAAGGAAAGATGTAGGAAAGCATGACAGGAGTATATTCAGATATTGGCAAACAACAACTAACTCAATTGCCTCTCGTTTATTATAAGGACTCTCTGCATTAATAGAGATCCCGTGATTTTCTAAATAAGATGATGCACAAATTAAAAGTATACACTAAACAGAGACTAATACAGACATTACATAACCTGATTAGGATAATACACTAAATGTAATTGTGAAGTACATACACAACTCACGTATTTTGAAGTTTCAACTTACATGGACTCTGTTCTATTTTTAAAGCGTACTGTCATTAACCGGATTGATTTATGTGTATGGTGTTTATCAAAGCATTTGCCGGTATTAAGAAAAAGGGAACTCTCTATTATTGAAAGAACTATAATATTTATAATTGAATAAAGTTGATAACAATTCTACTTTTGTTACAGGTTTTCAAACAATATTTGCTGCAAAGGTGCCAGAAAGTGTCTGTTTTGTAGGAAATGATGGTTAAACTAAGATTTATTTATTGAAAAACAGTTCAACTAGTGCTTGAAAAATATATTTTGATGTTAAATATAAATTTTGGTTCTCTTCAGGTGAATAATGGACTTGAAACATTAATTTAATGAATTGTTATTTAGATGTCTTATTATCAAAACATTAATCTTAAGCCTTTTCCACCTGAAACTCAGTTGCATCTACAACAGATGACTGTTAAAATATTGTGGCAAAGAAAGCAATTGTTCAACATGAACAATTTCTCATTTTCCTACAGAGTTTTCAACACAATTCAATACTATCATTTAAAGAGCTTTTACATGTTTTTGCCTAGACTATTTCAAAGTTGTCTGCGGCAGAGTTGTGTATTTTGTAAAGGGTAATTTTGTAACCTTTGGTATGATTAATTAAGAGTTACTGACTGTTAATAACAATTTGTCTGAAAGCATATTTAAAAGATGCCTGCTTGAAAATATTTTGCGAAAAATATGACATATCTAGAAAAATGCATCGATAAATTGTGGCAATGTTGTCGAAAGTTATCTTTATCAGAAAAAGGGCTGAAATGTTGATGTTTTCATGCGATTCAAAAGTTATTTTATTTAAAGATAAAAACTATTTCTAACTAGTCATTACATAAGTTTATAAGTTAAGTAGTTTCCTCGAATGCTACACTGTAGAATTTAATAACTTTTAACATGTGCTATTTAGATATTTTTTTTACGAAACAAGATTTAATAATATGTTATATTTGATTAAGTAGACACTAGTGTTTAACTGTCAAAGTTATAGTTTGATGCATATAAAGAATTGATATAGAATGAAAATAATCCTGTTTGACTTCACCATTAACCCTTGGTCCATTTCCCGTAAAGATATCACACAGATAATATATTAAGCACTATTCTACAAACGACAAATATGTACTTTGTAAACATCTAATTAAAAGATGGAAAATCTCTATGAATTGAAGTATATATTTGAATAAGAGTTAAAAACAAATTGTAGTGAAAGAAGCATTTGATCATGACGAGAAATTTCTTTTTTTACTTCAATTTTTTTAAATTCGTCTGCTCTTAACACATCAAAATGTGTCAGCAAGTGGAAAAGGCTTAATATTATTTGTAGTCAACAAGTCAATTAAATATGTGTTTTTATGTCTCTGTCCAAAGTTACTGTGATTAGTGAAATACAGTTCAGTTAATCACCGATCATAGTTTGTTTGTAAGAACCGAAAGCTTTCATTTCATTTAAGTTTTCTGGAAGTTCTCATCGCATCCGTGGTAAAACATGTTGTCGGCTAGGAAACATACACGTGTTTACCGCGATATTCATAAAAGTATCAATGCAACAGCGAAAAAGAACGAATCAACTAGACGGCGAAATTGATATTGAAACATATTTCTGTGGTTTAATCAAGTATGTGCATTAATAGACGAAACTTTCAGCGATATTTGCGAAAAACAAGAGGCATAAATGAATGAAATTGACAGATGATCGAAAACGACAAAAACGAACTACAAGAAGAGCGACAGAAAAAGCTTCGTCACGTAAAAAGGGAAGATATGATACTGAACATGAAATGCCGATTATTAAAATAAAGCAAATGACTAGTGAGGTTGAATGACACAGTGAGATGCCAGCTATTTGAAATTACGATAAACATAACAATCTATAAATAGACTATATTGAATGGTACTGTCTTTTATTTTTGCTATTATCATAATTCGGGAACCAGAGTCGGTGCAAATCCCCATATTTCATTGTAAACAGTGACATCTGATAACTAACACGATTGTCTTCTAACACGAAGATATGTGAATTTGGACTTTGACATATCTTGTATAAGATGTTTGCATAATGCGTATACATATATATAAACAACCATCGTAGCTATTCCGGACGTTAACCCGTCCGAGCTCTCTCGACACGGAACATGTGTATGAAGTTTTAATTATACCATCCACAAAATCAATTACTAACGCGATGACGTCGACTAGTACAGACGTATCTTATTCGTTGCTAACTTGACTTTTGATTATGTTCGGTAAATCAAAAAGCTGTTCTCTTGACGCTGAACCTGTGTTTGAAGTATGAAGGAATTATGTGCACATACACAATTGTGACCATGATCTTGGACTAGATCAGTGAAACACGTTCAAGTACAAGAAGCGATGTTTGTAATCATATGTGTCCATTGTAATAACAATTGGATTAGACAGTTAATCGCTACAGTGATGACGACGTCTTTTGGACTTGTATATAGCCTCGATGACCTAGGTCAATGAAACGCCAACTTATACATAGGCTATGATTCGTAACATATTTATATAGGTCCATATCAATAGCAGAAAATGGCGATCATGTGAATGTTGTCTTACTTAATGTGACGTCATACGTAAAATGCAATGATATATTTGTGTAACGCGTCGTTTCGAATTTGATTAAAAATGGCAGTGGCGGATCCAATATCTGCTTACTGGGTTTGCACACTAATTGTGGAGGGTTGTCCTACAACCCATTTGAAAATTCTGTTTCACTGATTGAAATGATATAGTTTAAACGGTTTGTTTATTTCAACCATTCGTTCAACAGTAATGTCAAGAGATAAGTTGACGCTTTTCGGGTTGTTTCGCAGGTGACAATGTCTTAACTGAGACGTGTACAATGTGGACGCTATATAGAATGTTCCTCGGGCGATCCGGCCTCTGTTGATCTGTGACGAAATATCAACTCTATGGTCTCGTCTCAAACTACCTTGGTATGTCGTTTCAACAGCATGTAACGGTGCTGAGCCCATCTGTTCAGCGTATGGGCTCTGGAACGGTGTTGAACATATCTGTACAGCCAAACCAAGTCTAACTCTGAGCACCCTGTGTAAAATGTCCTAGTGCTTAACCGATGCGGAAACGCGGGTGAAGATTCAAACTGATCCACCGATGTTTCAGCTGATACTCTTCTGTTAGAGTGGTCTTTATATGTATCATAGACGTTTAAAGGGACTGAATCCCATATGAGAAAAAAGCGAAAAAATAATTGTTAAAAATTGCTATTACCTTGATGTTTTTGCATGTAAGGCATTGAGATTTGCTGACTGATGTACTACAATTTATGCACACTATTAATATTGCGGAGATTTTTCGTTATTTTGCATTGTAAAATCTACTGGGTAAGTAACCCAGTAAATCTAAAAAATATCGCTTTATATTTATCACGTGATCACTACAACCGAATTGACAATCTCCTTCTCAGAGTTGTCGTTCCTTACACTCACGCATACATGAATGTAATGAGTCGATAGTGTTAGAGAATGCCGAATTGAATACACAAATTCAAATGAGCAAGAGGAAATTCCACGGTATTTTTAAACGGGAAAACACGGAGCGGACGTTTTTTTAACTGCTTATTTTCTATGAAATAATGAAAAACAAGACTTGTACGACCTTCTACAACATTCCGTTACATATATATCGACGTATCTTGGATAAATAGAATACGTATAAAATATAACGATTTTGGACCATTATGGTGTTCAGTCCCTTTAAAGCATCGATGAAGAAATCGCAGTTTTTCGTGTTAAACGATAGCGTAACGGTTCCTCTCCTCTACTCTTGGGATATATGCGTCCACCAGTCCTTAGCAATCAGCATCGTGATTTCCTTTGTGTGACTGCCAATTGAAAGTTTGACTGTATTGTATTTGACCTTTTCTTTCATTGAATTTGAATAAATGCTTCCACTTTAAGTTACTTAAACCGAGTCGTGACAGTATGAATACCACCATTCAATAATGTGAAAAGTAATATGTCGTTGCCAAACTTAGTTATGTATAAACAAGTAATTGATGCATTTCAGCAGAGTCAATTTATAAAGTTCATATATAACTTCGCCTATCGTTATATGATCACCGTGTAATTCAGTATCATGTTGTAGAAGTGGGAACTTGATGTAAGTATACTTCAGCCTGTTTTGATGGAATATTGAGAAGTACGTCACAGTGGAGAATATCTTGATAAGCAGTCTATTTAAAACAGTTAGTTGCTTCTCAAAATTGAACTTAGCTGTTAAGTTCACAAATGGCACATCTGTTGAAACAGAGTGCCATGGTTTCATGTTATAAATTGTTCATACGATATATTTAAAGAAGTAACTTGAGAAAAGTATAGGATCAGAACCGTCATGAACTATATTTAAACTTCAAGGTAAATATTTTGACAAATGTTCACGAAGATGGAGTAAAATATGTATACTTACATATGTCTGTCATACAAATACCGCTTGATATATTTTTTTAAATGACCAACATATCCTAATATGCGCGTTTTCATATCCTAGTTACAATGCTGTTTAGTTTACTTCTATGTAATTAACTCGACAAAGAAATTGAGATGAAGTGTTAGACTTGCTTGAATCTGTTGTATCAATAGAGTTAGTGGACGATGAATTTGTGGTTGTGGTTAGAGTTGTGGTTGTGATCTCTGAAATGACCAAACAATACAATCAGGAAATACTCAGGAATCAAGACAGTGCATCCACAGTATAAACATGTACTAACAAAGTGAATTAACTAACAGCAATAATTTATTTTCAATGGATGAATAGGCCGAACGTTTTTATTTTTAAAGTCGTCTAAATCAAATTTAATCTTGTAAACGGTCAAGACAAAGGCACTACATGATCCCAACATAAAAGACACACACTTCGAAACAGCTACAAAAGTTTCTGAATAATTAAGAGAAAATGATGTGTTTAATGAATCTTTACACGATATTAATATTGTCCACACACTTCAACATACATCAAATATAAACTTCCAAGTGATGGTGAAATTCACGTCTATAAAATGTTTAATTCATTGTATTATGAAGAACACACACACACACATGGTTTGGTATCGGAATGTTCATAAATGAAGATTCGGCATAGAAGTCTTGTCGTCAGTAAAAGGAAAGATGTAGGAAAGCATGACAGGAGTATATTCAGATATTGGCAAACAACAACTAACTCAATTGCCTCTCGTTTATTATAAGGACTCTCTGCATTAATAGAGATCCCGTGATTTTCTAAATAAGATGATGCACTAATTAAAAGTATACACTAAACAGAGACTAATACAGACATTACATAACCTGATTAGGATAATACACTAAATGTAATTGTGAAGTACATACACAACTCACGTATTTTGAAGTTTCAACGTACATGGACTCTGTTCTATTTTTAAAGCGTACTGTCATTAACCGGATTGATTTATGTGTATGGGGTTTATCAAAGCATTTGCCGGTATTAAGAAAAAGGGAACTCTCTATTATTGAAAGAACTATAATATTTATAATTGAATAAAGTTGATAACAATTCTACTTTTGTTACAGGTTTTCAAACAATATTTGCTGCAAAGGTGCCAGAAAGTGTCTGTTTTGTAGGAAATGATGGTTAAACTAAGATTTATTTATTGAAAAACAGTTCAACTAGTGCTTGAAAGATATATTTTGATGTTAAATATAAATTTTGGTTCTCTTCAGGTGAATAATGGACTTGAAACATTAATTTAATGAATTGTTATTTAGATGTCTTATTATCAAAACATTAATCTTAAGCCTTTTCCACCTGAAACTCAGTTGCATCTACAACAGATGACTGTTAAAATATTGTGGCAAAGAAAGCAATTGTTCAACATGAGCAATTTCTCATTTTCCTACAGAGTTTTCAACACAATTCAATACTATCATTTAAAGAGCTTTTACATGTTTTTGCCTAGACTATTTCAAAGTTGTCTGCGGCAGAGTTGTGTATTTTGTAAAGGGTAATTTTGTAACCTTTGGTATGATTAATTAAGAGTTACTGACTGTTAATAACAATTTGTCTGAAAGCATATTTAAAAGATGCCTGCTTGAAAATATTTTAGGAAAAATAAGACATATCTAGAAAAATGCATCGATAAATTGTGGCAATGTTGTCGAAAGTTATCTTTATCAGAAAAAGGGCTGAAATGTTGATGTTTTCATGCGATTCAAAAGTTATTTTATTTAAAGATAAAAACTATTTCTAACTAGTCATTACATAAGTTTATAAGTTAAGTAATTTCCTCGAATGCTACACTGTAGAATTTAATAACTTTTAACATGTGCTATTTAGATATTTTTTTTACGAAACAAGATTTAATAATATGTTATATTTGATTAAGTAGACACTAGTGTTTAACTGTCAAAGTTATAGTTTGATGCATATAAAGAATTGATATAGAATGAAAATAATCCTGTTTGACTTCACCATTAACCCTTGGTCCATTTCCCGTAAAGATATCACACAGATAATATATTAAGCACTATTCTACAAACGACAAATATGTACTTTGTAAACATCTAATTAAAAGATGGTAAATCGCTATGAATTGAAGTATATATTTGAATAAGTGTTAAAAACAAATTGTAGTGAAAGAAGCATTTGATCATGACGAGAAATTTCTTTTTTTACTTCAATTTTTTTAAATTCGTCTGCTCTTAACACATCAAAATGTGTCAGCAAGTGGAAAAGGCTTAATATTATTTGCAGTCAACAAGTCAATTAAATATGTGTTTTTATGTCTCTGTCCAAAGTTACTGTGATTAGTGAAATACAGTTCAGTTAATCACCGATCATAGTTTGTTTGTAAGAACCGAAAGCTTTCATTTCATTTAAGTTTTCTGGAAGTTCTCATCGCATCCGTGGTAAAACATGTTGTCGGCTAGGAAACATACACGTGTTTACCGCGATATTCATAAAAGTATCAATGCAACAGCGAAAAAGAACGAATCAACTAGACGGCGAAATTGATATTGAAACATATTTCTGTGGTTTAATCAAGTATGTGCATTAATAGACGAAACTTTCAGCGATATTTGCGAAAAACAAGAGGCATAAATGAATGAAATTGACAGATGATCGAAAACGACAAAAACGAACTACAAGAAAAGCGACAGAAAAAGCTTCGTCACGTAAAAAGGGAAGATATGATACTGAACATGAAATGCCGATTATTAAAATAAAGCAAATGACTAGTGAGGTTGAATGACACAGTGAGATGCCAGCTATTTGAAATTACGATAAACATAACAATCTATAAATAGACTATATTGAATGGTACTGTCTTTTATTTTTGCTATTATCATAATTCGGGAACCAGAGTCGGTGCGCGGCCGCTTACGACATTTACAAACTGGACTAAATTGTGCTCGGTTTAAATTTTAAATGACGTTGGTGAATACGGACTAAATCTAAATGGCCGGAAATCACAAAAGTGGCCTAAATATTTAGATTTAAATTTAGTCCAAAATCTAAATTTAAAAGTTTGGTGTGAATACGGGTCCAGGTATCATCTTTCCTGTCTGCCTTGATATAACCGTACATGTTGAAAGTGGCGTAACACTGAAATCAAACAACCCAACTATTTTCAAATCAGGGAACAGCTGATAGAAATTGTTAGTTAGTCAATTTCATGACAAAGAGAGGTTGATCATTATTGTTCAAATTCCAACATTGGTACAACTGTATATCAACGCTGTACCTCCAATTTTCTAATTTTGTGTCATATGAATATCAGTTACTTTTTTGTTTTTGTGAACTGTCATAGCAGAAACATATTTACAGTTGTATAAGAAAACCAAGAAGCCAGTTCATATAGCAATGTGCTTCCACCCGAGTATATTTAGGTAACCGAATACTCTCTGATTTAGTTCACTCTTTAAACATGTATGCTATCTGTCAAGCAATAATTCCGGTTCAAACAAGCGACAAAACACACCAGTAGGTGAACGAAACGCTGATATGAATGAAACATCATTAGCAGTTTGTAACGTTTACAATCTATAATGCAAGGCATATCCTCGTCTAATCAATCAAATAGTTTGACTTGCTTGCCAAGTTATACTTCTGTTTATGAAAAACGTTCATTCATTATGTAAACATGTCTATAACGATAAGCAGCATAGATCTATGAGCTAACTAACTTCGAACTATGGACACTCAATATAAAGTTCAGAAGATAGAGATAGATAAGATTCATTCTTTTAAACGAAAAATGTATTGTCCCAGAAAAGTACTCAAATGCGTCCTAGCTGGAGCAGAAATATGGAAGACATAGACTAGCCAGAAATAGGAAATAAGTTAGAAGCACCCAAAGATTGCATCCGCGGAAAAGTGCTCGGACTGAGTCAAAGGTCATACTGTTTACATATAACATTCCACCAGTGTCAACAGTGGTCGTCTAATTTGATTACGATGTCAAGGCTAACTTCTCATATTATGAGGTTAAAGTATTTTTCCGACGGATCTTCAGAATGTCACGGACCTTATATACATATATATACGTGTTTCAAAAAATTCATTAAAAAGCTCATAATAAATAGAACCTTTTTTTCATAGAATTATCACCACTGTTGGTTGTCATTTTGGAGCAAGACACATGTCCTACACTTGCTATGGTTTATTTACCCAGCACTGTCGCCGTGATATAAATGAAATACTGTTGACAACGGCGTAATGCCCAAATAAAAACAAAATCGCCACTCTTGAACACATTACTCTTTTCTCTTTATTCGATGAAAGAAATTCCGATAATACACTGCAACACACAATGATCATCTTTTCTTTCTTGTGAGTATTTTGAAGGGGAAAAGTGTAATGGTATGCAACAGTCTAGTCTTTGGTAACATCATTCTTTGATATCTTAAATATTTATTAATGCATAACAACAATGTTACACAAAGGAATGGTATAAATGAGCACCGTAGATGTTATAGGGGTATACCAAACACACCTGTCGCCAACAAGTTTGGCGAGCCAGTTTGGAGAGTCAAAATAGGACTCTTATTGTGGATTTAGTTAAAATACTAGAGGTAATAGCTCTAGATAAGGTGAGTTTTTCAAGTTCCAAAACCCTTATTTGAACCTCAGATATTCAAACGAATCCCCTATGTGAAACGATTCTTTTGAGTACCCACAACATAGGGTTTGGTTGAGAAATATGGATTGGTAAGACCAGTGTACTCCTCCTTATGTAATTTTCTGGTTCCGACTCAGGTAAAAGTAAAGTTTCTGAAGTGAATGCTTTATAACATAGTGTAAAACTGACGGACTCTATAACTATAATGGGTGTTAACGAATATAATTGATTATGTGTGTCTACACATGGGTGGAACTTGCTATTAAATCTGATAAATTCGAACAGGCGGATGAATCGACGTTTTCATTGCATGGATAAACGCTCACCACCATGATATTTTTCAGCTTCTATACTAGGAAAAAAAGAGTAAACATTTGGGGTGAACTTATTTTCTAGCAAGCATACAGTAAAGAAAAACATAACGGGAAAATGAGGTAAGATTTGCCAAAAGGATTTATTGTCCTACAATACCTGATGTCGTGTGCATTTCTGTGGTTGTTACTATTTCTGAAAGGACAAAGTGAGTTTTACTACATGGCGCATCTGCCAAAATGTTTTTACATCACTTCACTATTTTGAAAAGTTTAAACAAACATGCCATGCCTTGGTCTTACAAATTCCCATAGTTCATAATAAACAGTGACATCTGATAATTAACACGATTGTCTTCTAACATGAACATATGTGAATTTGGACTTTGACATATCTTGTATAAGATGTTTGCATAATGCGTATACATCTATAAACAACCATCGTAGCTATTCCGAACGTTAACCCGTCCGAGCTCTCTCGACACGGAACCTGTGTATGCAGTTTAAATTATACCATAGTACAGACGTATTATATTCGTTGCTTACTTGACTTTTAAATATGATCGGTAAATCAAAATGCTGTCCAAGTTCTCTTGACGCTGAACCTGTTTGAAGTATGATGAAATTATGTGCACATACACAATTGTGTCCATGTTCTTGGACCTAGATTAGTGAAACACGTTTAAGTACAAGAAGCGCTGCTTTTAACATATGTGTCCAGTTATTAACAATTGGATTAGAAAGTTAATCACTATAGTGAAGACGACGTCGTTTGGACTTCAATGAAACGCCAACTTATACAATAAACGATGATTCGTAACATATGTTTATCGTTCCATATCAATCGCAGACAATGGCGATCATGTGAATGTTGTCTCACTTTATGTGACGTCATACGTATAATGCTTTGACATATTTGTGTAACGCGTCGTTTCGAAGTTGATTAAAAATGGCAGTGGGGGATCCAATATGTACTTACTGGGTGGGCACAATAATTTGTGGAGGGTTGTCTTACAACCCATTTGGAAATTCTGTTTCACTGATTGAAATGATATAGTTTAACCGGTTTGTTTATTTCAACCATTCGTTAAACAGTAATGTCAAAGGATAAGTTGACGTTTTTCGGGTTGTTTCGCATGTGACAATGTCTAAGACTGTGTACAATGAGGACGCTATATGGAATTTTCCACCTGGCCTCTGTTGATCTGTGAAAAAGCATCAACGCTATAGTCTCCTCTCAAACTGCCTTGGGTATGTGGTTTCAGCTGACTGTAACGGTGCTGAGACCAATCTGTTCAGTGAATGGGCTTTTGAACGGTGTTGAACATATCTGTACAGCGTCTGTTTGAAACCGTCTCTTCCGAACAAGTCTAACTCTGAGCACCCCGGCCTGTGTCCCAGTGCTTAACCGATGCGGTATCGCGGATGAAGAATCGAACTGCTCAACCGATGTAGGATGTTTCAGCTGAAACTCCTATGGTAGAGTGGTCTGTATATGTGTAGTAGACGTTTTAAGCATTGATGGAGAAATCGCAGTAATTCGTGTAAAACGATAGCGTAACGGTTTCTCTCCTATCCTCTTGGGAAATATGCATCCACAAGTTCCTAGCAATCATCATCGTGATATCCTGTGTGTGACGGCTGATCGAAAATGTGACTGTATTGTATGTGACTTTTTATTTTATTGAATTTGAATCAATGCTTCCACGTTAAGCAATTTAAACCGAGCTGTCCCTATCGGGCATACGCTGTGACAGTATGAATACCACCATTCAAATGTTTTACTGTTCTATAATATTGTGCAAGGGAATATGTCGTTGCCAAACTTGGTTAAGTATAAACAAGTAATTGATGCATTTCAGCAGAGTCAATTTATAAAGCTTATATATAACTTAGCTTATCTTTATATGATCACCGTGTAATTCGGTATCATGTTGTAGAAGTGGGAACTTGATGTAAGTATACTTCAGAATGTTTTGATGGAATATTGAGGAGTACATTACAGTGGAGAATATCTGGATAAGCACTCTGTTTAAAACAGTAATTGAAACAGAGTGCCATGACTTCATGTGATAAAGTGTTCATACGATATACTTAAAGAAGTTACTTCAGAAAAATATAGGATCAGACCCATCATGACCTATATTTAAACTTCAAGATAAATATTTTGACAAATATTCATGAAGATCGAGTAAAATATGTATACTTACATATGTCAGTCATACAAATACCGCTTGCTACTTTTTTTCTTTAAATGACCAACATATCCAAATATGTGCGTTTTCATATCCTAGTTACAATGCTGTTTAGTTAACTTCTATGTAATTAACTCGACAAATAAATGAGATGAAGTGTTAGACTTGCTTGAATCAGTTGCATTACTAGGGTTAGTAGTCGATGATTGTGTGGTTGTGGTTAGAGTTGGGATTGTGATCTCTGAAATGACCAAACAATACAATCAGGGAATACTCAGGAATCAAGACAGTGCATCCACAGTATAAACATGTACTAACAAAGTTAATTAAGTAATGGCAATGATTTATTTTCAATGGATAAATAAACCGAACATTTTGATAACTAACGTCGTCTAAATCAAATTTTATCTTGTAGACGGTCAAAACAAAGGCACTGCATGATCCCAACATAAAATACACACTCTTTGAAACAGCTACTAAAGTTACTGAATAATTAAGAGAAAATGATGTGTTTAATGAATTCTTACACGATTTTAATATTGTCCACACACTTCAAAATACATCAAATATAAACCCACAAGTCATCGTGAAATTCACGTCAATAAAATGTTAACAATTGTATATGAAGAACCCACGCACACATGGTTTGGTATTGGAATGTTCATAAATAAAGATACGGCCTAGATGTCTTGTTGTCAGTAAAAGGAAAGAGTAGGAAAACATGACAGTAACATGTTCAGATATTGGCAAACAACAACTAACTCAATTGCCTCTCGTTTTTAATGAGGACTCTCTGCATTAATAGAGATCCCGTGATTTATTAGAGAAGATGCTGCACAAATTAAAATTATACACTAAACAGGGACTTATATAGACTTTACATAACCTGATTAGGATAATGAGGATGAACAAAGTTGATTGTAATAAAATATAAAATCAGTTTTAGTAAAACAACAAATCTCAAGACTGGGATCACGCGAATTCTACATGAATCATCACAGGTAATTAATTGATCAGCATCCACCTGTCTTAAGCAACAAGCATCGTGATTTCCTTTGTGGACTGCTGATCGAAATTTTGACTGTATTGTATGTGACCTTTTCAATTATTGAATTTGAATCAATGCTTCCACTTTAAGTTATTTAAACCGAGCTGGACATAAGCGTTGACAGCATGAATACCACCATTTAAACGTGTTACTGTTCTATAATATTGTGCTAGTGAATATGTCGTTGCAAAATTTGGTAAAGTATAAACAAGTAATTGATGCATTTCAACAGTGTCAATTTATAAAGCTTATATATAACTTCGCTTATCTTAATATGGTCACCGTGTAATTAGATATCATTTTGTAGAAGTGGGAATTTGATGTAAGTATACTTCAGACTATTTTACATGGAATATTGAGGAGTACGTTACAGTTGAGAATATCTTGATAAGCTCTCTGTTTAAAGCAGTTAGTTGCTTTTCAAAATTGAACGTAACTGTTAAGTTCACAGATGACACATGTATTGAAACATGGTGCCATGGCTTCATGTGATAAAGTGTTCATACTTTATATTTAAACAAATATAGGATCAGACCTGTCATGACCTATATTCACACTTCAAGGTTAAATATTTTGACAAATGTTCATCAAGATTGAGCAAAAAATGTGGCCTGAAGAGAATCAATATGTTTATCTTAGTTTTACCTAATGACATGATCTATGTTGACCTTTGACACTGATTTTATCAAAACAAGTATTCTGTAAATAGTTCCACATTGCCCAAGGAAAAATGATGCATCAATACTGTCTACATATCTTAAATGTAACGATATGCGTTTTTCTATGAATAGTATTTTTCTCCACTTTAACAACAACGTATGGTTCAAGTTCTAAAATATATGTATACTTACATTTGTCAGTCATACAACTACCGCTTGATAAATATCTTAAAATGACCAACATAGCTTAATCCTTGTTAAATTGCTGTCTAGTTTACTGCTATGTAATTTACTCTACAAATAATGAAGATAAAGTGTGATACTTGCTTGAATCAGTTGTATCACGAGGGTTAGTAGTCGATGAATGTGTGATTGTGATAAGGGTTGTGATTGTGATCTCTGAAATGACCAAATATACACCCAGGGAATACTCCGGAGTCAAGACAAAGCATCTAAAGTATAGACATGTACTAACAAAGTAAATCAAGTAACAGCATTAATGTATTTTCCATAAAGTCGGTTTGGGGTAAGGCATGTTAGTGAAGATAACATGATAGTTTGCAAGCATATTAACTGAACTACGTGAACACCCAATTTGTGAAATGGTTACGGCCGATGGTTCGTTACTAATGTAATACATACAAAAACAAGAGGGTCACGAGGCCCTGGAATCACTCCCCTGAGAATGAGCTATTTAAAACTTAACTCTTTCAGCGCCAATGGCAATATCATGAAGACAAACTTTCTGACAAAATTTCAACCTGCTCAAGTCAACCATGCGATCTCTATAGTGTTAACTAGATTGTTCTACAATTTGGACTAGTGACTTAGTTGTTGGCCTGACATGAGTCATATTCGAACGTACCCAAGATATCATCAAGACACATATTCTGACAAATTTTCAAAATGCTCAAACCAAAAATGCGGCTTCCAAAATGTAAACAATATTGTTCTTCAATTTGGCCCAGTGACCTTATTTTTGACCTGACATGACCTATATTCGAACTTGGCCTACTACTTAGATATCACTAAGACAAACATTCTGACAAAGTTTCAACATGCTCAAGCTAGAGTGTTAACAAGATTTTCTTTAAATTCGGTCTAGTGACCTTGTTTTTGACAGGACACGGCCCATATTCAATTTGGCCTATATATTATCAGGACAAACTTTCTGATAAAGTTTCAACATGCTCATGTTTAAAATGCGGCTTCAATAGTGTTAACAAGATTTTCCTTAAATTTGGCCTAGTGACCTAGTTTTTAACTTAGTTTCTGATATAATATGACCCATAACAAAATGTCAAACTGCTGAAGCAAAAGTTGAGTCCTCTATAGTGTTAACAAGATTCTACTTCAATTCAGCCTAGTGACCTAGTTCTGACAAAGTTTCAACATGCTCAAGCCAAAAATGCGTCTTCCAGTGTGTTAACAACATTTTCATTCAATTTGATCTAGTGACCTAGTTTTTGACCCCAAATGACCCAGTTTCGAACTTTGCCTAGATTTGATAGAGATGTATGTTCTGATAAACTGTCATGATGTTATTGGATGCAAAATGTTGCCTCTAGAGTGTTAACAAGCAATTGTTGACGCCGAACGACGAACGCCGGACAAAAGGTGATCACAATAACTCACCTTGAGCACTTCATGCTAGGGTTAGCTAAAAATGCAATTAAATTAAAGATACAGTAATACAAAATGAAAGAGGGTGTGACCACACGAAATACACACACTGCTTTATATCACGAACGTTCAAACTTGTCAACCTATTCGATCTCTCCTAATTGGAAGTTAAAATATAACGGCGAGGATAAATGGATTATGTAGACGATACTGTGAAATACGAGTTTAGTGTTGTTAAATTGAAGTAACCTTTTACTGAGTGTGGAATTCTTAAATAATTCTGTTAGTAAAACTTGTTTATTTGAGAACTAATTTTAAAATGTCGGGGATCATTTAGTAAGTCCGTCATTTCAATAATTCAATAATAACATGATGTGATGGTTTGTGTTTGTATACAGAAAATAGTATCCTCCCTTATATTAGAGCTAACTTTTGTAGTGAGGTGGTAGCGTGTTCTCACCCAGGACCAGATATTCCATTTTCAAGTACTTCTCGGGTCGAACTTTTGCATCTAGTTTACATAATTAGTGTTTCTTTTTTATAAATAACCATATTTCAGTAAAAAATTGCAAAGTTAAATTGAAATCATTTTTTTATAAATTGCTCATACTATTCCATACTCGGCAGCATACACAATAGTCAATTAACTGCTAAAACAGATACCTAGGGGCCAAGCTTCTTTTCCTTGTGTGTATATATAGTGAAAACATATATTATTGTTGAAATGCATATGCCTGACTTTAACAAACAAGACGGCCATGATGGCCCTAGTTCGATCACCTGAATTATACAATGTACTGCAATGCAAAACACATCAAGACAATTATTCTGAATGCAACCTCCACAGTGTTAACACGATTTTCCTTCTTTGGCCTAGTGATCTATATTGTGTTATCTGATATGACCCATATTCCAACATGGACTAGATATCATCAAGACAACATTCTGACAAAAGTTTGAACAAAATTTTCCTTTATTTACCTAGATTCTGACCCAATATGACCCATATTCGAACTTGACCTAGATATAATTCAGACAAACATTCTGACAACATTTCAAGCTGCTGCACTAAAGAAATGTGGCATCCAAAGATTTGCCTTCAATTTGGCCTAGTGACCTAGTTTTTGACCCTACATGACCCGAATTCGAATGTCAAGCTGCTGTAGCAAACGAAAAATGCATCTTCTACAGAGTTAACAAGACTTTCCTACAATTCGGCCTAGTGACCTAGATTCTGACCCAATATGACCCATATTTGAACTTGACCTAGATATCTTTAAGACAAACATTCTGACAAAAGTTCAAACTGCTGAAGCAAAGAATGCTATGTCATGAAGACAAACATTCTGAAAAAGTTTCAACATGCTCAAGTTGAAAATGTGTTTATGACCTCATGTGGCCCAATTTCGAAATTGTCCAAGATGTGATGGAGATGAATTTTTTGATAAACTTTCATGATGATCGGATGCAAAATCTAGCCTGTAGAGTGTTAACAAGCGCAAATGTTGACGACGCACGACAAAATGTGATCACAATAGTTCAACTTGCACTTCGTGCATAGGTGAGCTAAAAATGGCTACATGTACATTTTGTGACCCACTCACGTGCTAGAGCCTGCAGGGTGTCTGTGTAATGTGACTGGTGTTAGCCAATCACTAGCTCTATCCCTAACTCATGATTGGGTTATGATCTGGGGCATGTATCGGTCTTGTGTCAGGACCTGCAGAGCGTATGTAATGTGACTGGTGTCAGCCAATCACTAGCTCTATCTCTTTCAAGTGATTTGGATATGAATAGATACTGTATCAGGCGACTAAGATCAACCGATCATCTGCCTCCATCCCCGCTTCCAGACTGTTTTTGTTTATAACATCTACGAAAAGGCATTTTGTTTTTTAACCTCCACGTCGCTTTCCACCTCTTAATATTGTTTTTTACATTATTGTGTATGTTTACTACCTATGTATATCAATTTCTTTTCATTTTCATCTCTGATGCGTTTGTTTCGCCAAGATATGGACAACAATTAGTATTCATATAAGTTTATTATGAATTTTATTAAATTAAAGGCATTTTATTTCAAAAACGCCAAATTTGAACTTCAAACACAGTTTCTATTTTCTCATTTTCCCATACTAGTCCGGTTACCGGCCCCCTGTCAGAAGATATTTAAATATATAAGGTGGATAAAGGGTACATGTTCATTAGTATCTACTGGAGACAATGTAACGTAAATGTATTTATCGACAGGAGGATATGCACGTATGGAAAATTGGGAAATAACCATATAAGAAGTCTTTGTTTAGCCTCTTGTATTGTAAGTTGGCGAAAAAGATTTAGCTCTTGCGAAGCAGGTTTTGTGCACTGTACACCCAGTTGATGGTCATTCGAGGAATATAGACCGTTACCAAATTTCCAAGTTCTGATTTCTAAGAGATTTCAATTAAGAGTAAGAACTTCCGAGACTTGACATACACGTTCCTTGCAATTCGCTCAGCGGAAAAACGATGTTAGGGGTCGAGGTTTAATTTAAATAAAAAGTTATCCTGTATTCAATAACCATTAACCTATTGCGGTTTAAGTTATATATGCCATTTGAGCATTTATAGTACATAGCGAATTCAATTATAAATTCAAGTTATTTATAAGTTACTTCTTGAAATACAATTCGTTTGAACTAAGTTTTTATTAAAATATAACGGATGTTAAGAGAAAAGTCACAAAAGGTTCAAGTTGGGTGGCCCGCTCGCAGTTACCGAGTTCACGTATCTTCCTTCACCAAAACGTCTATTCACTACTTGGATGAGTTATCTTTTGATGTCAATTAACTAGTAGAATTGCAAAAATAAACTGTTGGACTTAGTTCCTCTAGCCTAGAATATATGTGGTGTTGTTATATAGTCATACGTGTTTAACGCAGCAAGTATATAAATGAGTTATGCTCGTTTGAAAGCATTGAATAAGAACAGAAGTCCTTATAAACAACACTTGTCGAAAAAGCACTAAGTTTCGGGTAAGAGGGGCGAACATCGACTTTCCAAATATTCAGCACGACCAATCGAAAAAAGAAAAGTAGTAAGCTTATGTAAGCGCTTAAATGTTTTTAACTATGGTTTGCGCGCTACAAGGCATTTTCCCTGACTGATATCGTAGCGTTCTTAGTATTAATCTTTTGTATATTAGCGGCTTACTTTCAAGCAGTGTTACCCTCGTTGATTATATCACAAGTGATGAACGAACCCATTTTTAATGTAATACATTCGGCAATTACTAAGAAAATATATGTTCTCTTCGTTGTGTTCTTCAAATCTCTACGCAAACGTAATGTTTTGTTGTGCTCGTTTGTACTGAACAGTTATCAATAGTTACCGCTTCCTTAAATATAGGCGACACTTAATTTGGCCAAATGTAAAAACTAAGTAATTACTGTTTCCATTTACAACAAATATTTCAGTCTTCGTCAAGTATATATTTTGGTTGAAAAGCTTATCATCCTTATTTTAATGGTTTCCTTTACGAAAAAAATCCTTAAACACCAACGGAAATTGACATCACATGCTGGGCTTTGATCATATAAGGGTCACTATGTGTCTGTTTGTGTGTCAAATAAATTTGTATTTATAGATGGTTGTGAAAGAAATTTCAAACATGAATATTTGTATGCAAACACTTCTTCCAAGGGAAGGCTTGAAGTTAAAAATTACATTTAAATACCAGCTTTCACATCCAATATTGCTTGCTAATGTTTGGCTTATTGTTAATATAATAATATCGAATTAGATTGATACATGACAACAGCTTATTGCTTTATGTCTGCTTTACTAATATCAATGTGTCAATCGTCACGTGTTTTGAATTCAAACTATTTCAACTATAAAATGTGATATTGAAGAAAGTTGTATGCACAATAATCGTAGCAAGAAAACTACTTACTTTTAACGCGTACCGTCTGACAATATAAATCATCGTAAATGGCATTGAAAGTCTGAGATGAACAATTTGCTGCCTGTCCGTCATAGCAACATTCTATGCCTTCTGCTGGGTTTTCGCTTTTGTATGGACTTTCTTCTAAATCAGTTCTTTCTTTCGTAACCTTCAAAATAAACAAAATATCGTTTATAGGAATGATATAATGGAAACTGCTGTGTCACTAAATACACATATTATAGAGAGATAGCTTTGAATTCAAATTGCAAATTGCAGCAATGAAAATAATCTATTATAGTCGACATTAATCAAGTATTACATACCAAACTAACGTATTGTAAAGTTGGAGCTAAAGACGTAAAGGGTCAATAAACATAGTCTTTAACTCTTTATACACTGTTTTAAATATATATCATACTTTTTATCTATCACTTTAATCAAAGGAATGTTATATAATATTGTATTTTGTATAATTCATATTAAATGCTATTGAATATGACGTTCTTTAGCATCACCATATACTGGGGATCGTCACAACATCGAGAAGCTAAAGGTACCAGTCTGTTTGGAAGCTACTAGAACATTACTGATGGCTAACATGTCAGACTCGATACACTGATGAACACTGACCAGTTTTTTGCATGGATATAATAAAAAAAATCTACAAACTTACACGTATTTTGGTTGGTACACCGGGTGATCCAGAGCATGTAACATAACCTGAATTTGTTATCTCGTAGGTCAGTGGTTGAGGTGCATCTTGTAAAAAGAAAATTAAAGCGGTCATAAGAATAAAAATAAAAACATATATAACGAGGCTATATTGCAACAAAGCAGACTGTGATTAACCATTTCAAGCGTATCTGTTAAAACAACTTCGATAAGGCGAATCGAGCTGTGTCACCATAACAGTCGATAATTATAGATGAATAGTACAGATTACTGTGAATATTTGCTAGTTCGTGAAGAATATTTATAAATTATTGTATTATGATGCACATAATTGAATCCTGGACTACAGACATTACATGTCCCCTTTTCAGACATTTCACAAAATAAAATATATGAAACTTAGCTTATATTGTTTTGGTGTTATGTCACCTGTGCACGAAGTGTTCAAGTGAGCTATTGTGATAACATTTCGTCCGGCGACAGTGCGTCGTGCGTCATCAACAATTGTCTTGTTAACACGCTACAGCCTACATTTTTCACCTTCATGAAAGTTAATCAGAACATTCATCTCAATCAAATCTTGGACAAGTTGGAAACTTGGCCTAATGAGGTCAAATACTAGGTCACTATGTCAATTTGAAGGAAAATCGTGTTAACACTCTTGAGGCCGCATTTTGAACTTAGGCATGTTGAAAATTTATCAGAATGTTTGTCTTGATGATATGTAGACCATCTTCAAATATGGGACATGTCGGGTCAAGAATAAGGTCACTATTGTCAAATTGAAGGGAAATCTCGTTTACACTGTAGAAGCCGCATTTTTACAATTATCTTAATGCTATCTAGGCCATGTTCGAATATGGGTCATGCCAGGTTAATTATTTGCTTCAGCAGTTTGAAATTTTGTCAGAATGTTTGTCTTGATACTATCTAGGTCAACTTCGAATATGGGTAATATTGTCTTGATAATACATATGCCAAGCTCGAATTTGGGTCATGTCTGTTCAACAACTAGGTCACTAGGCCAAATTGAAGGAAAATCTTGTTAACAATATAGAAGCCAAATTTTTTGCTTCAGCAGATTAAAATTATCTTAATGATATATAGGCCAAGTTCGAATATGGGTCATGCAAGGTCAAAAACTAGGTCACTAGACCAAATTGAAGGAAAATCACTCTGGAGGCTGCATTTTTTGCTGCTTCAGCATTTTGACATTTTATCAGAATGCTTGTCTGTATGATTTCTAGGTCAAATTCAAATATGGGTCATATTAGGTCAGAAACTAGGTCACTAAGCAAAATTGAAGGAAAATCTTGTTAACATTTTGGAGGCCGCCTTTTTAACCTGAGCATGTCGAAACGTTATCAGAATGTCTGTCTTGCTCATATGTAGGACAAGTTCGAATATAGTTTATTTCGGGTCAAAAGTTGGACACTAGTTCAAATCGAAGGAAAATCGTGTAAACACTCTAGATGCCGCAATCTTTGCTTCAGCAGTCAGAATATTTGTCTTAAAGATATCTAGGCCAAGTCCGAATATGGGTCATACTAAGTTTAACACTAGGTCACTAGGCCAAATTGAAGAAACATTGAAGAGTAGAACTATTTTGTGTCTGTGATCTTAGTTAGTGTGTTGTAAAATAGGAAACAATGTGCCTACATGGTTAATGCATGGTGTAAAAAGTAACATTAATTTCACCGACTATGCAATTTATTCCCCGTTTTTAGCATTACCGACTAACACCAAAATTCGCGCAATGCATTCTTGGTATAAGTTTTCAAGTTGTCATTTTTTTAGATATATGTTTGTGTTAAAATATATCGGTTATATTGTCCTAAAGTCATGTTAGTTTAAAGAGAAAATCCATTGAGGTTCAAAAAGAAAAAATATATGAAAACCTTTTTTAAGTTAATCATACATACATGTACATAACTCTTTCTTGGGTTACTTGAACGAATGGAATTCATGTTCGACTTGATATATTTGTCTTCAAGATCTCGCTAGGATGTTTTAATTTGTAAAACTTTTAAATACACATGATAACGGTGATGTCATTTTAATATATTGCAGAAGTGTATTAAAAAGAATAGATTTGCAAAGGAAACAATTTCTAATATCGCTAAAAGGCAAAGAGAAAACTGTGTCACAACAGGTCGAACCCGATCGAGAATGTTTTTTTCTTACGAGATGGCTGTACTGATGAGGAAAGCATTCGACATTCGATAGTTGTCAACACTTTTTATATATTAAGAAACTCCCTTCATTGTCTTTTTGATTATTCCTGATATCTTCGATACTGTTACGTGTTATTTAATTGTGTGTTAAATCTACTATGCCTATATATAAACATAACGCAAATAGGACAATGTGTTAATATTCTCCTCCCTTCTTAACCCGATTTGAACACTTATTATTATATCCATACATGTCTGATTTTCCAATTTATTTATTTAAATCAAAGTATTTTATCCAGAGAAAGGTACGGCTTATGTCAACGATAATTATGTATTTTAAACACTATATCTACAATTAAGTACACGTTTATATATTTTTTTAAATTGTGTTTATATATTCATTCAGTGACATCAATTGTCATGATAAATAAAATTGTTGTTTCCCTGAACAGTCAGATCAAACAGTGGTACTATTTCATTGTTTGTACTTTTTTTCAAACATTGGCATTATACACGTTGGTTTTCGTTGGGATAATATAATCGTTATAAAACCGGTAAGACAAAGATAACTTAAGATAACTCTGCAACTTTTGTCTTAATATCAACAAAGCTATTGTTTAAGATTTGCGTTTTCATCTTTTTAAATAGCATTCTGTTATGATGGGGTGAACAATTCCGTGTTATTTTATTTGAAATATCAGGGGAGCCAGTCATCAAAAGCCGAGGATAACTTAAAGGATTTCTCTAACACAAAGTGTGCTATTTATCTATAGATATATACAATAATACTGTTAGTTAACACAAAATAATTTCCAGTCATTAATGGCCTTGTCACACTATTGCATATGGAAGAAACGTATTAGCTGCGTAAGAAAATTCATCAATTAATTTTCATACGCACAAAAGCTCTTGAAAATACAGAATTGTTATCGTATTGAACCTATGAGTATCGTATGAGTAGCGTATGAGTATCGTATGAGTAGCGTATGAGTAGCGTATCGCCAGCGTATATCCAGCATATTACCAGAGTAGTCTGCGTATGTTTATGAACTGCGCCTGTTCAGCGTACCGCTATCACGTGACAAAATGCCCATATAAGCTGCGGCCTTTCCATATTGCAGTAGTATTGCAGTAGACGTAGAGCTATCAGCATGGCTCCCAAGAACTGTAGAATATTTAAAAATAGGATTCTTCAAAACGCTGGCAATACGCAGGGGATACGCTTGTCATATGCCAATCATACGCTAGTTGCACGTTATGTATACGTTACTCAATCGTCAGGCATACGTTATATACGTTGCAGAAACGTCAGACATACGTTAGAATTACGTTACTCATGCGCTATCAATATGCTAGATGTACGGTACACAGTCATGCCAGCGTATGACCAGCGTACTCGACCTATGAGTAACGTACCTTTAGCGTAACTTCAGCGTATGCCTTGCGTGGGCTTTGCGTATAAACCATATGTCCGAATACGCACAATTTGTTTAGGCATGCTTAACAAGACAAGAGGGGCATGATGGCCCTAGATCGCTCACCTGAATTAAGCAATGTGTTTTCTAATGCAAAACAACACATCAAGACAATTATTCTGACACAGATTCAAAATGCAACCTCCGAGTGTTAACAAGATTTTGCTTCATTTGGCCTAGTGACCTATTTGTTTTACCTGATATGGCCCATATTCGAACATGGACTAGATATCATCAAGACAAACAATCTGAGTTTTAACTTGCTCAAAGTAAAAATGCGGCCTCCGGAGTTCTTCAACTTCGCATAGCGACCTAGTTTTTAACACAATATTTTAATTTGGCTTAGATATAATAGACAAACATTCTGACAAAATTTCAAGCTGCTGAATCAAGACATTCGGCCTATAGTGTTAACAAGATTGTCTTTCAATTTGGCCTAGTGACCTCGTTTTTGACCCGGCATGACCCATATTCGAGAACTTGGCCTAGATATTATTCAGATAAACATTCTGACCAAATGTTAAGCTACTGAAACATAAAATGCGGCTTCTACAGTGTAAACAAGATTTTGCTTCAATGTAGCCTTGTGGCTAAGTTTAGGACCAATATTCAAACTTAACCTGGATATCATAAAGACAATCATCAATCATTCCGACAAAATTTCGAACTGCTGAAGCAAAGATTTTCCTTCATTTTGACCTAGTGACCTACTTTCTGAACCGACATGACCAATATTCAAACCTAACCTACATTATCATCACTACAAACATTCTGATAAATTAACGACATGCTCAAGACCCATATTCGAAGTTGACCTAGATATCATTCAGACAAACATTCTGACACAATTACAAGCTGCTGAAGCAAACTATGCAGCCTCCAGAGTGAAAACAAGATTTCCCTCCGATTTGGCCTAGTGACCTAGTTACTTACCCAATATGACTCATATTCAGACTTGACCTAGATATCATAAAGACAAACATTCCGACAAAATTTCAAAGTGTTAACAAGATCTTCCATCAAGTTGACCTAGTGATCTACATTTTGACCCAACATGACCCATATTCGAACTTGGCCTACATATCAGCAAGACAAATAATCTGCCACAATTTCAACATGCAGATACAGAGTTTTAACAAAATTGTTCTTCAATTTGGCCTAGTGACCTAGTTTTTGACCTGATATGATCCATATTCGACTAGGCCTAGATATCACCAAGACAAACTTTCTGACAAAGTTTCAAGCTGCTCGAGTAAAAAATGCGATCTCTATAGTGTTAAAACGATTTTTTTATAATATGGTCTAGTGACCTTAGGTTTGACCCGACATGTCCCAGACATGCTAAGTTGAGATGCGACTAAAAAAACGAACGCCAACACTGTATCTTTTTCAAAATATGTCTCATAAGCTGTCATAAAATCAAAATTGGTATTAATGATACAACAGACTTGAACATTTTATTTGATCTACGGTCAGCACTCAGAGATTTCAAATTTACACATAATATGTTGCCCTGTACTGGTAAAGTATTATTTCAAATTATTTATCTACGAACATTTATTACACTGACATATAAGTGAAGTTTTTAGTCTTCCTGCTTACTTTATAGAATGATGTTTGATGTACTCCCTTAATATCAAACATGGGGGTGCTTCAACAGTAAAACAACTTTGAAAAGTGAGAAACTTAAAAGACTAAAACAATGTTTGATATCTAGACAACTGCATCACTTTTATTTATTTTGAAGTTTTACTACTATTGTAATAATTGATTACTATAATGAAGAGTATGTATTTAATCTAGATGCACCCGAGGATAAAATCGGCGATTTATTAATTATTTGCAAACTCCACTGACCCCACGATACCAAAACTAATTATAAACAGATGCGACTTTATTTATATAAATGAAGCGTATCAATATATTTTCATCAAATTGCAAATGTTCACAGACACAGACACACATGCTGTGTCGATGAAATCTTTCTATTTAAATTTGGGAATTTGACAACGTTGACAATTACCATGGGATTAGTCTGCAAAAGTAATTTTAATACAATTTATAATGCTATTCTAGTTTCTTGAATGCGTTTATAGGTACATATAAACAGTAACATAGTGTACATTTCTAGCTGTTTTATGTCATGTTACTCTACATTAGACCCTGTGTCTATTTTAAGTTATATCATAACATGCACAAATGAAAACGCTGAATAAGACATTTTCGCGTTTGTTCACAAATGTTACGATGCTATCGAAACATCTCCTCTAAGTCTCTTTTAAAAGATCCATCCATGTAGGAGCATAGCCCCCATCATTCACAAAGTAATAATTTAAGTAATAGTGAAATCTTAATTAGTTCCTCAACAACAACTACAACTATGGTCCTAGTACACAACTGAAGAACGTCGATATTTACACCACAACCATTAAGACAATATTACTGGACATTAGAAAGAATGTCGGTGATATGAATAAGAAATCCAACAATATTGAAACGAAAAATAACTGGTTTGAAAGAATTGTTCAATTACACAGCGAAACCACACATGTAAAGAATGCTTCGATTAAGAGGCAAAAACAAACTGTGGTCAGTTATTTAAACAATATTCTCGATAAAAAGAAAAAAATGCCCTATATTGAATACATACAAACCACAAGTGAAAGATAGATTCATTAGGGAGAATTCTATGTCTGGCTCGAGTATCAAAATAAGTGAAAATTGTCTCACTCGAGTAAGAGGAGCTCTTTTGAAATTTATATTATTCGTGCTCGTTACTATCAAGTGGTAACGAAATAGGCCTTCCAAAATGTGACAATAGAAGGATGCGCTTATGTATATGACGAGGTCAGTGGAAGTCCAGTTTTACTCTCTAACAAACATTGTTCTGGCAGATGTCAAATTAAGTATATATCTAAAAATGCACATACCATCAGAAAATTTATAAATAAATTCATAATGAATGAGGTTTTAAAATAAAGCAAGATGACCCTTAATCGATCACCTGCATGATGCTATAGAAGCAAATGTGTAACTGATAATATCGGTGTAAATGTGTTAATTTCAGCTCTTTTCTGATGCCACCTGACGACTACCTTTTTTCAACCATCTATTTGGGCTGGAACAAATTATGCAGGTGCTCACATTTCTGCTCAACTCCTGCGCTTATACAGATGACACCTCTGCAGCAGACGACTTGGGGAAATTTTGTCGCCACAGGAATAATTGCTCATTATGTGCAATTTATCCTTTTGCCACACTGCGACGTATTATGTCTGATCGATACTTATACTTTAATTTATAGATATTGTATCTCCTTGCCAAGTTGTTTTCAAAGTCGTCCGCTGCAGATGTGTTGTATGTCGGAGAAGTTTATTATCTTGATATCAGACCAGTTCTTTATTAATATAATGAAAAGGTCGACCAAGATGGTGCGCAAGGAGTGGATACTGTAATTAAAATACCTTATAGGAATGACATTGCCATAAGACATTGACTCTTCGATATATTGGAAAGGGAACTTCCAAAGTAACATTCTTGTGAAGCTTGGTCGATATCGATTAAGTGATTTAGGGAAGGATAAATCTCAAAAATTCACTTTAAATCTTTTCTCAGTCACCTGCCGGCTTTGTTTTACAACTATTAAACTGCATTTTTAGGTAATTCTAACAGGCAAACTGTGTAACTATTTTTTTAGGAAATTCGTGAAATGTCCAATTCACTTAGGGAATTCGTGCAAGGCCTAAATAGAATTTCACGAAGTTACTGAACAATGACTTCAGTTATTTAACGAATTTCCTGAATTATCATACCCCCCAATAACAATATTTACAACTCCTTTGAAAATTAATTTCAGCCCTGAATTTATACATGTGTAACAAAAATATGCAGCTTCTCTAGACATTATGACAGGGATATATTTTTTCTTCTTTGAAACTTAAGATGATATTATACCTCCTTGTAGCATTTATACTGTTTAATACGTTGCCAGTCTTGATTTCGGCTTTGACAATATTGCAAAACATAATATCTCTGAAATTTGACCATTGACACTAAACAGAACTACATACTTGTACGACCTAGCTTCAGAAAAATGGGTTTTATAAACGAAGAATAACGTAATTAGAATCTGCTATTGTAACTTTGAAACGATATATACGGGTGGTTCCAAGGACGGCAAAACCTCGGCTTTCGTAGCTATACCTTATTTCGATGCTTTAACATTTCGTCTGATATTTCAACAAAAACCATCAATATTTTGAACTGAACTAAAAGCCTTTGATTTAGCCTTGGGTCGTTTGCAATCGGAGGAATATTTTCGATATATAGATAAGTGCTACATAGTTCCATTGTTTTGTCTGTCTTGTAATCAGTTATATTGAAAATATAGACTATCCATTGATAAATAATAATAATATACTGGCTAACATTTTCATGATATGATTAAAACAGTAGACTAGAGTATGTAATGTTTTGTTGGCTCCCCAGTTGAATGAGTATCTGGTGAAATAAAAAAGCAGATGACCCTGTAAAGTCTGCTTAAACACAACATATTGCCACTTAAAACAGTAGCCATAGCATTGCAATGACGTCAACACTACGAATATGTGAGGTAAATGTATTAATATTTAACTGCTAAGGTACTTTGTAGACGAATTATTACTACCATATACATTCTCGTTTAAACATCGTTTTAAAACAAGAATGTGTTAACAATTCTAATAAAATACAAGAGGGCCATGATGGCCCTGGATCGCTCACCTTAATTATTTGTTGTGGTTTGTTATGTCAAGCACAATAACACATTTGAGACAAAAATAGAGGCTCAGCAGTGCTCCATTGCTATCGATTTGGAAAAGTGTTATGAAGTTCTAAGTAATGAAGACTTTTGGACAAGAAGATTTTTAACAATGCACAAATAAGGAAAACAAGCTTCGCCCCCTGGCGGCCATGTTTTTCAACGGATCGGACATATTTGAACAATCTTGGTACAGTTAAGATCATCATGAAATTGACAATTTGAGCGGAACGTGATTGGATCGTGAGCGTGATTGGAACGAAGTTGGAACGCTTTATGAGCGGAACGGAATTTTGCGCTCTGAACGAAACAATCATAAAGATTGCCCCCTGGCGGCCATATTTTTCAACGGATGGGAAATATTGGAACAATCTTGGTAAAGGGTGCCCCAAGGAACATTTGCGCAAAATAATTTTCAAATCTGGCCGGTACTTTTGGACAAGAAGATTTTTAAAGTTTAACAATGCACATATAAGGAAAACAAGCT